>ML779214.1:360941-425439 GCA_009831015.1 Picea engelmannii
ATCAGAGATGCAACCATAAACACAGTTATACAATAATACACGATTTCTATTAATGAAAGAAATGTACAGAGACTATAAAAATACAGAGTGAAAGACTCACTAGAATGGTGGCATCTTATCTTTGAGAAGAGATGTGACGGCTACTCACATTCCCAAGAAGATGATTATAATGAGGCTCTAAAGGCCCTTTTACAATAAACGAGAATGCCAAAAGTCCTAGACATCCAAAAACCTAACCCTAGGAGATGAAGCGCCAAAAGTCATGTGGGCCCCGTTTGGGTAAGTTAGTACATCAACTTCCTGGGGTCGTAACTTTTGCATAGGATCTTCGTTTTAAGCGTATGATAGCTCGTTGGAAAGGTATCGTCGAGGAGATTCATTTTGGGGGCTCAATCATGCCTTTGTTTATCATTGAGAACCTCAATCTTGAAAAACCTTCATTTAGGCCCTCAAAATGGCCCCGGAAGTTAAAACCTGCTAAAAATAGTAAATTCCCAAAATTGTCAGAAAGTTGTTTTGAGCCAGTTGGAAAAGGTGGGTGGCCATCGATATCCACCTGGATCAGTTCCTTTCCTAGAACAGGATTGGATGAGATTTCTACAAATCTCCCTCCAACTCCCAAGTGGCCTCCTCGGGACTAAAGTGCTTCCATTGCACCTTTACCTGAGCGATGGCTCTGTTTCGAAGTGCTATTTATCTCCGGTCCAGAATGCGCAAGGGTTCCACCTAGAACTCGCCTTCGGGTTCCACTTGCACCAAGTTCCATTCAATCATATGATTAGGGTCATGAATATACTTTTTCAACAAAGAAATATGAAAAACATTATGAATTTTCAGATTTGTCGGGAGTACAAGTTGGTATGCTACGGGTCCAATTCGAGCTAGTATCTCGAAGGGTCCACAAAACCTGGGTGCCAGCTTGGCACAGTTTCCTAACTTCAATGAGCTTCTTCGGGCTTTGACCTTTAAATAAACATGGTCTCCCACTTGGAATTCCAAGTGTCTTCTTTTCTGATCTGCATAGTTTTTTTGTCTATCCTGTGCTTCTTTCAAATTTTGTTGTACCTTCCTTACCGTGTTTTCCATTTCTTGGAGCATCTCTGGTCCCACCATGAGCTTGTCAGCCGAGTTATCCCAGCTAATTAGAGTCATACATTTTCTGTCGTATATTATTTCGAAAGGGCTCAATTTAGCTGAAGTCTGGTATCCATTGTTATATACAAATTCTACCAAGTGTAGATAGTCTTCCCATTTGTTCGGTTTTATTCTTACGTACATGCGGAGCATATCCTCCACGATTTGATTTGTTCTTTCGGTCTGTCCATCCGTTTGCGGGTGATAACTAGTACTGAAATTCAAGTTAGTATTTATCCCTGCAAACAATTCCTTCCAAAAGGCGGATGTGAATTTTACGTCTCTATCTAAAATCACCATTTTAGGAATACCATGCAGTGTAAAAATTTCTTTCATGAATATTTCAACAATGTTTATAGCTTTAAAAGTAGACTTTATAGGAATAAAGTGTGTATACTTACTGAGTTTATCGATTACAACCATAATAAAATCATTTTGTTTCTGAGTTTTAGGCAAACCTGTTATAAAATCCAGCAATATGGTCTCCCACTTCCATTCTAGTACTGGTAATGGTTGCAATAGGCCGGCTGGATGCTGGTGTTCGGCCTTAACCTGCTGACAATCTTGGCACCTAGCCAAGTATTCTGCTATTTTGCCCTTCATATTAGGCCAAAAGAATAGTTTTCTAAGTGTTGTTATCATTTTCTGGTAACCTGGATGGCCAGAATACGGTTTCTTATGAACTTCATCCAAGACTGTTAATTTTAACTCTGCAGAATCTGGTAAATAAAGCATGTTTTTAAATCGTAGTAGTCCCTTCTTGTCGATACTTAGATCCATTTTATCAGAGTTTGGGGTATTGTTCTGTAATTTTGTCATTATCTTCGTGTAATTTTCGTCATTAATACATGTTGTGCTTATCCTTTGTTCCAGATCACTTTCGGCCCTGCTGATACTTATCTCAAATATCCCATGGATTCTTCTGCTTAAAGCATCTGCTACTTTATTTTCCTTACCCTTGATATGTCTGACCTCGAAGTTGAATTCGCTTAAGAAGGCTAGCCACCTTTTTTGTCTTGCATTAAGGTCTGGTTGGTTAAACAGATATTTCACTCCACTATTATCTGTTGATAGTAGTAATTTTCTACCCATTATGTAGTGTCGCCACATTTTTAAGGCGTGTATTACTGTTGCTAGTTCTAAGTCATGAGTGACATAATTTCGCTCGTGTTCCTTTAATTTCCGGGACTCATAACAAATAATGTGTCCTTCGTGATTTAGGACACCACTTAGTCGTTCTTTACTTGCATCCACACATACTGTGAAGTCTTTATCGAGGTCTTCTACCTTCAATATGGGTGCAGTTGTCAATAATCCCTTCAATTTGTTAAAGCTGTCTTGGCACTTTTCTGACCAGTTAAACTTGATTCCTTTCTTTTGTAATGAAGTGATAGGATAGGATATCCTAGAAAACCATTCTATAAACCTGTGGTAATATCCGGTGATTCCCATGAACGACCGTATATCTGCTACATCCTTGGGCACCAGCCATTCCATAATGGCTTTTGTCTTTTACGGGTCTACGGCAATGCCTTCTGCTGAAATCACATGTCCTAAATATTGTATTTCTTTCTGATAGAAGTCACACTTGTCAAATTTGGCGTATAGTTTGTGTTTCCTCAAAATCTACAGAACTATCCTTAAGTGTTCATCATGTTCTTCTTTCATTTTTTAATAGACTAGAATATCGTCGATAAATACTACCACGAACTTGTCTAAGTACTGACTAAAAATACTGTTCATCAGACACATAAACGTGGTTGGCGCGTTAGTGAGTCCGAAAGGTATGACTATGAATGTGTAGTGTCCATACCTTGTTCGAAAGGTTGTTTTGCTTATGTCCTCATCTTTTATCCTAACTTGATGATGACCGGATCGTAAATCCAACTTTGAAAAGATCTTGGCCCCGCCTACTTGGTCGAACAGATCATTTATCCTTGGTAAGGGGTATTTGTTCTTAATAGTCATTTTGTTCAGTTGTCTATAATCGATACATAGTCTTAGAGTACCGTCTTTCTTTTTCACAAAGAGGACTAGTGCCCCCCATGGTGAGACACTAGATCTGATATACTCTTTGTCCAATAATTCTTGTAACTGTATTTTTAATTCTATCAGTTCTGGTAGACTCATTCAGTAAGGTGCCTTTGAGATAGGGGTTGAACCTGGTAGTAGGTCTATGGAGAAGTCGATTTCCCTTATAGGAGGTAATTCTGGTATCTCATCCACAAACATGTCTCTGAAGTCACGTAGGACAAAAAAGTCTTCTAGTTTTGGCTTATCATCTTTTTCTAGCAGATTCGTTACTTGGATGGCATAAACTTGACATCCCTTCCTCATACATTTCTTGAGTTGCATTGCTAAAACTTGTCTGACTGATACCGGTTTTGGTATACCTTGGGCTGTTCTAATAGTGCCAAAATCGTCCTTATAGCTAAGTATCTTTGTATAGCAATCTAGTACTGCTTTGTGTTGTTCCAACCAATCCATCCCGATAATCATATCGTAAGATCCTAGTGGTAGGATGTTCAGATGGGTCTTTATATTTTGACCATCTAAGCTGAACTCACAGTCTGGAACAAAGTCAACTACTTTTCTTTTAGTACCAGTCGCTAATTGTACAAGCCAGGATTTTTCGTGCTTCAGTTTCTTAAGTTTGTTTGACTCTGCCACATTAGGTGTAATATAACTTAACGTAGCTCCAGGGTCAATTAAAACAGAAATTTGAGTGTCATTGATTTTACCTTCGATTTCTACCACCGAGGACTGGTGGTCAGCTTGTTGACCATCTATGGATGCATTTATCCGATGTAGGCTTCTTCCCACGTCTCCCACTGTCGAGGCTTCCTGCAGATTATGAACAACAGTTCTGTTTGTTGAACTCAAATGTGGACAGTTCCTCCTAAGATGAGGCTCTCCACATTCCCAACACTTTAATGGATCGCGGGGGTTGTCTCCAAACTTCTTCGTTCCTAGGTTTACCAGTTTACCATTGCCTTGCGTATTAGGATGGTTGGAGTGAAAATCCTTTCTCGGAAAACTTTTTGTTGTATTTCGATAAGGAGCTGGTTGGTACCCCTTCTTCCGCTGGTTCATTCTCTCTTGTTTCTTATCCTTCCATGCCTTGGGAAATTATACCTGTTGTTTATACTAATCGTAGCACATTCGTGCCTTCGTGAATACTTCACTCAAGGATTTGGGGTTGTCAACCTCAATTATGTCCTTGTAGGACTGTGGTAGACAGCTTAGAAATCGCTGAATTTTTACTTTATCCTCATGGATGTACGGTACGAACCTTAGCAGTTCCAGAAATTTATTTATAAGGTCCTCCATTGCCATCTGTCCAAGTCGTAACTCATAGAACTCCTTTGTCTTCCTTTCATAGTAACTTTCGGAAAGGTATTGTTTCTTGAAATACTTTTTAAAGTCAGACCATTCCAACTGTTTCTCCTTTAGGCCCTTGGCCAATTTCAGGTCCTACCACCAAATGTTGGCCTTCCCTTTCAAATTGTAGATGGTCATTCTAACCTTCATGTTGCTGGAATAGTTGTAGATTTGGAAGTATTTTTTGATGTCCAACAACCATGCCTCAGCTTCTTCTCCCATCTTGGATTCTCCATCAAAGGTAGCTGGTTTAATCTTTTTAAATTATCCTTCGAGGTGGTCTACTTGTTTTATTTTTCTGTCTGATTTAGTTTTTTCTTCAGCTAAAGGTGTTCCTTCCGATGAACTATCTCCTTTTTCTGTTTCTGGCACTGATTTCTTGGAGGCCATTTTGCTGACTTCTTCCTCGTGGTTATCTTCCTTTGGGATTTTCTTGGTCACTATACTGCGCAGCAGGACTTCATTTATCTCCTGCTGTTCCTGTTGTGCCTTTTTCAATTTTTCATTGTCTGCTTTGAAAATCTGTAATTCAACAATAAGGTTCCTCATTGTTTCTAACACTTCTGTGGGTGAGCTTCTGTCATTGTTTTGTCTTGGATCTCCAAGGGGTCCTTGCTGCGGGTTTTCTCCCATCCTGATTTATGCATTGTCCTGAGCTGCCATAATTAACGCAAAACAGAAATAGCTTTATGTTTGTAACTATAAGATTTTTATTAGTTTTACATAAATCGGAATATATATACTAAGCAGCTATTGTGGCCCTGTTCAGGTCCATTGTTGTAACCTTTTTGCTCTGATACCATATGTAATGTACCTCAAAATTTACATAAAAAAAAAGATTAATTGGGTACTTTGAGTTTATTCTGTGTCTTTAAAGTTTCAGTCATTCGTCAACCGTAATGTACAACAATCTTATTGCCTTTTACTTCTCTATCCTATTTTTACATATTGTTGCCTCTCCTATTTCGGTATTGAGTTATATACGAACATAGGTACATAGCTAGGGATATCCTGTTTCATTTCAACTTGGTATTATCTACTGTTTCGTTTCCAAAACCTACTTTATGATAAGGAGATGTAACTACTTAGAACCATTATCATATTAATGAAATGGTCATAGATGTAAGGCCTTATAACATTCGTTCTGATATATATATATAATGTTATAGGGTCTACAAGAAGAGGTTAACATTATTCAGAATACATTTAAACAGACATTGTTGGGTATAAAATCGGACACTAATGCACAATTGAATATCAAGCGCGCAGAGGCTAACTTGTGAAGGTTATGGTTATGATAGTGCTATCATAAAATTACTCAGTAAATAACGACATTTGGCTATCCGCTTCGGATGGTTAAATCAATGGTATTTGGGTTCAACGTATAACCGGTATAGTAAGGCAATAAGAGTAACCCTAAGTAGGCCATCTTGTACCTTGCCATTAATACTCTGAGCAAACGATACAGGTTGGAACCCTCGTGCCTTAAAGGCCTGTCTGCAACATTTAAGGCACCTGAGATAAGTCTATTCGATTCAGAGTTTGAATGGCGTGCCCCAATGAGATGTCAAAACTTACCAGATATTCACATGGCCCAAGTACGAAGACCCCATCCCCATTACTCCATGCGAAAGGTTACTCCAGCACTTTCACTTTCATTCTGGTTTTGGTTTGGTGAAGGAGGAAGAAATGTTTCAGACCATTTTTTGTTTGGCTTTAGCATCATGGTCATGAGTTTGTGATTCGGCCCCTGTGCCCGATGGGTGGAAATCTTAGAAGGAACTTCTCGACGAGCAGCTCTGTGCGGGGTAAGTTTACCCTTGACTGTTCTTTTATTTATGCATTTGGATCCTTCTATCTTATTAGGTAGGTCTCTGCATGCTCCTGGCTCTCGGTCAGTTCCTCGGTAGCATTCTTGTTTTTCTTCGAGGTTATTGTGAAAAGGGGTAGGTGGTACCCTAGCAAGGTTTAGGTTCTTTCACGGTTTACCCCCTTTCTCTGTACTAGCCTTCCTGTCGAGGCCGAGCTATTCTCCTTTCGTGGAGGAACTTATTACGATGTCTGTTAGAAATGTGCATTCAGGATATTCTATTTTTTTGTTTGAACTTTTGTTATTGGGCCCGGTTTCCCAATCGATTTTTCTTAGATGACAGAGTGTCATGTCCCGGTTTTCCCTTAATTGGGTGCGTAACAGACCTTTCGGCATATTGTTGATCTTGAGAGAACTTTTGTGTTTAATTCTCTAGTGTCATTATATTGATTAGGAGCGATGTTCTAATGGCCAGAGGCGTTTTAATCCTTCCTGTCCATATTTTAAATGTCACATTGATTTTATGTTTACTATTACTTTATGGTCGTTATACGCAAATTCATTTCCTGCAGTGTTTTCTTTGGATTAAAACTGGTATTCATCGCTAATGATGGCCCCTTGATGTGTGAGGGTACCCATCAGGGAGACACAAACTCCTCTTCCCCTTTCGGTCTGGGAGGCGTACGGGGTAGCGCAATGGAAGAAGGCAAGAACACTCCATTACAGTTAAGTATTCACCGACACCCTTTCTAATTTCATTATGTTCTGTAATTTAATCATCTTATTTCCGTTAGATACATTATAATGCTTCACATTATTTTGTGTAGGTGCGGTCACGCCGAAGCATGGGGATGCCCTCTTCACTCCTTCAAGAGGTATTCAGGTTCCAACACAGTGCCCTTCCATCTATTTCGAGTTTACAAGCACTAATGGTCAAGGCTATGTCCCATTCCTAATGTTTGAAGATTTTTAGTTCCAAGTTCTGTATAGTTGATACAGGGTATGCCCTGATTTGTATAAACATTTTGGTACGAAGAAAAATTATGCCAAGCTTGTGCCTGGTTGGACTTGTGATATTCAGACAATCGTTATATTTAAGTAATATGATCATTATGCTTTGAGTATTATTTTGTTGTGGAAATGAGTTCTAATCTGTCACTTTTCGTGTTTAACATTTTCCTCGGTATTTCCGAAAAAATGATTTGTTATTACAGATTCGAATTCTCTAGTTATTTTTCCAGAACTGAATCTCACTGTTGATTACACGGTCCCTTCTCAAACTGATTCAGCTATGCACAGTAGTATGCCTAAAACTAGCATAGTAACAAATGTGCCTAAGGGTTTTGTTTTCCACCATGATTGGGTGATGACTTCCAGATTTCCTTTATGCATTGTATACTTATATTCCGATATAAAATTAGTTTTGGTAGGAGTTGAACCTGAGTCTTATTCCACCATTTGTAAATTTGACTTACGAACCAGTTGTATGCAATGGTTTCGTGTAAAGCCTATGTCTATGGGATTTCGTCCAGATTTTGGGGTTTTTCATATATAAATCAACAGGAAAAATATTTGTCCGTTTTAGATTATAAAAGAGGTATTTATCGATTAATACCTCTATGATAAAGGGTGTATTTACTTTGAATCTAGACTGGTATGCTCATTAGAGGAGGCTCATTGTATACTATAAGCATCTACAGGAAATGAAATCCGCCACAGATATTGGTGCACGTGTCTTCAAGTATTTATGCAAACAATTTTATTTTCATTTTACTTAGCAGAATTAACTAAGAAGATAGATGTAGTCTGTAGTCCATTCTATCATGAGATTAGTAACTTCTACAGAATTCGTCTTACTGTTTTATACATTCCATGACCTTAGTAATTACTCAACATCACATCTAAATGAATAAGTCCATTTCTAGCTAACGACTAGGAAGTAAAATGATAGATCTTTCCACCACAGCATTCAACCAGAAATTCATACATAGAAGTAAACAGATTGTAGCACATGACATTTAACTAGGATAAGGTAGAGTTACATATCTGAATCAAATTTGCGGAAAGCCAAAGGGAATAGCCACGTTCCTCCCAACTGTAGAACAGGGCAGACAATCTACTTGCCTGATTCACCCTCTAGCTTGGCCATGAATCCATGAGGGTGAATTGAAATCTCCTCTCCAGCAATATCCTTTAATTTCAGCAGAGTCCCCCTTGCCTCACACTCACACAGTAGTGCTCATAACAGCAAGGAAAAAATCAATAGTCTTCTTTCCCAGCATACTTGGCAACATCCTGCCTCCTCACATATGYTATTTATTAATTTGCCTAGGACTTTTTCCCTCCCTTGGGAATTTTCGCAGCTTTCTAAATCCCCGATTTTCAAGGGCTACCAATGGCCAAATCACTGATTTTCCACTTGTAACAATCAGCCCAYAGTTAATTCCAATGTGTTCCCCACTCATGGAGTCATGGTCAGCTAAATTTAACATGGTTGTTCCATTTGTCCTCCTGCAATCAATATAAAATATTTTGTTTTCATACAAGTGTCATAGTCAAATAGTTAGTTGGGTCAAATCAGGTCTCTGCCCAACAATCATAATAATTAATTACAATCATCAAATTCGAAATTCGAAATTGCCATAAATGAAGAAAATTTTCCAAATTCGAATTTACTAAAAACAGAATGAATTTTCAGCAGATTCAAATTTCAAAAATATTTTATTTTTTTGGGAGGTCACAATATCCCAGAGGCATATGGGCTATTATTGAGTCGAGATTGGTCTGAAAAGATAAACGGGTACTTCAGTACAGACTGGGCACGCCTTTGGCTACCACTGAAGGGATACAAGAACATGATCAGAATCAATAGGGAGAGATATCTAAAACATACGGTCACTGATCTAGAAACCCCAAACGAACCCTCATCCACAGATTTCCCCATTCTGGGCAATTATTCATGTGATTCCTACTTTGGAAACTTCGCTCCTCTCTTGTCCGATGTTCCTCTTACCCGAAACTCTGAATTGGTTTTTCAAGAGAAATCATCGATACCGACAGGAGACACCCTCTTCTGTCAAAAACCTGCACTAGAGCTTGCGGAACAAAAGGTCTGAGAGAAAGAAATTAATAAGGGAAACGAAAAGAGCGATTTTCTCTCACAAATTTGGACCCTCTATTTTGATGGATCTAAATCGCAAGAAGGGTCAGGGGCAGGGTGCATCCTCATCGATCCTAAAGGTAAACGTCATTTCCTATCCTGTAGGCTAGAGTTCGAATGTACCAACAACACTATCGAATATGAAGCTCTGGTACAAGGATTAAAGAAAGCCATAGATTTGAATGTCAAAGAATTGAAAGTTTTCGGAGACTCTGAAATTATTGATAGACAAGTAAGGAATACTATACATTGCAATTCTCCTCACCTGAAGAACTATCAACAGGAGGTGCATAGGTTAATAGAGCACTTTGAAGCTTTCAATATCACAGCGATCCCTAGAGAAAAAAATATCCTTGCTGACTCCTTGGCCACAGCCGCTTCCAGGCTGTCGCCTTTAGAGGATTATGAAGCCTCCCGATTCACTGTGGAGCTGCTCTACAAACAGTCAGTACCTAATAACATTTCCAATTGGAAAGTATTTGAAGGAGATGAACAGATTATAAACTTCTTAACCAACCAAGACAATTTCAAAGATCTCGCTATTGACGATGAAGAATTCCAAGAGCAATCAACAGAAACTGATCCTCGGACAGGACAACCTATGGATAAATCGAAGGCTCACACAATCCTGAAAGGGATAGCTAATCTTGAAAATATGTTTGATCTAAAAGAGCAATTTAAGGGACCTAAAAACACAAAGACTGGTAGCTCTTGTCACCTACATGAAACTATAAATCTTGGGACCCCAGAAAACCCAAAGAATGTGAATCTTGACAAGACTATATCTAAGGAAGAGAGGAAATCTTACCTCAAATTATTCAGACAATAGCAGGATGTCTTTGCATGGTCCTATAGGGATTTGAAAACATATGATACCTGCATCATTCAACACACCATCCCGTTAAAACCTGAAGTGAAACCTTTCCAACATAAGCTCTAAAAGTATCACTCATCCCTAGAACCTCCCATGTATCATGAATTAAAGAAAATTTTAGATGCCAAGATCATTTTCCAGGTTAGGAATTCTGCCTGGGTAGCAAATCTTATTCCGGTGAGGAAAATGTCGAGAGAAATCCGCCTATGCGTAGATTTTAGGAACCTCAACAGAGATTCAAAAAAAGACAATTACCCAGTCCCACCGATGGAACAACTCCTGCAGACCGTGTCTGGCTCAGATATCTTCTCTCTACTAGACAGGTTCTCAGGTTACAACCAAGTCCTTGTTTCAGAGGAAGATCGTTTAAAAACCACCTTCTGAACTAAATGGGAAACCTTCGCTTATAAACGCACGCCTTTCGGGTTAATTAACGTAGGAGCGACATGCCATGGACATGGATTTACGGGGACTAATCAATAAATGTGTGGTAGTGTATCTATATGACATAACAATGTATTCAAAGAATAGAGAAGAGCACTTCCAATACCTAACTCAAATTTTCGAAAGGTGTAGGAAATACGGTATATCCTTAAATCCAAAGAAAACTATCTTCAGTGTTGAGGAAGGTAAGTTGTTAGTTCACATTATATCTCAAGCAAGGATTTGCATAGACCCAGAAAGGATTAAGGCCACAGCTCAACTTCCATTACCCCATAACAAGAAAGTTATGTAGTCCTTTTTCGGGCAAATCGATTTTGTGAGGAAGTTCACTCCCGACTTTGCAGAAATCATCAAACCCTTACAAAAGATGATTCGCAAGGATGCCGAATTTAAGTGGGATGATGAGCGAAAGATTCCTTCAACAATATCAAAGTTTCTATATCCCGGGCCCCAGTGTTGCGAAGTCCCAATTTTAATAGAGACTTTTCCCTTTATACTTTCGCTTCCAACCAATCGTTAGTTGTAGTTTTGACTCAGAAGGATGATGACAACAATGAAGCCCCAATGTCATTTATGAGTACTAATCTTCAAGGAGCTAAACTCAATTATCCTCCTATAGAAAAACATGTCTACGCAGTTTATAAGGCAGTAAAGCATTTCAGGTCTTACATCCTCAAGAATCACACTAAAGTGATTGTACCACACCCTACAGTCTGATCCTTGTTTACCCAACAAGAAATGGGGGAAAGAAGAGGGAACTGGATGGAAATAGTCCAGGAATTTGATCTAGATATAAAACTTGCCAAACTAGTAAAAGGAAAAGGGTTATGCAAGCTTGCAGTCGAAGCCCAAGATCAAGTAAATGAAGGTTCTGGATGAGAGAATGAAATGGAACTATGGTGTGGCGAAGTATCATACATCTCCCTAGGACAAGACTCTTGGTATAAGGATTTAACTTATCTTCTACATCACGGGACTTGTCCCAAAAATCTCAACCCTAGAGAAAGGAGATCCCTCAGATTAAAATCTGCACAATATCGCCTTATAAATTCGGTGCTCTTCCGGATCAATTATGATAGAGTACTATTAAGATGTCTCAAACATGAAGACGCAGACAAAGTGCTGAAGGAACTCCATGGTGGCCCCGTTGGGGGACATTTCGCAGGAAACACCACCACTCATAAGATTCTGAGAGCTGGCTATTATTATCCCACCGTGTTCAAAGACACTCATACTTACGCTAGAAACTGTAAGGCTTGTCAAATAAGCGTTGGAAAGGAGAAGAGAGCAGCAGTCCCACTCCAACCTGTGATTGTCTCTGGGCCTTTTGAGCAGTGGAGGTTGGATATCATAGGAGAAATTTCACCTATCACTTCAAAATTGCACAAGTACATTCTTACTACCACCGACTATTTCACGAAATGGGCAAAGGCCATTCCTCTGACTCATGTAAACAAGAAGGTAGTAATCCAATTCATAAAACAACAACTGATCATGAGGTTTGGTGTCCCTTATGTTCTGGTCTTTGATAATGTAGCTTACTTTTCTTCCACACTATTGATGAAGTTTTCTCTGGGAAAAGGAATCATAATTAAGTACTCTGCAAATTATTATCCCCGGGGAAATGGTGTGGTGGAATAAACTAATAAAAACTTGGTAAGAATATTAAAGAAGACGATCGCAGATAACCAAAGAAATTGGCATAATCTACTCCATAATGCTCTATGGGCCGATAGGGTCACACCCAAAGAAGCTATAGGAAATTCCCCATACTTTTTGTTCTACGGGCAAGAATCCATCCTCCCAAATGGGCTCCATCTTTTGTCTCTTCAACTAGCCCAAGATTCCAACAAAGAACCTTCATCGGCCATGCAACAAAAAATTAACACTGATCTGATCATGCTGGAAGAAGAGAGAGAAAAGGCTAAGTCAAAATTCATAGCTCACCAATAGATAGTGAAAAGATGGTTCGATAAGCATAAGGCTAAAGAAAATAAATTTGAAGTAGGAGACTTAGTCCTGAAGTGGGATAGAGAAAATGAACCAAAAGGGAAACATTCTAAATTTCAGAATCTATGGCTTGGAACTTTCCAGGTGGCTAAGAAGATCAGGGCAGGCACTTATCGGTTGCAGAATCTGAAGGGGGAACCTGATGCCCTCCTAGTAAATGGTCAAGCCCTAAAACAATACTTCCAATTAAAAAAAAAAAATGAATATAATAATAAATATGTGTGTTTTATGTTCTGTGTTGAGTATCGTCACGATTGCAAAATACTTCTTTTGTTGTTTCTTTTCTTTCTCGTTTTCTATGATTTTGAAGGTATGTTCGGCAAAACAATGGTTGGCCTTAAAATCATGCAACGCAACAAACCCTGTTTCTAACTCATCGCTCACTTACAAACACCAGAAGCACTGGAGAACTTGCGGTTACTTTGAGGAATCCTCTATCCAACCTGAAAAAATGAACAACTTTGGAGAAATGTCAGGAATTTCTATTTTGTGGTTCGGTAAGACCTCAAGGGAATGAAGGAAAGCTGGAAAGGACTACATGAACCCAGAAGATAGATCTAGTGAAGCATCCACCTTAACCCTCTCACTTTGCAAATAAACAAACATCCTCCTCTCCCACTCACTCAGTGCATCATGGTGAAATAAAATTGATATTATCAAAAGAGTGAACAGTATGAGAGAGCATGTAGATATCTCCTCCGGGGCTATGAACGCTCGCTAGCAGAGGAGCAAGATCTGTGATGTCGGGGTGACTCCATCAGGGCTATGGACACTCGTTGGGAGCGGAGCAACACTAAAGCAAGTAAGTAGAGGTAATTAAAGGCTTCATGCCAGTGAATACTTTGTTAGACTTTTGTAAAAAGGGGGCATGAGTCAGGGTCAAAGGAAACGAAGGAAGAAAGGGGTTAAAACCCCACAAGCATACCTGGAAGCATCAACCAAAGGACGTCAAATGCAAAGGTTAAGAGGTTCTGATTTAAGAACAGCTAAGATTCTCCATCATCTTATGTATCAGCCGAGCCTTGGGGGAGGAACAAAAATTATGCTTTCGCCCAGTGAATCGCCATTTGTTGAGCACTCAACACACCTTAAAAATTCTATGTCCATTTCTACTTTTTGGGTACCACTTGATCCTTTGCACTGTCTGTTTTCACTTTAGTATGAAAATGATGTTTGTGCTTATCTTTTATGTTTCATGTTTGAATTGTTTAAAGTCTACTTGAACATACAACAAAGAATCATCTTAACTTTAAATGGGACTTAACAACTAATTAAGGAATCGACATTCTAAAGCTTTCCCCAACACACTTAGGAAGTTTGGCATCAGTAAAGGGTAAAGGTGACGAAAATCGCTTGAGAAGTTCAAAATAGCGGAGCGACAATCTTCATCGGCATCGGCGGACGAAAGTCTCTCTTTTATGCGAATGAGATTCAGCAGGAATATCGCCGAAGATAGATCCGTTCGGCTTCAGCATAAAAACAAAAAGAGTAAGTGTCGCACAAGGAGAGGAGTGGTATCGCCGACCCCTGACTCCCAATACGATTTTGGCATCGAAAATTTACAAAATGATAATCCATAAAGAAAACTACACATTAATTTTCCATTTTAATGCCGATCCCCGATGCCATCCAAGCATCGGCAGTCGCAGTGCTTTCAACATGAGCGAAGTCCCCAAGTGCAATCCTTACCCACCAAACGAGTGCTAAATTTTATGTTTTAAATATTTTAATAACCCCAAGTTAATAATGCCATGTCAACATCAATTGACATTAGAAGTTTTAAAGGGAACATATCAACAAACTTACAAGGCAACTCAGAATAATAACAATTATAAACCCCGTATTTGCGTGAAAACTTAGATAAGATAACATGGTAAATTTACATACAAAAGGGGAACGTGATACATTCAAAACACTTTCGATTTTTTTCATATAATTAAAGCTCTCTCCAAGCTCGGGTTACATACAAATAGACACCATCGACGTCTTGACTAATCGGCCCAGTCATAGTGAGAATATAAAAACCCTCACAACAAAAAGAGAAAACTGTCAAGCGTCACTTCAAAGAACACAAATTAAGAGCCCGCCTATTATGTATCTCCTGCACACAGACCTTCTCCCAAACTACTCCTCGCACCCTGCAATGTTTTCTTTTCCTCTTTAGATTTCATCCTCCATGCCTCACGCAACTACACAATTATATCTTGTGCTTCCCGAAGCTATCTCTGGAGCCAAATTGTGCTTCCTTCGCGACCCTGTGACGTTAATGCCTCCCGATTCTTCACCACGAACTGGCTCCGCAACTCTCTATTTTCTTAGTAGAGTTTGGCTATGGAAAGTTGGGCCCACTCTAACTGTTGGATGGGACTCTTAACAGGAGAACCTAGTGCCTTTTCCCTTCCCTTTCATCTCCCATTTCCTCTACTGGTAGTCTCGACAGGTTCCAACCAGTTAATGAGCATCGTAGACCCCTCAGTGGTTGGATGAACACTCAAATCAGCTGGGAGGCGGTGTTCTTCCCCTTTTTTCTTATCTTTCCTAGGCTGTCCCATTCTCCATGGTGTATGCTCCTGAGAGGGCACTTCCCCCAGCATATGTCTTTCATACGTACTTCTCTCCACCCCCACCTCCGTTGGATACGCTGACACCGTTTCCGAGCAAAAGACAGTACCTCCTATTGGAGCTTCAAGGACACTGGAAGCCAATAAGAAAGAGTCCCAGGCACGTTGGGGCTCGAACCTAGCACTCCGAATACCTCGCAAACCTCGTCCCTTTTTTAAAGGGGATCCCATAGTGCCACAACGTAGTGGCTTAGACGTCTACGGATGGTAAAGGAATACTACACGAAGTTTCACCAAAATAAACTCACAAGACCAGTGTTACAGAGGTATAACCTCGGCATATGCATAGAATTCCCCACATAACTCCTAGAATTTATAGAGGAACGAAGAAGCGAAACAGATCATGCCAAAGAACACTCACGCCTCAAGACAGGATGTCTTGAATATTTAACGCATCATAGCTGCTCGACAGATGCAATCCAGAACGTATAAAACATCGTCGATCGGAGTTGCAAGGAATATACAGTATGATCATTCCAATCTCTTTAAACTCCTTAGCTTCCATTATTAACGAATGATAGTTGACACACTTGGTGATACAACTTCTGGAGGCATTTAAAGACTTCCTTATTACGGTATCTGACCTTTTGGGAGAGTATGCATGCAAGCTCGACTCTGGCGTCTTTTCCTAGCCCCAAAGGTCGAGCGGCTACTGTGACGGTTCCGACGTTCATATATGTCGTACTTTATTTTCCATGCTATGGTGCACTGACATAACTCATTTAAACTGAAGAGGAATGATGACGTGGACAAAGACATCGCAGGTCATTCAAAGGGGGGACTGGGATCACATAAGTATTAAACGATCGAGACTAACGAGCTCCACATGTACGCATCGGTCTATTATGTTTGTTTGTATCTTATATCATATTACTTGATCACTAAACTACCTCAACCCTGATTGCAGGAAAGTTTCCCGGATTACCAAACAAAGCTTGCTCCGTGATCTCACCGAAGAACTCAAAAGAAACATTGAAGTAGAATCAAAAGAAAAATGAAGGGTATCAAGCTCCTCGAGTTCGGCACCAAGGACAAATTTGTCGACTTAAGCAACGTAGTCAAGTTGCATGCCAAACAAGACTCGCTATGGACTAAAGAGCTCGCAAAGATGACCAATGTGAGGCCAGGGCAAGTGCAACGATTCACAGAACCTCCGATCAGGGCCCGAACCATGCTACAGCAGTTGAACTTTAGTCTAGTAAAGTACCGGGCACATGCAGTAGACATCAGGGGAATGTATGTGGCTCTGATGGAACAACACGGATTTCCATGGGCCCAAACTTGTGAGGAACTATTTATCAGCTGGTCTAAATACAAGAGAAGTCACCCTTTCCAAGAAATATCTCGGGTTGACTATTAAAGAAACTGTTAGAAGATAACACCATGTGGCAATTTTTGTTTTTCTTAAACTGCACTTAGTCGTTAATTTCAGTCAAACTTTGTATTATAAATAAAGAAATCAACCAATTAGTTAGGGGTCGATGGTTGTTGTAAGAACTCTTTCTTTTTTAGTTGTTAAGAATTATTTTGAAACTACTATGAATTGAGGAGTCCTTCTAGACCAAAGACAAACTATTTTCATCAAATGCATGTGATTGGACTTGGAGAAGAACTACTTCATATCATGTTTCATGAATGATGAAGGAATGAGTAAGAGCAATTAATTATGTTGTCAAGTTATCTGGTGCAATGTTTTGATGTTCTTTTCTTTAATGATGAAGATAAAATCATTGTGTTATTATGTGATGAATAATTATGGTAGATGAATTATTTTTCTTTCCCTTATCTTATTACATATGTGTTTTTTCTTTATGATAACTAGTTTCTCAGACAGTAATTGGATGCTCACATGGTTGATGTATTAGTATTAGGGTTGTGGTATAGAATCATTGTCTGCATGTTTGAGCAGCGGGTTATCCCAAGCTCAGCCTCTTCCCCAGTAGTTAAAACTTAATCTTGTTTATTGTCAAGTTGGTTTATAATGGCTTGCATTTCTCCTACCAGTCCCACCCAAGAGAAGATACAGAAGAGAATAGTCCTAACTGAAGGAAGAGCCTTCACAAGAAAACACAAAGCCCATCGATAAATTGGTTGGATCGCAATATCTGGAGAACCATTCCATATTCAAACGCTGCAAAGTCTAATTGGGCTTCGGTGGTGGGTTTGGTTCCTACTGCTGAAGTAAGGGATTTAAGACCCATCAACAGACCCTTCATAGCGTGTCATTAGACAAAGATTTGAAAAATTCGGTGTTCAAGCGTGTTATTTCAAAGGGAAAAAGAATTAAAGATTCAAAGATGAAATTGAATAAAGTCCCAGCATCAAGGATTTCCAAAATTCAAAAAATCATTAGTGATGCCCTAGATGTATCAATTGATGACATGGAAGCAGAAAATGCACAACTGAAAGAAAGAGTTAAAGAGTTGGAATTTACATTGATGCCACCACCTATTCTTGTAAGCTCGTTGGATACTATTCAACTTGGAATATTATATTTAAAATTGAAAGGAACATCAAGTTTATTGGTTGCAGTCAGAAAATTTGTTGAAGAAATTATCAAAAAGAGGATGTCTCTTATCCTGAAAGCATGGGATATTAGAAGCAATATTGTTTCTTTTGGTTCTAAACTAAATAGTTTCAGAGAATTTCTTCAAAGTGACTTCAAAAATTAAGAAGGATTTTATAAATATGTTGTCACCACTTTTACCTTGAAGGTTTCAAAAATGATTGAGTTAGAAAGAAAAGAAGAAGATTTGCTTTCTCATGCTTAAGTGAAACAGTTAAAGGCATGTTGGATTAAAACGATAAAAATTCTAATAGAAATATTGGATGATTGTGATGTTGTGGTAACAAAAAAGGAAGTATTGTATCATAGATTAAGTGAAGTTGACCTAGCAGGAAGCTCATGAGAGGTACAGGATCCAGAGTTGATAATAAATTCTATTTTTATGACAAGGTTAAAATTTGAAGAGCACGTGGAAATTTTAAAGGGGGTTTCAGCTGAAAAGTTTAATAATATAATAGAATACAATTAAAATGAAATTGAAATTTGGTTGGTGAGTTACTCAAATAAAAATGAAGATATTGAAACTTCTCTTCATCAACTTTCATATGATTTAAGGGAGTTAGAAGGCATGTTATTTGATATAAAAATTAGACTTGAAATAAATGTTGCACCAATGAAAGATTACATAGAAGATTGGTTAAAACGAGCCTTATTGAAGATAATTGAAGAAGATTAGTTGGAAGCAGTTGAAATCGACCATGCAACCACAATGAGAGATAATATAAAGGGTGCATCAACAAGAAAATGAAATAGAGAGAATCCATCATAGTAAGTCGAAATTGATCACACTCCATTTTCACTCTTTCTCCTTTCAGAATTCATCCATGTGTATTTGTCTATACCAAGAAGAATATAACCGAAGCCAAATTGTTCCTTTATCTTATTTTTAGGTCTTGCTTTTTCTCATACCCGACTCTGTTCCTTTTAGCACATTTCTTCTCTTTCATTGTTTTTTTAATTTACAGTCCACAGGAGGCCCAATCACAGTCCTTTGGGACAAAAGCCCTTGTTTA
The DNA here is from genome assembly GCA_009831015.1 of Picea engelmannii. Taxonomy (NCBI): domain Eukaryota; kingdom Viridiplantae; phylum Streptophyta; class Pinopsida; order Pinales; family Pinaceae; genus Picea; species Picea engelmannii. The sequence goes on from ML779214.1 coordinate 379,955, forward strand.
TAAAAGACTATTTTTTCCATTTTGACAAGATCCCAGAGAATTATAATGGGGTTAATTGTAATTGTATCTTTAAACATTGAGTATTTGGGTACAGATATTTGAAATTGACCTATCAAATCCTATTTTTTATTTTAATGATAAAGACTCTTTTAAAGTTCTCTTACATGTGGGCCATTTATTTTCTTTCTTTGAATGTGATCAAAGATATTAAAATGTTGTGATGGATGTGAGATATATTTTATATTTTCTGTAAAATATCATTTTGTATTATATTTCTGCAAATGTGTGCTTATGTGAGTAACAATTCCTGGTCCATCTCTCAGGAATTCCAAATATTTTGATATTAATTTTTTATTTATTTCAATGATAAAGATTACGAGTTTGTTGTTAGAAATTCTCAACAATCAAGAAATATTTAGATATATATTTCAGATTATACAGAGGAGTGCCACCTCTATAAAAATGGAGTATTTTAAATCCTCATGAGGTCTTTGTTTCGATCCTAATAGATCTAAACATCAACAGGAGAGGAACCATCTACCCTCGGCAACATGGGTGCACTGAAGAGGTTGGGTGAACCCATCGACACACCCACGAGGAGTCACGACGATCGACACGAAGGAGTGCACAAAGAAAGGGGTACGTGCCCAAGGATGGGACACGTCGGTCCAAGAGAAAAATGGTTGATGGACACACGGGCTTGAATGGGTACATAGAATCCATGGAGGGGTGCAACAAGTCCTTTGAGTGTGGGTTCACGAAGGGGAGAAACACACCAAAGAGACATGATGTTTTGCACAAGTGACCCTTGGATTGCATATAAGAGCAAGGGTACATAACCAAAGGAAGGCATAGAGCATTTTGGCAAGGATTTGGAGAGAACAACTCTCAGGTGAGTCTGAGGCAACAAACTGAGGGAGAGTTTCCAAGATGGAAGATAAGTAGCCAAGAGTTGGACACTTTGGGAGGTTTTGGGGAAGTTTGGAAACATGGGTTTGTTGGAGGCATGTGTGAGGCAGAACCAAAATCTCTGTTAGCTTGGTGAAATTCTTCAGAAACAAAGGGACAATAAGTTTGCGATTGTGGGAACATCTGAGGTGCACAACAGGTGGTTGTGGAGATGGTTGTGACAGAGAGTCTTGGTGTGACGAATATGTTTATGAGTGTCTTGGTGAGGTGAGGTGAGTCGTGCGACTTTGCCAAAGTTGTAAACCGAGTCGGTAGTTCTCATTTTGTAATTGTTTCACAATAACAAAGGCTTAGTTGGGTGTTAGGCATGGTTTGTGCCACCCACACTATATATGTGTTTATCTTTGTTTATTTTGCAATTGTTCTCTTGGATTCTCATGTTCATGAATGTATGCTTCTATAAGACTAAGTGTTAAACTGTGTTAACAATTGTCTAAGTATACAATATTTTCACTAGAGTAGGAGTGTGATTCGTCGATAGCCTAGCACGGAGTATAGGTATGCTCTAGGTGAAGAGGTGTAGTCTGAACGAAGTATTCTTGGTGTGCCAAGAAACCAAGTAATAATTATCGTAGTGTTTCATACCCTCGAGAGGTGAACAATCGCAAGATCTAATCAGTCATCATGTGGGGTCATGATAGGTGGTATCAAAGAAAACTTGAGAAATAATTTGGTTTTCTTCACCACTACTACAGTCAGGATAGTGGTGGAGAAGGGGCATACTTGTTGGTGAAATAATCTAGGTGTAGGTTTGGTGAGTGTTCAAGGGAATAACTTGTTGCAGAGACAACCTGAGCATAGACTTGGTGGGTTGTGATAGGGTTGAGTTGCAGATGGAATTATTGAATTGTGAGAAGGCTTGGGCGCACTCCTTGAGTAGGCCAAGAACAGTGTTCTGAGGGTGAACCAAGCACTTTGGAAAGGTAGATGAATGAGGGACTGTCACATACCAAATCGCAGAAGTAACTGCAGAGTTGATCGCATAATTTTTGGGAAGTCTTAAGATGAACTCTTGGGTGCCTTGGACAAACCCTTCACAAGTAAAGTGAAGATGCTTCGAGGGCCATCCATGGCCGATGGTAGTGACACTGAGAGGGAGCCCAAGACTGAAAAAATGAAGGACCGACTCATTAACTTGGAAAGGATTGTCAAGCAGATGATGGACGCATTATGCTAGCATGGTGAGAAGGTCAATTGGATGGAGGCTAAGATGGAAAAGATGAAGCATGTGTTTAATGAATTTGTTTGAGAGTGTAAGTCAATTGTATATCTAATGAATGACACCTTGACCAATGACATTCAGGATAGACTCAAAGAAATGGAGGATGCACTTGCTACAATCACACATAGGTTGAAGGACCAAGACATCACCATCACATTGTTGAAATTAGCTTTATCAAATGGACATAGCTCTATTGTCATGTCGATGAGGATAAAGATAAAGGAACTCGAGCCATATGACAAAAATTGCAATGCTAGTTTGTTGGGAAACGTTTTTAGGGACATTGAGCAATACTTGGAGCAATTGAACAAAAGTTCAGATGAAGCCAAGGTCAAGCTCCAGTGATGTTCTTAAAAAGAATCGATAAGAATTGGTGGAGGAACCGGGTGGAAGACTTAGAAACTAGGAGAATCATTGAGAAGATATAAAATTGGGTAGGGATGAAGGCAGCCTTAAAGGCACGGTTTGATTCGGGTAACCAAGCATGGATCACAAGAAATCAGTTGTTATCTCTCAAGCACACTAGTAAGATATGATCCTACATCAAGGATTCCATGGGGATCATGTTGGAGATCAAAGACACGTCGAAAGAAGAAAGACATTTCCACTTCATGAATGGTTTGTAACCATGGGCGTAGAGTGAGCTATGACAATGGAATGTGAAGACTCTTGCAGTGGAAATCATCGCAGTGGAAAAACTGTTGGACTTTGAGGGCGAACCCAAGACAGGTCCTAGGAACAATGAGGATGCCCAAGGTGAGAAGAATTAGCAAGGGAAGGGGAAGAGGAAGGACAAAGTAAAAATGAAGATGTCCAAGGGCAGCGAAGACAGTGCCAAGAAAACGGATGCAACAAAAGAGAATAAGTCAATTTTGTGTTGGATTTGTGCCAAGGAGCACTATGCAAGAATTCTCCCTTGAAACGGAAGTTGAATGCTTTGGAAAAGGAATACAACCCATCTTTTGGAGTCTTCCAGGTCTTGAATGCTATCATAGAATGTGAATCCATGAAAATCTAAGAGAAAGATAAGACGAAACTTTTCTATGTGCAATCTTAACTCAAAGGGAAGTCAGTAATAGTCATGGTGGATAGTGGGGTGACTCATAACTTCTTGAGGGAAGACATGGTGTGGAGGCTTGGGTTTCATCCTAGACCGACGAAGACAACATTCAATCCAGTCAACGCAAGTGTAGAGAGGGTCGTTGGTGTAGCCAAGGGCATCTCGTTGAAGCTTGGTGACTAGTGCGAAAAGACGAGTTTCACTGTTGTTCCTATGGACGATTTTGAAGTTGTGTTGGGATAGGATTTCATGAGGAAGGAAAAGGAATCTCTAATTCCTCATATGAAAAGTTTGGCCATTTTATCATAATAGACTCCGTGTTTGATTCCTACCATAAGGATGAAGGAAGGAGGCACATAGATGTCTTCCTTGCAAATGGTTGTTGTGGACAGCTAGAGCAAGAAACCTTATGAAGATTAACTTGGACAATGTGAGGTGATGGCTAGACAGACTAACACAAAGAATGAAAGGAATCTTGTGTCAATGGAATGGAGGCTTGTCGATGTTGAAGAGATAGTTGGAGATTTGGATAAGACAATGGATGGCTTGGATGATTTTTGTTTTAAAGTTGACGAGTGGCAACGAAGATCAGAGGAATTCATATAGATGAGGATGCCAGAGCAGTTCGCGGAATAGGAGAAGAAACCATTCTTGGGCTAAGAGGATGTGAGGGAAACATAGAAACCTCAGTGGAATTGAACCAAGGAAGGGGTCGATTCCTCCTCTAGCGAACTTGGACATGGTGAATGGCCGCATGACCCTGAGCTAGAATAACTCACGGAAGAGTCTAAAGGAAAAATCAGTTTGATTGTACCACTACTTATGTACATAACGTGGAAGTATGAAGACACTTCATCGATTGCATTAGGACAAATTGGAGATGAGGGAGATGGCCCAACCATCCATCCCCCTTTACCTTCAAACTAGACTGTAGCATATTGGCTCATTGGCTCGATGGGAGGAAGCAAGGCCAATGGGGCGCCTTGAGGAGGTGCCTTAGTGAAAACTATTGAGGACACAGTGGGTGACTTGACAGATTGGAGGAAACAAAGAGTTGAGGATGTGACAAGTTTGCAAACAAAAAAGGGTGTTTGAACATGAAGATGTGAGTTCTTGAGACAGAGGCACGACAATTGGACTAGCTACCCAATCAGCCGAAGTCACAAGGGGATCCAACACATAGAAGCATGGGAAGAAGGACTGAAGTATGGAAGCAACATTAAGTCAGAAAGTAGCGACACTTTGTAGGCTCATGTAACTTCCTAAGGGGATTTTTCCTTGACGATAACAATCATTGAGTGGTGACGAGATCCAGAGATGGGGCAGATATGCCATTGAAATAGATGGATATTGTCAAGGATGGAAACAACCTAGGGTGGGGGAGGATATAGGGTCTCCCATGACCCTCACTGAGCCTGTGCACTCCTTGGGAATATTCGACGAAGGAACTTATTAAGACAATAGGGAAGAAGCGATATGTTGGACAAATGAATACATTTGGTGTGAGCATGGGCACCTTGGGAACACAGTGGTGACATCAGGCACCAAGGGGGGCACACATGCTACTTTTCTTAGAACGATTGATGGAGACTTGGGTTGCATTTGGGAAGGGAGGGGAAACCTGGGAGCATGCCCAAGGAGTGTACCCATCTTCCCTCAACAACATGGGAGCATCGGAGAGGTTAGACGACCCCATTGAAACACACACAAGGATTCACAATGATCAGCATGAAGGAGTGCATAAGGCAAGGGGCGGGTGCCCAAGGATGGGGCACGTTGGTCCAAGAGACAAATGGTTGATGGGCGTGCAGGGTTGGATGGGCACATCGGGTCCATGAAGGGGCGCAACGAGTCGTTTGAGTGTGGGTTCGCAAAGGGGCATAACACACCCAAGAGACATGACATTCTACAAAAGTGACCCTTGGATTCCATATAAGAGAAAGGGTGCACAACCAAAGGAAGGAATAGAGAATTTTGGCAAGGATTTGGAGAGAAAAACTATGAGGCAATGAACTAAGATAGAGTTTCCAAGATGGAAGACAAGTAGCCAAGATTTGGACGCTTTGGGAGGTTTTTGGGAAGTCTGGAAACATGGGTCTATTGGAGACATGTGTGAGGTAGAACTGAAATATGTGTTAGCTTGGTGAAAGTTTTCGGAAACGAAGGGACAACAATTTTTTGGTTGTGGGAACGTCTGAGGTGCACTATAGGTGGTTGCGAAGACGGTTGAGATAGAGAGTCTTGGTGTGACGAATTTGCTTATGAGTGTCTTGGTGAGATGAGGTGAGTTGTGTGACTCTATCGAAGTTCAATAGTGCTCATTTTGTAATTGTTTCACAATAACAAAGGATTATTCAAGTGTTAGGAACGGTTTGTGTTTCCTGCACTATATCTGTTTTTGTCTTCGTTTGTTCCACAATTGTTCTCTTCGATTCTCATGTTCACAAATGTATGCTTGTATAAGACTAAGTGTTAAACTATGTTAACAATTTTCTAAGTATACAAGAGTTGCACTGGAGCAGGACTATGACTCACCAGTAGCCTAGAATGGAGTATGGGTATGCTTTAGGTGAGAAGGTGTAGTCTGGATGAAGTGTTCTTAGTGTTTCAAGCAACCAAGTAAGATCCGTAACGGTGTCACATGCCCTCAGGAGGTGAATGATTGTAAGATCTGATCAGGCGTCCTGTGGGGTTGTGACATGTACTGTTTTACTGCTTGTTATTTAGATGAATGATGAATTTAAATCAATGTATCAATATTTTACTATTTTTATTCATTTATGTTATTTATGTTTCATTTATGATTTATGAATCAATGTATTTCATTGTTGAATTTAAATTTGAATCATGTTTATATCATTTAAAAATTTGAATCTGGTACTATTTTCTTGATTGCTATTTAAATGAATGATGAATTTAAAACAATGTATCAATATTTTACTATTTCTATTTCATTCAATATTTTTCTATTTCTATTTCATTTATGATTTATGAATCAATGTATTTCATTTCTGAATTTAAATTTTAATCATGTTTATATCATTTACAAATTTGAATTTAGTACTATTTTATTGCTTACTATTTAGTATTTACATTGCACAATGATGAATTTGCATGGTATGAATTCTTATTGTTGAGATTTTATCATTATTGTTTTTTATATATATATTTTTAGAGATAAGGACCCCTATGCTAAAGACCCTGACATCCCCTCGTCCCCCTAAATCGAAATTTCCCTAAAATTTGGGAGTGTTTTCACACATCCCCTGTGCATATCCCCACTCCCGCACTCCCTCATCCTAGAAACTTGGTGGAACATTGCAATTTCCACATCTCCATCCTTGAAAACAATGCTACTTTTAAAGGGGAAGGGAAAATACGGTCATGCCCTAACTCCTCTAATTAAGGGAATATATGTTGTTACTTAATGTAACATCCATCTTTATTACACCGAGAGTAGCGAGGTTCTCTAGAACCAACTATGGGGGATATGTTTTCAAATTAGAGTTAGGTTATATAACATTACATTAAAAAACAAATTAAAGTAAGCTCAATTAAAAAAAAAATTAACAATAATAAAAATAAACTTAGCTCAATTAAAAAAATTAAAAAAATTACATAATTACCCACAAAAAAATTACAACTTAAGAAATTTGATGCCTCTCGATGCTTGATGTAACACACCCATGGTGGGGCGTCGAAATTTAGTTCTGCTTAAGAAATCAAATCCTCCATTCGGGGTCTCTATCCCATTTTGCTCGTCCAGAGCTTTCCATCCACGGTCTCCATGCTCAAAACTGAGCTCAGAGCTGGAAAATATACCTCTCCCAAGTTCCTTGGGTGTTCATTGGTCGAGACCATAGGGATTCCACGTGGTTCTGAATCAATATGATTCTCCCTGAGTTCTCTGATATCCCAAAACTTCCAGCGTTCCTAATTCTATGGTTGAAATCCATCCACCAACCAATCCAACGACTAGATTGGGTCCTCAGATAACTCACAGGCTAATGGGGACTTCAGCGTTCGGCCTTCAGATTGAATTCCAGGCCTAGCCCCTTCCCTCTATCTACAATCGCATATGATCGTGGGTTATGACCAGGTGCCAAGACAACCACCGCATGAATCCTCTGGAGTGGAAAATCTTTGAAGTTCACAATCTGACGTTGCGTGTCCTCGGAGAATTTGATGGCTCTGATTCACATTGAAACTCTGGGCTTCGACAGTTCTCGAGTCTTCACACATGCACATCTTCGGAGTGAAATCCTTTCGAAGTGTCGAATATTTTGACACGCAACCTCTTCTATTCAATAGTCACGATGAACTCTGGTGCTTCGGCCTTAGGGAGTTCTCGCACGTCCACTCTTCAACTCTTCTGGATTACTTATGCTCCGAAGTGCAGGAGCTGGTGACACCTGTCCTTACCAACGAACGACTCAGATATACTCTGCTACTTTGGGCTTCAGGGATTTTCGAAGCACCAAGCTTCAAGTCCTTCGGAGTACAAGATCTGATGCCAAGTGTCTCCCAGCATCAACGGCTAGGATAGACTCCCGAATTTATGGTCGCTTCAACAACCACGTTGGCTAGGTGGGCACATACCATGGGCTGACACGTAGATGGGTCAGGGGTGACATGTGTCACATTCCAATGGGTCTATAGGGTATGTGATACGCATGGGTCTAGGTAACACATGACACTTGAAACTGAGGTCCACGTGTTCCTGTTTGACATCACTATGTTGTGTCACCTTGGACTAACAGCCTTCCAACATCCCTCAAATATCACAGTCGAGATTAGGCCATGTAGATCCATAGATCTATTGCTCTTGTTACTTCAGGAATTCAGAGTTATGGGGTTTGGTGGTGCAGGATCCTCTTCTCTTCTGAGGTTGGTCAACATTGGGATGACCATAGCCCAGATATGATGGTTAGGAAGGAACCCAAAGGTTCCCCAGATCAACGGTCCTGGTCACCTCGCGGCTCCTGCCTTTGGAGGTTTTGGCTTCACTACCACTCTGCTTTCTCAAGTAGGGACTCCGTTGAAGTTCCATGTGTGAAACCTTCCACTAGATGATCGGATGGTTGAGAAGGGGCCCCAAATAAATCTCCAGATCAACGACTCACAACCCTTTCATGACTCTGACATTCGGGTATTTTTGTCAGTTAGGAAATTTGACATCCCAAGGCTTTGAGCTGTTGAAGCTTCGAAGCCGTCAAGAGCTAGCTCCTCTCAAACTTAGCGCAGGGTTTCTAGACATTGTTCATATGGAATCTATGATGAATCTCAGGCTATAAACTCTACTCTTAGCCGAGTTTTGGTTAAGTTCTTGGGTGCGAGCCTAAGGTCTCTCAGGCTACTAGTTTGAAGGAAGTGCCTTCCTAACTCAAAGAACTTTAAGTTCTGAAACAAGGTGGGGTAAACTCATGGGATTATCGTGACAGTAGCAGTGCCAAGAGGTTCTCTCTGACTCTGTAACTGTGAGGTAACTCCCTGGGGAAAACACCTTCGAGGTTTAAACTGGAGCATACGGGAAAATCAAGCAGAAGCATGATTTCTCAAGGAAACAAACGTATACACATAACTTAACCCTTTCAATATAGAAACCATTTATATATACATAAATACATGAATGCAACCATTAATTCCCAATTCAATGCATAGAGTATGGAGACACTTATCAGAACCAGATAATGTGAAGCGACTATTGAAATGGTTGCTCGTTTCCAACCAACCATAGGCTCAGTCACTCCTAACGACTTTACCATCGGCCACCCCTGAGCTAGACCACGATACTTTGAGATTCAATCTTTTCCTTTTGGCTCAACGAAAGTTAGGGACGAACTTTACTCTCCTTCTCCCAGCATAGAAATAGATAGGGACTAAGGTTACTCTCCTTCTCCCGAGTCAGTCTCTATTTCCTGGGACCAGAACACATTCTTTTTCACAGTTCTTCCTTGAACCTGAGAGCTCAGTCTCTCATCTCTGCACTCTTCGCAGGTCTTCCTCTCCCCACCACACTTTCCTTTATTTCCTTTCTCAACAAGGTTGTGTGTGGCTCTCATTCCCATTCTGTGTTCATGTCTGAAAGCCTTACATATGGATGTCCTGCCCCATCCCCTCATTAACTCTTGAGGAGGTCTTCCCACCTACCAGCCTGACTGTAATTCATTCATGGGTTAGAGGACTGTTCTGGTCCTCAGAAATTAAATCCAGTAAGGTACTGGTTTGGTGGAGGTTAACGCAACCATTTTCGGTCCCCTTCACCATCTCTTTCATAGCATTTGTGGTCTCTTTTAGTACACCCCCCTTTCCAGCAGTCATGCAACACTTATCCATTTTATAGTAAATAACAGAATTTACATGCATTGACCTTTTATGCAAAGGTCCATCAAATCAAACATTCACACATATTGATTTTTCCATAGTCCCTTGGCCAATATAGTTATATTTACAAACTGGGGGAAACAGGGTGTTACAATTCCCTCCCCTTTAAAGGAACATCATCCTCAATGTTCTATCCATCAATGTGCTATGTATATACATAAGTAAACAAAAATGGGTATGCATGTCTCATGGCATCCTCCATTTCCCACGTAGCCTCATATGGGCCAAAGTGTTTCCATTGGACCTTGACCTATGCAATGGTTCAATTCCTGAGTGAGGTTTCCTTCCTGTCTAGTATGCATTGAGGTTCTGGCAGGAATTCTCCCTCTGGCTCCACCTGCATCACAGACCAGTCAATTATATGATTAGAATCATGTATATATTTCTTCAATAATGAAACATGGAAAACAATATGTGCCTTTACTGTGGGAGGGAGTGCTAGCCTATAGGCTACAGGTCCCACTCTATCTAAGACTTCAAAGGGTCCACAATACCTAGGTGCCAGCTTGGCACAAGCTCCCATTCTCAGGGAACTCTTCCTAGGCCTAACTCTAAGATAGATGTGGTCTCATGTCTTGAAATATTTGGGAGTTCTCTTTCTGTCGGTGTAACTCTTCTGTCTATCCTGAGAAATTTTTAGATTTTTCTTTATCTGAATCACTTGTTGTTCCATTTCCTTCATCATTTTGGGTCTGATTGTAATTCTATCCACTGGATTACTCCAGCTGATTGGAATTTTTCACTGTCTACCATAGAGGGTTTCAAAAGGGCTCATCTTCAGTGACTCTTGATAATCGTTGTTGTAGGAAAATTATACCAATGGCAGGTAGTCTTCCCACTTCTTAGGTTGATGCATTACATGCATCCTTAACATGTCTTCTAATATTTGGTTTACTCTTTCTATATGTCCATCATTTTGGGGGTGATAGGTTGTGCTAAACAACAATTTAGTCTCAAAACCAGCAATCAAGGATTTCCAAAAACTTGAAGTGAATTTTGTGTCTCTGTCAGATACAATCTCCCTAGGCATGCCATACAGTTTGAATATCTCCTTCATGAAGATGTTGGCAATATCTATTTCTTTGCAATTTGATTTGAGAAGGACGAAGTGAGCAGACTTTCTCAATTTGTCCACCACTACCATGATGGCATCATTCTGCTTGCTTGATTTTGGTAATCCGGTGATGAAATCCATGGAGATGGTTTCCCATTTCCATTCTGGAATTGATAGAGGTTGTAACAACCTTGTTGGGTGTCGGTGTTACACCTTAAATTGTTGGCATTCTAGACACTTAGATAAATAATCAGCTATGTCATTTTTCAATCCAGGCCAATAAAATTGTTTTCTAGTGGTCGTAATCATTTTTTGATAACCTAGATGACCAGTATATCATCTCTTGTGTCATTCGTCCATTATGAACCTCTTCAATTCGTCACAACTTGGGACATACAATATGTTTCAGTAAGTCAACAGGCCTTCATCAAGCATCGGATAGCCTTCATACTTTATCCATGTAGGCTCTTGCCTTAGGTATGACATCACGGTCTTGAAGAATACATTTGTTTTTTGTGCATTCCTGACTCTTTCCTTGACATCTGTTTCACAATTGCTCACCACTGCTAGGTGAATTTTTTTCACACTTCTACTAAGGGCATCGACCACCTTATTTTCCTTTCCTTTGATGTGTTTTATTTTGAAATCAAACTCACTAAGGAGATCCATCCACCTAGCTTGTCTATCATTGAGTTTTGGTTGATCAAACAGGTGCCTTAACCCACAGTGGTCTATCATAAGTACAAATCTCATACCCAGGAGGTAATGCCTCCACATTTTTAAATCATTCACAATGGAATCCAACTATAGATCATGGGTCACATAATTGATTTCATGCTCATTCAATTTTCTGGATTCGTAGAAAATTACACGTCCTTCTTGCATAAGGACTCCTCTGAGTCCTTCCTTGCAGGCATTTGTACACACAAGGAAGTCATTATCAAGGTCTGCAATCTTCATCACGAGATCATGGGTCAAAAGGTATTTCAGTTCCTAAAATATTTCTTCACATTCTGAAGTCCAAGTGAATTTAACCCCCTTTTTCTAAAGGGAAGTGATTAGACAACCAATCTTGGAAAATCATATTATGAACCTTCTATAATATCATGCTAAGCCCATAAAGGATCTGATATCATATACATCATTTGGGGTAGGCCATTCCATAATAGATCTGATCTTTTCAGGGTCTACTTCCACTCCTTCTTCAGAAATAACATGGCCTAAGTAATGTACTTGCTTCTAGAAAAATTCACACTTGCTAAACTTATCGTAGAGATGATTCTCTCTTAGTACTTGAAGTACAAGTCTAAGATGTTCTTCATGCTCCTCTCTATTCTTGGAGTATATTAAGATATCATCAATGAAAACCAATACAAATATGTCTAGGAATTTGTTGATCACATTGTCATCAAGCACCTAAAAGTGGCGGGGGCATTGGTTAATCCAAATGGAACCACCACAAATTCATAGTGACCATACCTTGTCCTGAAGACTGTTTTGTGGATGTCTTCATCCTTGATTCAGACTTGATGGTATCCAGACCTTAAGTCAATTTTTGAGAAAATGGAAGCAATGCCTAATTGGTCGAACAAGTCATCAATTCTTGGTAAGGGGTACTTGTTCTTTATGGTTGTCTTATTGAGTTGTCTATAATCTATGCACAATCCGAGTGTGCCATATTTCTTCTTCACAAACAAGGTCGGTTCTCCCTATGGAGACACATTCATTTCCTTTAGTTGTAGCTTGAGCTCAACTAGCTCAGGTGTACTCATCTTATAGGGTGTCCTAGACATTGACACTTTTCCTGGTGCAAGTTCTATCGAGAAGTCAATGTCTCTTCTCGGAGGTAGACCCGATACCTCCTCTAGAAACACGTCTCTATACTCTCTTAATATGAGGTGGTCCTCTAGGTTCAGTTTGTCATCCTCAACAKATTCCAACACCTGTATTTCATATAGACGACATCCCTTTCTGCAATATTTTTTCATTTGAAGGGTTGATATTCGCCTCACTGAGATAGGCTTTTGAATCCCTTGGAGGGTTATATTTCTCCCTTCTTCATTTACACATTCTAAAGTTTTATGGTAATAGTCCAACTTAGTTTTATAAGMATCTATCCAGTCCATACCAATCAATAGGTCATAAGACCCTAGGGGAAGTATGTTAAGGGTAGCTTGGGTGGGCAATCCATCCATGATGAAATGGCGAGCTGGTATGACCTCTGCTACTTTTATTTTGGTTCCAATGGCTAGTTGTACCAACCATGTATTAATATGTCTAACTGGTTGCAGTTTACACTTATCAACAGTCTAAGGGGCCACATAACTCAAATTAGAACCAGGTTCAATTAAAATAGAAACTAGACGGTTGGCGATCATACCTTCCATCTCCACCACTGAAGCTTGGTGGTCGGATTTTTTATTTTCCAAAGTTGCATAAATCCGTGGCATGCTCTTAGCCACATCATTGAYTGTGGTAGCTTCTTGGATGYTGTAGACTCTCTGACTGTTTTGTTGTCTGTGTGGGAAATCCCTCAGTAGATGTTCTTCTCCGCAACCCAAACATTTCAAGGGTTCTCTCTTTGGGTTATCAATCTTTCCTGGGGTTGATCCAAAAGGTTTATTTCCACTATGGGAGGGGAAATTATGTTGATACACACTTCGGGTAGGAAGGCTCATCCTAGAATCCTTCCTATAGTTCTGAAATCTTGAGGATTTAGACCCCTTCTTCTTGAATCTTGAACCCCTCTTCATCTCCCAATCCTCGCTAGGTTATGTCTAGTTCCCAACATAACCTCGCCTTTTGGATAGTGTCTTATAAGGTCTTTGGCTCGTCAAACTCAATCCTATTATGGTAGGTCTAAGGTAACCCACTGATAAATCATTGCACTTTTACCTTTTCATCCTTTATGTAAGGTACATACCTCAGCAACTCAAGGAATTTATTAACATATTCCTCTATGATGAGTTGTCCCAACTTGAGTTCATAGAACACCTTAGTCTTCCCGTCAAAGTATTTCTTTGATAGATACTTCTTCTTGAATTGTTTCTTAAACTGTTTCCATGATAAGTCCTCTTCATGGATTCCTTTCACATTCTTAATGTCTTCCCACCAAATGGAATCCTTTCCATTCAGGTTGAAGATGGCTATTCAATCCTTCAATTTTTTAGAGTAGTCATGGACTATGAATTACTTCTTTAAACTAAGCAGCCAAGCTTATGCCACTTCCCCTTTTTCATTATCTCCATTGAAAGAGGGTGGTTTATCTTTCTTGAACTCTTCAGGTTCATGACCTTTGGAATGCTTTCGTTTCTTTCCTTTCTTCTGAGAATGTGAGCTAGTTTTGCTACCAGAAGATCCCTTGGAGTTTCCAGTTTACTTTCCAGAGGACTCTCTCGATGAGAGTCCCCTACCTCCACGTTGGGCCTTCCTCGAGGTACTTCTCCCTGTCTGGCCACTTATGGGACCATGTTTTCGTATTTCAGGTGGACTTTGACTTCTCTTCGTATGTCGTCGATCCACATGACTGGTTGCAGGTCCATGCTGCAGCTGCCTCTATATATTGGATAAGCTCTTCTTCAAGACTGTATTAATTTCCGGTTTTTTTCTTACTCCTTTATCAATCTCTCGTTGTCAGACTTGAAACTCTGTAATTCGAACATAAGGCTCCTTACAGTTTCAGCCAGATTCGGAGGGGTCTCCACCGCCCTCCTCTCGTCGGACTCTCTGTCTCTATTATGGGATCCATCCCCCACTTCATGGTGCATCACCATCCTTTATGCTTGTAGTTTTTCGCGATTCACTAACTTCTTGAGTGCTAACAAAACACGTTATATTAGCTAATAGTCTATTAATTCATGAACAACACATAGTTAATTTTTCTTAAATACATACACACAGTAGAAAGTTTTCATTCTTTTCTTCAGTAAGAGTTTAACCAGGCTCTTTACGAAAGAGGTAAGGTAGGGCATCACCCTTAATATTTTCTTTAAACATGGTTTTTAAGTGACTCGTCCATGAGCCCAAGCAGGCCAAGTGTTGTAACCATACTCTGATACCAATTTGTAACACACCCATGGTGGGGAATTGAAATTTCATTCTTCTTAAGAAATCAAATCCTCCATTCAGGGTCTCTATCCCATTCTAATCGTCCATATCTTTCCAGCCACGGTCTCCATGCTCAAAACCGAGCTTAGATATGGAAAATATACCTCTCCCAAGTTCCTCGGGTGTTCATTGGTCGAGGCCATGGGGAATCCACGTGGGTCCAACTCAATATGTGTCTCCTTGCGTTCTTTGATATCCCGTAACTTCCAACATTCCTAATTATATGGAGGAAATACATCCACCAACAAATCCAACGACTATATTGGGTCCTCGGCTAACTCATAGGCTAACAAGGATTTCGGCTTTTAGCCTTTGGATTGAATTCCAAGCCAAGCCCCTTCCCTCCATCTACAATCGCATATGACTGTGGGCTATGGCCAAACGCCAAGACAACAGGCACTAAGACAACCACCGCGTGAATCCTCCAGAGTGGAAAATCTTTGAAGTTCACAATCCGACGTCAAGTGTCCTCGGAGAATTTGACGGCTCTGATTCACTTCAGAACTCCAGGCTTCGGCAGTTCTTGAGTCTTCACACATTCAAACCTCCGAAGTGAAATCCTTATGGAGTGTCGGATCTTTTGACACATGTACTCCTCTATTAAGCGGTCACGATGAACTTTGGCGCTTCGGCCTTTGGGATTTCTCACACCTCCACTCTTCAACTCTTCCAGAGTACTTCTGCTCTAGAGTGTGGGAGCTGGCGACACCTGTCCTTACCAACGGACGGCTCATATCTACTCGGCTACTTTAGGCTTCGGGGATTTTTGAAGCACCAAGCTTCAAGTCCTTCGGAGTACAGGATCCGATGCCAAGTGTCTCCCAGCGTCAACAACTAGGATGGACTCTCGGATTTTCGTTCACTTCACCAACCATGTTGGTTAGGTGGGCACGTACCAGGGGCTAACACGTAGATGGGTTAGGGGCGACACATGTCACATTCCAATGGGTCTATAGGGTATGTGATACGCATGAATATGGGTAACACGTGGCACTTCAAACTGAGGATCTGATTCCAAGTGTCTCTCTATGTCAACGGCTAGGATGGACTCCTAGAGTTCTAGTTGCTTAACCAACCACGTTGTCTAGGCGGACACATACCAGGGGCTGACACATAGATGGGTCAGGGGTGACACGTGTCACATTCTAATGGGTCTGTAGGGTATGTGATACGCACGGATCTAGGTAACATGTGGCACTTCAAACTGATTTCCACGTGTTCCTGGGTGACATCACTATGCCGCATCACCCCAGACTGACAACCTTCCAACATCCCTCAGATCTCATGGTCGAGATTAGGTCATGTAGATCCATATATCTACGACTCTCATTACTTAGAGAGTTCGACGTTCGAGGGTTTAGAGGTGCAGGCTCCTCTTCTCTCCCAAGGTTGGTCAATGTCGGGCTCACCATAGCCCAGATCTGATGGTTAGGAAGGAACCCAAAGCTTCCCTATATCAGCGGTCATGTTCACCTCGCGGCCCCGACCTTCAGAGGTTTTAGCTTCACTTCCACTCCGCTTTCCTGAGGCAGGACTCTGTCGAAGTACCATGTGTGAAACCTTCCACTAGACGATCGAACGGTCGAGAAGGGGCCCCAAAGAACTCCCCAGATCAACGACTCACAACCCTTCCATGACTCCGGCATTCAAGTATTTTTGTCAGTTAGGAATTTTGACATCCCAAGGCTTCGAGCTCCCAAAGATCCAAAGTTTTCAAGAGCTAGCTCCTCTCAAATTTAGCGCATGGTTTCTAAACACTGTTCATATGGACTCTCTGATGAATCTTGGGCTATAAACTCTACTCTTAGCTAAGTTTTGGTTAAGTCTGTGGGTGCGAGCCTAAGGTCTCTCAGGCTACTGATTTGAAGGAAGCGCCTTCCTAACTCACAAAAATTTAAGTTCTGAAATAGGGTGGGGTAAACTCATGGGATTATCGTGACGGTAACAATGCCAAGAGGCTCTCTTCGACTCTGGAACTGTGAGGTAACTCCCTGGGGAAAACCCCTTTGAGGGTTAAACTGGAGCATACGGAAAAATCAAGCAGAAGCATGAGTTCTAAAAGGAAACAAACGTATACACATAACTTAACCCTTTCAATACAGAAACTGTTTATAGATATATAAACACATGCATGCAACCATTAATTCTCAATTCAATGCATAGAGTATGGAGACACTTATCAGAACCAGATAACGTGAAGCGACTACTGAAAGGGGTGCTCGTTTCCACCCAACCATAGGCTCAGTCACTCCTAATGGATTTACCATTGTCGACCCCCGAGCTAGACCACGTGATGCAGGACCATCGTCAGCGAGCACACATGGCAGGACAACTCGGCGCCTTGGAATCATTTCAGAATCTTAAACGCTAGTGTTTACTGTGAATCTTTTGGAGCTGATTGAAAAATGGAAGAAGATCAAACGCTTGGAAGTGGAATGATCACGAGTGATCTGGGAGTTTTCAATGCTAGTCTTGAATGTAAATGAACTAAGGTATCAGTTAGGTTTTGTTTTCGAGTATACAAGTAGTCGGGGGGAACCCTAAGAACCCTCTGAGATAAATAGAGGTTTGGTACTCCCAAATGAGGTTGTTGCGCGTTAGTATGAAATTTCTGAGTTTTTAGTTGTTGTTTGATCATAGTTGTAGCCATTTTACTTTTGGATGAATATAAAAGAGGAAAATTGATCCAGTGCATGGTGTTGTTATTGTTTGCAATTCCCTGTTATTGTTGTTTTCATGAATGAATGAATTTCACTACGAATATATGAAATTGTGAGATGTTTGCATAAGTTTCAATTGTTTTCTCTTTGATTGAGTCTGTGAAAGGTGTGCACATAGTCCGCAAGGAGTGCATTGACAGAATTGGTTTCGATTTCGAATCTCAGAAGAGATAGCATGAAATTTTCCCTTTGCAAGGAGTGTAAAGTGACTGTTGCAAGGTGTGCACAGTCATCCGCAAGAACTCAAAACCTTGTGTAAGAATCTGTTGCAAGAAGTGCACAGATCCGAAATTTGACTAAGTTTCGAAGTGACTCTTTAAGAAGTCAAAGGAGCAGAAGGTGAGAAATCTCAAGAGAGATAGCGAGAAAAATCTTCAAAGGAAGGAAGATTCTGAAGGTTTCTCAAATCATCGGTTAAGATCCATCCAGGAGGGAGAAGAGAGCATTCCAGATCATTAGATCTAGGCAAGGTGTGTGAGCTTTAAGTTTCTTGAAGCATAGAGTAGAGCGGACTACCAAAGTTCCAAAGTCTGGAAGTGACTAGGGACCATCCATCGTCAAGAGGGATAGGTGGTGTGAGATCCACAACTTCGGGAATTTGCGGTCAAGGAGGAGGCGAAATCGCCAAAGAAAATCCCGGTCATTGATCGTTAGGGGGAGTATGTGTCAACAAATCTGAGGTTTTGGGAAAAATCGCTTCAAGGATTTCAGTTGAGAATTGAAACTCCCGAAAACCGAAATCCAAAGTGAATCTGGACCATCGGATCCAGAGAGGCGCGTGGCGACAAATCATGAGTTTCACGAGGAAGCAAAGGTGGGGTGTTGAAACTCCCAAAGTCCGAATAGTCGAAGTAGTTGGGGAACGTTGATCTGTAGGAGGACACACATCAACCAATTGTGTATGGCAGATAGAACGCTCTGGGAAAAGGCGAGCGAGGTGAAGTTGAGAATTGAGATTTCCGAACCCTGGAGATCCAGAGTGAATCTTAGTCGTCCGATTCAGAAGGCCACGCGGTGTAAATCTATGGACTCCGGGTAAAGACCTGAAATAAATCATAGCTGTCAGATTAAGGGACACACCGTGAAAATCCGTGGACTCTGAGTAAATACCCAAAGAAAATCTCAGTCGTCCCATTCAAGAGGACATGCGGCAGAAATATGCGCACTTCGAGGGAAAGTGAAAGTTGAGAGTTGATATTTTCGAAGTCCGGAATCCCGAAACGACGAGAGTCGTCGATTTGAAGGTGGACAAGTGACGCCAAATATAGAGCTCCAGAGGAAAGCCAAGGGTGGAAGTTCTGAAGACCCGAAGGAGATCTCGATCGTTGATCGAGAAGGAGGTCGAAGGACCGTTGATCTAGTTGAAAGGGACAAATTCCCAAAGAGGAGGAAGAGTCGTTGATTGAAAGGGATAGGTGTCAGTAGATCTTCCACTCTGTAAGATTGCCATGTGGAGGAAAGAAAAGGTTTGAAAGTTGAAACCTCTGAAGCCCGGATTGGTGAAGAAATCACAATCGTTGACCAAGAATCCCCACCCAAGATCGCGAGATCAACGGTCACGCTTGATTGCGGGGCCAGAAAGTGCTCAAACATTAAGATTTCGAGGGTGAGCCACAATCAAATCCATTTTATCGATGAAGGGGTATGTGGTAGCTGCAGGTAAATTGCGAGGAGAAAAGTGAGTTGATCACAAACCACTCTGGTGGGCACCCACAATCATGCGTTTATGCAAGGATGTAGACCGAGGTCACATGCAGGAAAGGGCTAACGGGAGAGGAGTTAGCGCCTAAAACCTGAGAGTTCAACAGCGTGAAGAAAGGAGTTGTGGGTACCATAGAACCTGCACTAGAGGACTGAAAGGGCATGTGTTAACTCATAAGTGAGACCATTAAGGTCTCAGAGAGCCAATTTGGCTCAGAATTGAAGATCAGTGACCGGGAGGTCGCACAGCCCTTAGGAGAGAAGGGGGTCCGCATCAAGTGGTATCAGAGATGAATTTTTGCTTGTAGACAACAAGCAAAGGAGAGAAGAGACAAAAGAACTCAAATTTGTACTCTGTGTGTGAGAGATAGTCAGTACATTGCCACCGAGGAGACGAGTGGAGCCACCTTTAGCCAGTCGTGTTGTAGAAAGAGAAATGTGAGAGCTTCGTGCAAGATTAGAGGCAATGGAGGTAACGCAAAGGAGGGAACCTGATGCTAGAGACATCAGTGATGCAGAGAGTGAAGAAGTAGAAGTCGAAGAAGATGCAGGAGAAAATGTTGTCGAAGAACTCTTGCTAAGAGCAGTTGTTAGATTGGGAGCTAGAGCCAAGATAGAGGTCCCAATGTATGAAGTCAATTTGGATGTTGAAGAGTTGTTGGATTGGAAAAGATCCATGGACAAATATTTCGACTATGAAGATATCGATGAGGAGAAAAGGGTGAGACATGATGTCACCAGGCTAAAAGGACATGCAACACTGTGGTGGGATGAACGGCAGGCTGAGAGGAGAAGCAAGGGAAAACAAAAGATAAAGAATTGGGACAGAATGGTAGCCAAGATGAAGGCTAAATTCATGCCCAAAGATTATCAGATAAATCTATTCAGGAATTTGTAGAACCTGAGGCAGAAGGGTATGACAGTGAAAGAGTACACAGAGGTGTTCTACAAGCTGAACATCAGGACTGGACAAAGAGAGAAAGATGAAGAAAAAGTTTCCAGGTATGTAAATGGCATGAGGTATGAAATCCAGGATGAGATCAACATGATGTCAGTGAGGATARTGGAGGATTATTATCAGTTTGCAATGAAGACAGAGGAGAAGTTGGCCAGAAAAAAAATCCAGCTAGGCAGAGGTAGAATCCCAGCCCCAAACAAAGGCAAGGGAGTTTCCCATGACAAGGCACATAAATCCAAAGACGAGACTRAAAAACCACACAGTCACTCGGAAAGAGGAGGAAGTTMTYGAGGAAGACAGGGTGGTGGAAGAATTTCTTCCAGAGGAAGATGAAGAAGCAGATGAGGATAAGTAAGATGATATGCCTGTGAAAAGATAGGGCATATGTCTTGGGAATGTCCCAAGAAAAAGAAAGAAGGAGGAGGAGAAGCTCACATTTCGGAAGCACAGAGAAGGAATGTTGAAGCAAAAGGAGCAGAAGGAGCAGAGGATGGAACATCCCTGATGTTGAGAAAGGTTCTCTTAAAACCAAAGGCAGAAGCTGAAAATCCAGTGCAAAGGAACAGTCAATCCAGGACAACTTGCAAGACAAAAGACAAAGTATGCAAGGTGATAATTGACAGTGGGGGCACTGATAACTTAGTATCCACGGAGATGGTGGAGAAATTGGAGCTGGATACAACTACACATCCGAAGCCATACAAAGTCTAATGGTTGCAGACAGGACACCAGGTAATGGTTACTAAACAAAGCCTTGTTGAATTTAAGATAGGAGGATATAAAGATGAAATTCTATGTGATGTAATTCCCATGGATGTATGTCATATTTTGTTGGGAATACCATGGTAGTTTGACAGAAATGTCATTCATGATGGGAGGAAAAATACATACACCTTGGAGAAGAATGGTAGGACACGCATGTTGTTGCCAATAGAGGAGAAGAAAGTGAAAGAGGAAGCTAGCATAAGCATACGTCTCATGAGTGGGAAGGAACTCCTGAGAGAAGTCAAGAAAGAACAGGAGATGCAGTTTGTTGTGGTGAGGAAACCCAGAGTTATCTTTACAAGTACTTCGATGGATTATTTTCCTGACGAAGTTCAGGAATTGTTGGATAATTTTGTTGACATAGTGGTGGATGAGATGCCTAACTCATTGCTACCCATCAGAAGTATCAGCCATCATATTGATTTGATACCAAGATCAAGTCTTCCAAACAAAGCAGCATACAGATTGACACCTCGAGAGAATGAGGAGGTAAAGAACCAAGTCCAGGAATTGTTAGACAAGGGTTTGGTCAGAGAGATCTTGAGTCCATGCGCAGTGCCAACTGTGTTGAGTCCAAAGAAGGATGGAGGATGGAGAATGTTCATAGACTCAAGAGCCATTAACAAGATCACCATCAGGTATAGATTCCCTTTGCCAAGAATGGATTATTTAATGGATTGTCTAAGTGGAGCAAATTTATTTTCTAAGATAGATTTGAAAAGTGGATATCACCAGATAAGAATGAGAGAAGGTGATGAGTGGAAGATAGCCTTTAATACAAATGAAGGTTTGTATGAGTGGCTTTTTATGCCATTTGGTTTAACAAATGCCCCTAATACTTTTATGAGGTTGATGAATGAAATACTGAAAGATTTCATTGGCAAGTTCATGGTTGTATATCTGGACAATATACTGGTCTTTAGCGGGACTAAAGAGGAGCATTTGAGACACCTGACGCTAGTGATGAGGAGACTACAGTAGGAGAAGTTGTTGATAAACCTGAAGAAGTCCTCTTTTATGAAGACAGATCTCATTTACTTGGGTTGTGATCTTTTCAAATGAACTGAAGATAGATCCAGAGAAGGTGAAAGCAATCAGAGAATGGCCATCACCAAGGAGTATGTTTGAGGTAAGAAGCTTTCATGGATTAGCAAGTTTCTATAGAATTTCATCAGAGACTTCAGTGGAATTTGTGCACCAATGATGGACACAGTGAAGAAGAGGCACAAGTCTTTTAAATGGACAAAGGAGGCCGAGTGGAGATTCAATATACTGAAGGAGAAAATAACAGAACGACCAATTCTGGTCTTACCGAATTTTGGAAAGACATTTCAAGTGAGATTTGATGTAAGTGGAGTTGCAATTGGAGCAGTTTTGAGCCAAGATAATAGGCATGTTGCATACTTCAGTGAGAAGATGAATGAAACTAAGAGAAAATACTCCACATATGATAAAGAGTTTTATGTCATAATTCAAGCCTTGAATAAATGGAGGCACTACCTTGTTCCATGGGAATTTTTATTGTATAGCGATAATCAAGCTTTACAATTCATAACCAGACAGGAAAAATTGAATCAGAGGCATGCAAAGTGGATTGAGTTTATGAAGAATTTTACTTTTGTCATAAAACATATTGTTGGGAATGCTAACAAAGTTGTTGATGCATTAAGCAGAAGATGTTTGATTCTGCATGAGTTTCGGGTGAAGACCTTGGGGTTTGAACACCTGAAGGATATGTATTGTGATGATCCAGATTTCAAGGAAGCATGTGCAAATACTGTGTTGAGAGACAGGAGCCAGTGGACATAGTATATGATTCAAGAGGGATTGTTGTTCAAGGGAAATCAGTTGTGCATACCAAAATGCTCAATGAGGGATAACCTTTTGAAGGAAAAGCATAGTGGAGGATTGGCTGGACATTTCAGCCATGATAAAACATTTGCACAGTTGAGAAGTTCATACTATTGGCCAGGTATGAGAATAGAAGTGATAAAATTTGTGAACAGATGTAGAATCTGCCAACATGAAAAGGATAAAATATAGAACAGTGGATTGTATCAACCATTGCCAATACCACAGAGGCCTTGGGATGCAATAATCATGGATTTTGTGTTGGGACTGCCAAGAACACAAAGAGGATGTGATTCCATATTTGTGGTGGTGGATAGATTTTCAAAGATAGCACACTTTATCCCATGCCAGAAGACTAGCGATGCGACACATGTTGCAAATCTTTTTTTCAAGGAAGTTGTGAGACTTCATGGACTACCCAAGAGCATTGTCTTAGATAGAGACACTAAATTTGTTGGTCATTTCTAGAGAACATTGTGGAAGAAGTTGGGGACAAATTTTTCCTTCAACTCATCTTATCACCCTCGGGCAGATGGACAAACTAAGGTGTTAAACAGAAGTTTGGAAAACTTATTGAGGATTCTGGTCACTGAGTATCACAATTAGTGGGATTAGATTTTGCCACAAGCAAAATTTTCATACAATGACTCACCAAACAGGAGCAATGGAAAGAGCCCATTCCAAATATTGTATGGAATGCAACCAAGGGGAGTATATGAGTTGAGAGACTTGGAACAGAGTGAGATCAGAAGCATTGGAGCAGAAGATTTTTCTACATAAATGCAGAATCTCCATAGCCAGATCAGAGGACAGTTGCAGAGCTCTAGCCAATAATACAAGCGCAGAGTTGATCAACATAGCAGGGAACTTCAATTTGAAGTAGGAGATCAATTTCTGGCACATGTCAGGAAAGAAATGTTCCCTAGGGGAACATATAACAAGTTAAAGATGAAGAAGATAGGGCCATGTAAGATCTTAAGGAAGTTTGATGAAAACATTTATGAGATTGAGTTGCCAGATGATGTGGGCATATCACCCATATTTAACGTTTCAGACCTGTACCCTTACAAGGAAGATGACACAGAGGGATCATAAGATCAAGAGAATATTCAGTGGGAGAAAAAAATGCCTATAGTAGAAAAACCATAGATGGAGAAGATCGTTGATCAGAGAATTGACAAAAAGACCAGGAGGAAGACTTATTTTGAATATTTGGTCAAGTGGAAGGGACACCCAATAGAATATGCCAATTGGGAAAATGAAGTTGATATCCAGAAGCATGGAAAGTCAGTGCAGGAGCTCATGGACAGGATTCCATGAATTTTTTTCCAGGGGAGTATGATGCAGGAGCATCATCACCAAGCACGCGTGGCAGGACAACTCAGTGCCTTGGAATCATTTTGGAATCTTAAATACTGGCATTTACTACGAATCTTTTGGAGTTGATTGGAAAACGAAAGAAGATCAAACGCTTCTAAGAAGAATGATCACGAGTGATCTGGGAGTTTTCACTCCTTGTCTTGAATGTAATTGAACTAAGGTAGCAGTTAGGTTTTGTTTTCGAGTAGACGAGTAGTCGGGGGGAACCCTAAGAACCCTCTGAGATAAATAGAGGTTTGGTACGCCCAAATGAGGTTGTTGCGAGTTAGTAGAAAATTTATGAGTTTTTAGTTGTTGTTTGATCATAGTTGTAGCCATTTTAATTTTGGATGAATATAACAGAGGAAAATTGATCCAATGCATGGTGTTGTTATTGTTTTCAATTCCCTGTTATTGTTATTTTCATGAATCAATGAATTTCGCTACGAATATATGAAA
The DNA here is from genome assembly GCA_009831015.1 of Picea engelmannii. NCBI lineage: Eukaryota > Viridiplantae > Streptophyta > Pinopsida > Pinales > Pinaceae > Picea > Picea engelmannii. Next base: position 404,564 of record ML779214.1, read on the forward strand.
TTGTGAGATGTTTGCATAAGTTTCAATTGTTTTCTCTTTGATTGAGTCTGTGCAAGGTGTGCACACAGTCCACAAGGAGTGTGTTGACAGAATCAGTTTCGATTATGAAGCTTAGAAGAGATAGCGCGAAACTTTCCCTTTGCAAGGAGTGCAAAGTGACTGCTGTAAGGTGTGCACAGTCATCCGCAAGAACTCAAAACCTTGCGTAAGAATCTATTGCAAGGAGTGCATAGATCCGAAATTCAACTAAGTGTCAAAGTGACTCTTTAAGAAGTCAAAGGAGCAGAAGGCGAGAAAGCTCAAGAGATATAGAGGAAAAATCTTCAAAGGAAGGAAGATTCTGAAGGTTTTCTGAATCATCGGCTAAGATCCATCCAGGAGGGAGCGGAGAGCATTCTAGGTCATTGGATCTGGGCAAGGTGCGTGAGCTTTAAGTTTCTTGAAGCGCAGAGTAGAGTGGACTACCAAAGTTTCAAAGTCCCGAAGTGACTAGGGACCGTCCATCGTCAAGAGGGACAGGTGGTGTGAAATCCACAACTTCGGAAGTTTGCAGACAAGGAGGAGGTGAAATCGCCGAAGAAAATCTCAATTGTTGATCGTCAGGGGGAGTATGTGTCAAGAGATCTGAGGTTCCAGAAAAAATCCCTTCGAGGATTTTAGTTGAGAATTGACACTCCCAAAAACTGAAATCCGAAGTGAATTTGGACCGTCGGATCCAAAGAGGCGCGTGGTGATAGATCGTGCGTTTCACGAGGAAGCAAAGGTGGGGTGTTGAAACTCCCAAAATACGAATAACCGAAGTAGTTGGGGAACGTCGATCTGTAGGAGGACACGCGTCAATCGATTATGTACGCCAGATAGAACATTCCGGGAAAAGGCAAGCGAGGTGAAGTTGAGAATTGATATTTTCGAACCCCGGAGATCTGGAGCAAATCTCAGTTGTCCGATTCAAAAGGCCACGCAGCGTAAATCTGTGGACTCCGGGTAAAGACCCAAAATAAATCATAGTCATCAGATTAAGGGACATGCGGTGCAAATCCGTGGACTCTGGGTAAAGACCTGAAGAAAATCTCAGTCATTTGATTCAAGAGGACACGCGGCAGAAATCTGCGCACTTCAAGGGAAAGTCAAAGTTGAGAGTTGAGATTTTCGAAGTCCGAAATGTTGAAACGACGAGAGTCATCGATTTGAAAGTGGACACGCGACGCCAGATCTAGAGCTCTGGAGGAAAGCGAAGGGTGGAAGTTCCAAAGACCCGAAGGAGATCTCGATCATTGATCGAGAAGGAGGTCAAAGGACCGTTGATCTGGTTGAAAGGGCCAAATTCCCGAAGAGGAGGCAGATCCGTTGATTGAAAGGGACTGGTGTCAGTAGATCTTCCACTCCGGAAGATTTCCATGCAGAGGAAAGCAAAGGTTTGAGAGTTGAAACCTCTGAAGCCCTGATTGGCGAAGAAATCATAGTCATTGATCAAGAAGCCCCACCCAATATTACAAGATCAACGGTCACGATTGATTGTGGGGCCATAAAGTGCTCGAACATTAAGATTTCGAGGTGGGCCGCAATCGAAACCACTGTATCGGTGAAGGGGTACGTGGCAGCTGGAGGTAAATTGTAAGGAGAAAAACAGGTTGATCCCAAACCACTTTGGTGGGCACCCGCAATCGTGCATTTATGCAAGGACGTAGCCTGAGGTCACATGCGGGAAGGGGCTAACGGGAGAGGAGTTGGCGCAGGTCTTCCTCTCCCCACCACACTTTCCTTTCTTTCCTTTCTCAGCAAGGTTGTGTGTGGCTCTCATTCCCAGTCTGTGGTCAGGTCTGAAATCCTTACAGATGGGTGCTCCACCCCATCCTCTCATTAACTCTTAAGGAGGTCTTCCCACCTACCAGCCTGACTGTAATTCATTCTTGGGTCAGATGATTGTTCTAGTCCTGAGCAATTAAATCCAATAAGGTACTGGTTTGGTGGAGGTTAACGCAACCATTCATGGTCCCCTTCACCATCTCTTTCATAGCATTAATGGTCTCTTTTAGTACACCCCCCTTTCCAGTAGTCATGCAACACTTATCCATTTTCTAGTAAATAACAGAATTTATATTCATTGACCTTTTATGCAAAGGTCCATCAAATCAAACATTCACACATATTGAGTTTGACATAGTCCCTTGGACAATATAGTTATATTTACAAACTGGCGGAAACAGGGTGTTACACTTGATTGATCCGGGTTTAAGATGGATCTACGCTAGTTCAATAAAATCCTCTAGGTGGTTGATGTAGTTGATGTAGCCTCACTAATGATGAAGGCCCAATAGGCAGTTAGGGTTTGAAATACATAGAAACTATTTAGAAAAATAAAAATTGTGTAATTAAATGCTAAGTGATTAATATTGTATTAAATATCTTCTCAATTGTGATTGGCACTTCAAAGGAGTGAACATTACTTCCTATTCAAAATATCAATATTCAAAATATTGATAAAGATTTGTGTAGTTTTGCAAAGAAGTGAACATTGCATCTTATTTAAAATATCAATAAATGTACACAACAAACACTTGGATAGTGTATTCATAATAGCAATTGTCATTATTTACAAGTGTGCATGGATTCAAAGGATAACCCGCACTTGCATAAAAGTACCAAAGGAATACTTGCACCCAACTTGCCAATATCAAAGAAATACTCATGCACATTAATAAAAGGAATAAAATCTAAGGAGGCATAAAAGCTAAGGTTTCTATGGGCTGCCAAATGAATTTAATGTGCCATAAAATGGATTTGGAAATGTCAAAAGGCCTAATGGAACATTAAGATAGATGTTTCTAACCACTAATAAGGCTTGGCCATATAAAGATGAAATCTAATGATTGCATGCATGAACCAACACTATGTTTGGTTCTAAGTTGGCCAACTATGTATGGTTCTAAGTTTTCTAAGTTGGAGGAAGTGAATTTTAAAAGCATGGTCAAGGAATGGTGTGCATTGTTTCTTTTCATCAATGTGTGGAATACGACATAAGCACGCAGGCCTAGACTATAGTTACAACAATTTTGGTGCAAAACAATAACCAACAAAGAAATTTATGAGGAGCCATGAATAATGTTCGGCCACATCAAATTCATTTTGGGGGATGGGGAAGTAAACAAGAACCCAAATGAGATTGTCCATTTGACAATGAACTATTAAGACCGAACTGAAAAAATTTAAAAGCTACGAACATGATAACATAGAAAGACCCCGTGCTATACTATGGGCAGGTTGAACATTGTTAGAACACACATTGTGAACTTAAATAACATAAGAAAAATTTCTAAGGAAAATATTAAAATATAAATTTGGGGGAAAAGGAAAGGCAACAAGCAAGTACTCGAACATGTAAACTTAAACAACATAAGAAAATTTTCTAAGGAAAATATTAAAATATAAATTTGGGAGAAAAGGCAAGGAAACAAGTAAGCACTCGAACATGTAAAAATGGAGATCACATCCAGGAAGAGAGAATGACATGACATTATAGGAATTCAATTACATGGTTAAAAATAGAAACAAAGTGAGAATAGATGCAACATAAGAAAATTTTCTAAGGAAAATATTAAAATTTGAATTCAGGGGAAAAGACAAGGCAACAAATAAGCACTCGAACATGTAGAAACGAAGATCACATCTAGGACGAGAGAATGGCATGACATTATAGGAATTCAATTACATGGTTAAAAATACAAACAAAGTGAAAATAGATGCAATGAGAAAATGTAGATGCCTTAATCACAAAGCGAATATTGGTAAAATAGCATTTTCTAATTATATGAATTGTAAACTATGAAGAACACCAAATCCACTAGTGTTCTCTATTTATTAATATGCAGTTTAGTTTTTTACCTCTCTACATTCATGACAAGATGCTCTCCTACTATGAGATCAAAAAGACAAATAAAGAATTCAGAAGAAAACGAAAAAGGAACAAGGTGGAAGGGAATAAATATAACAAAATCTAAAGAAGCAATTTGTCTTTATGAAAAAATAAAATTGATAGAAATTTTGCACTTACAACATTGCACAAGGTTAAGTTATTTTTTGCATTGGTTTCATATATGGAGAGAAACAATCCAAAATCTAATATGTTGCATACCATTAAAATCAAATAAGGTGAGAAATGAACCTTTGTCTACCTAATGATAATGGACAATCTCCTTCCTAGTACTCCCTACGGATCGCATCAATTGGCCAATAAAAGGGCCTCAGATGGCGGAAGCCACAGGGAGCACAAGGAATCAAGTTTAAGGACCTCCTTTTTATGGCTTGACTCAGACAATGTTTAGAGACAACAATGAAGGAACATGAAAGCCTTGCAAAACTCTTAATCATCAATACCTCTCATCTACAAGAAAAATCCATTTTCCCACCCTATTTTAAAATCCAAAAGATAAGAAACAATACACCTTGAGACATGGTAAAGCCAAAAATTCGAGAAGCTTACCTTGGTTTCTAAACTCAAAACCAACGTGAGAAGGCATGCTCACAAAAAATGACAAAAAACATGGCATCCACTCCCCCAAACCTCGGCCACGGTCATAATATAGAGTTGGAACATTCATGGCTAATCCACTAGTCCATTACCATACATGAAACCAGAGGGTAGAGAAGGAAGACCTATAAAACACTAAGACTTTAATTAGACGCATGCATGGATAACAAGCAATTCCCTATTTTCCAAACCGTAAACTATGCCAACTGAAAGAAACCACAACACCCACTTTGGTTTCCAAGCTCCAAACTAGTTGTTGAAGATTAATTGACTAGCTAAACACCATACACAAAACCACATAGACAAGCCAAACTCAAACAAAACCATCAATATCATACATGCATGAGGACAATCCAACACAAAAAACCAGCACCCAATACCATACACAATTTCAAGGACTAACAAGACCATGTTGAAGCTCGTGCCATCGCTTGCCATTGATAGTAGGCAGAGAACCATTCAACCTTTGGGAACTCAGGAGAAGGTAACAACCAACCAACCCAACATAAGAAGAAATTAATCAAATCATGCAAACTTAAGCAACCATTAACCTAGGAAACAAACAAAATCAATGTCATTCTCTAAATGCAAAATTAAATTCACTCAATACAAACTACGAGAAAATGAATCCAACCCTTGAGTGGGGCACAATCCTCCTTGCTTCGAGGGAGAGATAAACTAATTGATACACATAACATTAAATAAGGACAAAAAATAAATAAATAAATGAAAACGGATGAGAAAGACAACCAAAACTAGTTATGAACTTTGAGCACAAGGCCAAATTTACCCAATGCAAATCATGATAAAAACATATACCATCCATAAAAAAAAAAATTGACAGACAATAACCATCCCAAATCATTACCATGCACAACGTCAAAGGATTGAAAATTTGATAGCCAAAACCAAATGGAGCAACAAACCATTAAACACAAGCAAGAGCAACACAATAACAACCAACACTCGTGATTTTTTCCTTTCTCACACCCATTTCAATCTTTTTAAAATTTTATTTTATAATTAAAATAATAAATTATTTATTAATATGATGGTTTTTATAATAAATTTTATTTAACTGGTTTTTTAATTTTAATAATAAAATTTAAATAAATGATATTTAAATAATAAAAAATTGTAAATGGTTTATTTTAAATAAGAGGTTAAAAGACAACATCCTGGTTTCTTATTTATGTGATTTAAAAAAAATCAATTCAACTTCATTATCATTAATGGCGGATTGCATGGAAAGTTATTAAGTCGTATCCTCCTTTCCATTCTCCATAGTTGACATTTATATACATAAAATTTGTATGATGGTGATGACTTTCTCTTTTTTTATGATATTTATTCTTTTATCATATTTAATTTAAGGTTAGTTTATTAAGTCATTTCGCATTTAATGTTGCATACTGTCATTTCACATTCAATGTGGACTAATTTAGTGGTGTGATTATTTATTTTTTGCTTTGAGATTTTTCAGTACTTTTTTTTAGTATAATAAAATATTTGAAATAATTAGAATTCAAGGTTAATTAGTCTAATGTATATTAGTTTAAAAAGTATTTGCACATTAGTTTAAAAAGTATTTGCCATATATTTGTTATTTTTTTTTTTAATCAACATAAATTTAGTAAGAGCAAGTACTTATTAAATATTATAGACTTAAAATTAATTGTAAATTAATGGATCTTTGGCTATGGGATAAGAAGAAACTCCTCTTTTTCTGGATGGAGTGACATCTGACGACCATGCACATTCGGGAGTTAGTATCCCCAGCCGTCATCCTCCCTCTATCCATTCTGCATGAATAGCCTGCAAGTGAAGGGGATGTTGGTGCACCTGTGTGGGAAGCTTGAGTTAATGATGCACTCAAAGCACGAGTTGGATCCTTCCATGCCTAGTATGAATCGGTTGCATGTTGTCAACTCGGCTTTAATGGAGCACTCCCATATCAAAGCAGTAGCAAACATGAAGGTTAGCATTGGCAATTGTTTCATTGTTCTAGTTTTTGCTCAAATTCTGACTCAAGTGTATATCTCCCACTCTGGCTCTTCTTCCTTTAGGCGTCCTCTCCTCCTACGAATTTCCTTTCCACCCCCGCTTTCCTAATGCCCAAAGAAAGGGGAAATCCCAAGAGAGGACCGGCCTACTACAACTTCTCTGCTCAGCACTGTCGTCCTGGACCTTCTGTCGAACCGGTTCTACCCCCACTTCTCAAGATCACCATGTTGGCCCCCCTTTGAACATCTCACCGGGCTCCACCCAAAACAAGATGGATGACAACCCACCCATGGCTTATGTTGAGGAAGAAATCCCTCAGGATCCTCCTCTAGAACCCATAGACTCCTTCCTCTTCTCTGGTTCAGATATTTCGAATCCACCCAATACTTTTGGTCATCTTTCCCTAGAAGGAGACCTTGCTACAGACCTGGGAGGTTGCCTAATCGAGGAAGAATTTCCCACAACGGTTCAACATGAAGAAGAGGTTAAACATGTTGGCAACTCTCAACCACCAGTATCTTCTCTCTCGGATTCTCCCAGAACATGGTGCTTCTCAAAGGAGCAAGGTCCTACAACTAATTTTTTATATGAGACGGGATGTCGTGGAGAAGCTTCACCGCCAAGCAACCCTCTCTCAGTGCCTGGATGTTCTTTTTGAAGCCATGTCAAGCGATCCAGCCAAGAACAGGTGCCCAACATGTTGCCAACCCTATGTGTTCACTCTCTGACCAACCGAGAGTGACGACAATTCGAGTTCACCTAAAGTCTAATTTCCTTTTCCATTATATTGTTTCTATGTTTAAAACAACCATGGTTGTAGATAGACTGTTGTGTAGTGTAGAGAGTCCATCATGTATCAGACTTAAGCAAACTTTTGATAGAGAGCCACATGTTATGGTTTCCATATGTATGATAGAACAGGTGGCAAGTTTTGTCATGTATAATGTTTTGATAATACTTTAAGGAAATACAAACTTTCATTTACAAAAAAAACTCATCTTTGACTCTCATCGCTTATGTTATCTTATATGGTTGTGAAGTTTGGCTACAGTATCTCTAAAGAATCGTGGAGAAAGATAGAACAAATCCAAAAGTATTTTATAACTTATAATATCAAAATTAAATGCAATACACCCTATCCTATCTTATCCTCCTCATAAAAACAAATTCCAATAAACCCTAAAACATTCCTTATCCTTTTTAAGTTCCAATAAACTAACACCTATATCACAATCACAAATTATATTAAATTAAATTAATTTAGAAACAAATATTTAAATTTATAATCACTATTAAACACTAAAAGGAATCCAGTCACTATTAGACACCCAACAAATGATGTTCACGTTGGAGGCAAAGTCGTGATGCTAATTGGATGGCCCATCTATCCTACGGAAGTTCGAGGTATGTGGTAAATCCATTTAGTTAATGAAAGTGTTTATCTCAAGATTATGTTTTTTTTTTAATTAATATGTATATATTTTTAATTGGTAAGTGGGGAGTTATATTTTAATTTTATATTAATATTTTATAAATTATAAAAATATATATTATTTTAAAAATGTTTAGATTAAGATTATGTTTTTCTTAATTAATATGTATATGTTTTTAATTATGTTTTTAATTGGTAAGTGGAAATTTATGTTTTAATTTTATATTAATATTTTATAAATTATATATATATATATATATATATTTATTTATTTATTTATTTTTAAACTAAGTATTATATTTATTATAGTCATCTTGTAAAAAAAAATCATAGGCTTCAAAAACTATGTTTTATCGTGCAAATCAGAACTTAAAAACAAAAACTATGTTTTATCGTGTAAATCAGAACTTAAAAACTATGTTTTATCGTGCAAAACGGAACTTAAATAGTGTTTCGCAAAAATAACCATATTAAGATGTCTAAGAAAACTCGGGCTTTGTCGAGATGGAAACCAAAACATACATATGGAAACTATCATAATATCATGTTTATATAAGTTTTTCATTAGGTGATTATAAGTTGTGACCCTGTGACCCTATAGAGTGTGCCTTAAACATGAAATCATAGAAAGAAATTAGCAAAAAACTTGGGCTACTATTGTTGTTAGTGGTTTGAGTTCTGCATATGTTCTAGTTCTTTTTGGGCTTCATGTTACCTCTTTTCATAGGAGATTACCTTCATCAATGATGATCAGATTAGCACTAGTTACCTAAGATTCAAAGGAGTTGGTGGCATCAAACAAGTTCATGTCCTTTTCTGCATCCCACTTTGTCACCCTGGAGTTGATGTTGAAGCCAATTTTGCAAAGAACCATGAACTTTGTTTCCAATCGTCTGAGTCTGTCCAGAGTCTTGAACTGCTTATCATCCTTGTCCTCTAGAGACAAGGCGAACACTGCTTTTGTCAACCAATAAAACTCCATCGCATGGAAAACCTTAGTATCTCATGACCTGGTATACCCAGTATCCTGAACCCATTCATGGAACTCCTTTTTTATAACTACTTTCGAGGTTTTGCAAGTTCCTTACCTCACTCTATCTTCCAAATCCTCCATCTCTTGTTGAGTCATGGGGGGTATGCTTTGGAAGTATATATGTTCGGCCTATTTGGATCCCTGCTCTGCTCTAGTGTCGCCCGACTTGGTTCGAATCCTCCTCTGAGCACCATGTGTTTGAACTCCCTTACATTTGGCACCTCGCTTGCTTGACTCTAATAGGTCGACATTATTTTGGTTACCCATCGTCATTGTAGGCTCAGACACTACTCCTTCAGGGATCATCTTTCTATGCCTTGCTCTAACAGTATGAGCTATTGTGTGTACCCTCCCCCCCCTAATTTGACGAATGCTCCTCAAACCCTGGAAGATTGTCCTGCTTATCTCCTCTAGCTTCAAAATGCCCTTTCTTCATTTCCATTGCCAACAAGGTGCACCTAAGCCTCCCTAAGGAGGGAGAGCCCACCACCCAAGACTAAGGATCAACCTCTAAGAGACCGAAACCTCCCTCTAGAACTTAATTAAACACCCTACCAACACATGAAGGATCAAGTTTTCCATTGGATAAGAGGTCTTTCAAATAACACCCAGCCCCAGCCATTACCATCATTATCACTACATTCATTGGTGCAAGTGTTCTTCTCATCTAAGGGAACCTCTACGTACTGTCATTCCTGGAGAAATTACAATTACAAGTGCTCCAATCTTCCTCATGAAAAATCTCATTAAACTCATCCCGTCAGCCCATCCTGCCTACGTCATGCTTCATCATGGTTATGGGTGGCAAGGTGGTGCGGTTCTTCCCACCTCCCAGCTGGTTTGTACTTTCCTTCCCCTCCAGACAAGGGCTCTCTTCCAGGGACTATTAATGCTCGATGGGTCGATCTCGCTCTCCATGTGGGAGGATGAAGTTTAAAATAAAAATAATATGAATATGAATATATTTTAATAATAATAATAATAATAATCTATTTTTAAGGTCACTGCCAAGCCAGACACCAAATTGGTGTATGAGACCCCCTTATTTGTGGGACAATGGTCCCCCTCCGCCCAGTGATTTGAATGATAAAATATGATAAAATCTAAGGAGGTATACATACCCTACCCCCTTTGGATTTGAACTTGTAACCTCCTATAAAGAAACACGTGTTCTTAACCATGTTCTTAACCATGTTCTTAAACATATGTGAAAAAATATTATAATTTTCAAAGAATTTTCAAATATAATATAATTATGGTTAGAATTTTGTTATAAAATTTTTATTGAAATTGTATTTTTATATTAATAAAATTTTGTTTTTAATGTAAAATTAAATTCAATATATTTTAATATAATAATAATCTATTTTTAACCCTCATTTAGATTTGAACCTGTGACTTCTTAAGAGGAAACACATGTTCTTAATCATTAAGCCCACTCAAAGTGTATTTTACATCATATTCTTAGTAAGACATTACTTCCAAAAATTAATATACATCATTTTATTAATTGAAAATATGTTTTTATAATTTTAAATCATTTTATTAATTGAAAATATTTTTTATAATTTTAAATTAAAAATATTAATTATCTTTTCTATTATTTTAGATGGTTTAAAAATGTGAAATTCATAAAAAGTGGAAACTGCGATTTTTTCTCTATAAGACAAAAAAAAAAAAAAAAAAAAAAAAAAAAAATACAGAAAAGAAAAAGGAAAAGTGCCCATAATATTCGGATATAACTAGAATTTTCTAGCACAGACGGGATTTTCTAGCACCTTTCTCTTTGTCACTGTACATCACAAGGGTCAGCCGAACGCAGACTATACACTTAATCTTCACCTGAGTCACACCCTGAAGGGTAGTTGGAGTAGAATAGTAGTTCAGCGCTAATATATTTCCATCGTGCATACCCTCCTCCATACACAGGAACGCTCTGCTTCAACCATAGAGAAACAGCAGTGACAGAGGTAAATAGGAGTCAATCAAAATGAGGCCAGGAGAACCAGGACCGCCGGGCCCTCCTCCTCCCGTTCCAGGATTTGGAGCTCCTCCTCCTGCTCCTGGTTTTGGTCCTCCTTTTTCTCCCGGCTTTGGTCCTCCTCCTCCCGCTCCTGGTTTTGGTCCTCCTTTTTCTCCCGGCTTTGGCCCTCCTCCTCCTCCTCCTCCTCCTCCCGCTCCCGCTCCCGCTTTTGGTCCACCTCCTCCTCCTCCCGTACCTGTCTTTGGTCCCCCTCTGGCAGCGCCGCTACTGGGGCCTCCGCCACCGCCTCCACGTCCCAGAGGTTTCTGGCTACTGGACTGCATACCAGAGTGGTAAGTTCTCCATTTTATTCCATTCTCCTGCTTTCCATGGGGGGCGAAAAGGAAAAACATGAGCTAACAAAATTGGTTTGGTTGTTTTCTACTTGTGCGTGATAAACAGCTTATCGTTTATATTGTGCTGCTGGATATGGGACGCCTGCTTCTTTGGACCGCCACCGCCACCGCTTCCGCCACCAGGACCACCTCCTCCTCCCTTCTGATTTCACGCCAGAAGAGGGATAAACAGTGATCATAGAGTATATATACACAAAAAATAAAATACAATTTATGTTGTCGACTGCTGTGGGAGTGGCGGCTTGAGAGCAATCCCTGCACAGTGCAGACTATTTGTGTGGAATTATATAATATTGGCTTGAGAGCAATGCCTGCACAGTGCAGACTATTGAAATGGAAGTTTGTGTAATTTACCACTTGATATATATATATATATTTAATTTACTTAAAAATAATACGTGGTTTTGTTTACAAGGTTCTCCTTGCACTTTATGGTTTAATTGTTTTCTTTACTGTATGCTGGTTCTCTTTACACTATATGGTTTAATTGTTTTCTCTCTTCTTGTTTCCTTTTACATTCATCGTTAGATCGTTATATTTTTTGGGGTTGCCACACTCGACCAAGTGACTTCTATTCATATATACTCTTTTTTGAGAGATTGTTTGGACAATAAAAAGGTATATTGGCGTATTTTGAGAGATTGTTTGGACAATAAAAATTGTGACGAGGGTAAGGTACAGATAAGTGAATTTTGATAACCAAATTTAATGTGATACATGTTACATTTCAGCGGTGGATTTTGTCAATTTTGTGATTGTGTATTTCTTGAGAACGTATGACACTCTAATGTTGCTTGGTAACATCAAGGATATTTTGTTCGGATTACACTTCTTCACTTAGAGCATACTCATAATCTATGCTAGGCTACTTGCAAGTCACACTCCTACTTTAGTGCAACTCTTATATACTTAGACAATTTTTACCAGTTTAATACTTAGTCATATTTAAGCATATATCCATGAACATGAGAAATCAAGAGAACAACAATGGAGAAAACGAAAGACATACACAAATATAGTATGGGTCGCACAAACCATGCCTAACACCCTGCTAAGCCTTTTTTATTGCAAAACAGTTACAATATGAGCACTACCGNATATATATATATTTAATTTACTTAAAAATAATACGTGGTTTTGTTTACAAGGTTCTCCTTGCACTTTATGGTTTAATTGTTTTCTTTACTGTATGCTGGTTCTCTTTACACTATATGGTTTAATTGTTTTCTCTCTTCTTGTTTCCTTTTACATTCATCGTTAGATCGTTATATTTTTTGGGGTTGCCACACTCGACCAAGTGACTTCTATTCATATATACTCTTTTTTGAGAGATTGTTTGGACAATAAAAAGGTATATTGGCGTATTTTGAGAGATTGTTTGGACAATAAAAATTGTGACGAGGGTAAGGTACAGATAAGTGAATTTTGATAACCAAATTTAATGTGATACATGTTACATTTCAGCGGTGGATTTTGTCAATTTTGTGATTGTGTATTTCTTGAGAACGTATGACACTCTAATGTTGCTTGGTAACATCAAGGATATTTTGTTCGGATTACACTTCTTCACTTAGAGCATACTCATAATCTATGCTAGGCTACTTGCAAGTCACACTCCTACTTTAGTGCAACTCTTATATACTTAGACAATTTTTACCAGTTTAATACTTAGTCATATTTAAGCATATATCCATGAACATGAGAAATCAAGAGAACAACAATGGAGAAAACGAAAGACATACACAAATATAGTATGGGTCGCACAAACCATGCCTAACACCCTGCTAAGCCTTTTTTATTGCAAAACAGTTACAATATGAGCACTACCGACTCGGTTTACAACTTTGGCAGAGTCACATGACTCACCTCACCTCACTAAGACACTCATACACAGATTTGTCACACTAAGACTCTCTATCGCAACCATCTTTGCAACCTCATGCGGTGCACCTTAGACGTGCCCTCAACCGCAGACTTGTTGTCCCTTCATTTCCGCAAACTTCACAGATTTTGGTTCTGCCTCACACATGCCTCCAACAGCCTGCGTTTCCATACTTCCCCAAAACCAGCCCAAAAGAATCTCACCCAACTCTATCCACTGAATCCACCTTAAGGCAACACAAGTCCTCCCATGTCGAGCGACTTGGCTCCTTGAGGGAGCTCGCCCCTCTTTGTCTAAGCCTGCCTTAGAACCGTAGAGCTCTTCTTGCTCTCCTTGTCTTCAAATTTGTCTTCCTTGGTTCTGCAACCTTGTTCTCTTATAAGGACTCCAAAGGTCACGATTGTGAACCATCACATCCTTTGGGGGTGTCGCACTCCTTCGCTAGCCCATGTGTCCAAACGAATTATTGTGCCCCTTCATGGACACGGTCACCCAAATGAATTGCCGTGCCCCTTCGCAAACCCGGTCGCCCAAACGAACCCATGCACTCGTCAACATTCGTGCCCCTTGGCACCGGCATGCCCAACCTTGGTGCGCCCCTCATGTCGACGCGCCCCAATCTCTTGGTCACTTCATACTTGGGCAGGTCTCTTAGCACGTTCGCATGCCCAAGGTGTCCACTTGCCCAACTTAGGTGTCGGAGCAACCCCAAGTGTTGTCTCCTTGAGGACTCGGGTGAGGGTCTCTGTGCCCATCTAGCTAAAGACCTTACAATACCGATATCGGTAAAATAAATTCATCAATCAAACAGTGTACAAGGTTTCAAAAATCATGAAAATTCATTATTTCAATATCATTTTTTATAGTATTTGTTTATAAGATGTAAAAGTCTATTAAAAATAATGTTATCTCAATATCCCTTTTTATAGTATTTGTTTATAAGATGTAAAAGTCTATTAAAAATGATGTTATGGGTAAAACTATATATATATAGTTAGTACACACCACTGAAATAATGCATCTAACAATTTTAGGTGCAATGAAAATAAACCTCTGCTAAAAGAAAAGCAAGGAGAAGTGCCACCAAAAAAAAGCCTATTTTCCTTATGTAAGGAATATCCTATATTTCCAACATCCTGGATAAATGTGTGGGTGATCATGAAAGAAGTCGACGATATCCATGACACTGAAGTTAGGGATACACACACCATTGATACTAATAACAATTCAAAAGGTGCATCCCCTAGGCTCAAATTTCATAAATGCATTTATTTTTTAATTTGCTTTGCAATGCACCCTAAACCCATAACTACCCTAGGGATTCTATATAAATATGCATCAGTGTGCCTCGATACAAGGAGCATTGAGGTATTGAGGTGGGGTTAAATTTTAAAAAATTATTAACCCACACTTAAATTTTCTAAAACATGTTATTTGAAAAAAAATGCTCCATGGTATATTGGTGCGTCTATATTCAATATTCATCAATGTAGATTTAAATAAATAAAATTACCAAACCGCAATCAAATTTTGTAAAAGAGTCTATTAAACTATTGCTCTATTATGTGCACTAAACCCGACCTAATGATCCTATATACAAGATACACTATGGTAGGGTTTTCTTAAAAAAAATTACCAAACTGTGCTCAAATTTTTTAAAACTTGTCATTTAAAAAAAAAAAATGCTTTTTAGTGCATCCAAAACCTATAAACTCACTGATGTGTTAGGATACAAGATGCACCATGGTAGGGTTAAATTAAATAAAATACTAAATTGTTTTTATCATTTTTACTATTCTATAGTGCTTCAAACACTAATGCTCTTTTCTCCTCTATAAATGCCTCACTATCCCCCATTTCTGAAGATTTTTCGACAATCTTCATCCACAATAAATATCATTTTAGATTTGGATTTTCCAAAACCCCCCTTGATTTAGGTTGTGATTTCCACAACAAATATGCCTCTATAGTGGAGATGAGACCGGGTAATTTTCTCTGCTACAACTTAATTTACATTTTCATGATTTTACTTTTCCATTTCTATAGGCAAATACCATTTTTTCACTTCTTTTCAAAAAAAGTGTTGCTAGTGTAGCTTTTTTCTACAGGATGTGCGATGCATTTACAAGGTGCACCGCTAGCGGTGCTCGTGAACCTGCTAAGCATACTACATATTTGAAAATGTTAGGTATATATTTATTGTGCTAGTCAATGCACAAATTTGATGCTATGGAGCATCATTCACAAGGAAACATATCCATGTACAAACAACACATCATGCAAGTCACGTGTGCCTTGTGATGGTGGTGCATGTGTTTGGAATAAACATACTAGTGTTTTTTGTACATGTTAACACACCACATGAAATGTTTTGATGTTGTGCATTTTAATGAGCATTTATAGTGCATTAGTGGATGAATCAATGCAC
This sequence comes from Picea engelmannii, assembly GCA_009831015.1. NCBI lineage: Eukaryota > Viridiplantae > Streptophyta > Pinopsida > Pinales > Pinaceae > Picea > Picea engelmannii. The sequence goes on from ML779214.1 coordinate 420,250, forward strand.
CATATATGATGTTATTAGATTATGTGGGTGCACTGATTTGGCATACTACATGTGCTTCCATTCATGGTGCACTGACATGGCCTCATATTACCTTTGTTTGGTGCTACTAATTCTTCCATGTACATCAGCATCGATGACCAATTGAACTAGTGCACTCATTATAGTGATACATGCCGTGTTATGTTATTTTGGTAGTTTCAAATTTATTGCATGCTTTAGTGCATTTATAGATTATTCAGTGCATCGATAAATGATGTTACCATACACCATTAGTGCACTACATTAGGGAGACATGTCTCACTCTCATGATGTATTGACATTGTCAGAAATCATGGCCTAATGGTGTCATTGTGTCCTACAAGCACAATGCTAGTAGTGCCCCTTGTGATAGCACCAATGATGGGGTGTTGTAAAGCACATTCCCACCATAGACGGTCCATTGTAAAACATAGGTGCAATAGACAACACACTTAGTAAAAACATGTGCATTGGGCATTTTTACCCATTTTTAATGCACCAAATTTAATATTCCATATTGAATGAATATTATGAACAGTAATTTAAAATATATTATATTATGAATAGTAATTTAATAGATATTGTATATTTTATATCTATATTTTCCTAATGAGGATTATATGTGAATAAAAGATTACCACAATAGCAGCAAGTCCATGCATATAACTTTGTGCATGTTTGGGAGGCCCAAGAGAGGGAGAGGGATATGTTTCATCGTCTGATTACTACTAACAATCACGCCCTTTTGAGGGATGTTGGTCTCCTCAAGTTTTTTGAGGAGGTTAAACTCCTCAAGGGGAACACTAAGCTATTACCAATTTCCTAGTTGTCGGGATCATGTAAGACAAGCATATAGGGTTGGTATCATTTTTTGGTACCAACTCATAATGGTGGAAAATTATTTCATCATCAACATATTTAGAAGGGTGAGAGATTCCTCGATGTGATGCTTGGTGTTACAGGAGAAATCTAGCTATCATACATTCTTAGATATGTTAGGTCAGCAATTACTGACCCTAGCGAGTTTTAGGTTATCGAGGGGAAAATATGCTTACATTCTTTTGGAGTTGACGAGTTTAGGTGATTGTGCCTTGTCATCACTACATTAGCACATAATACTACTGATGAGAAACACATCAATTTCCTTGTGATGCATTATGTAGATAGCCTTGTTTAGCAATTTAGATTGATTTGGTGGAACTCGCTATTCTACTATGATAATTTTGTATTTCTTTTGATATGTGCCATAGCATGTTAGATGGGAGATATTTCGTCCCTTTTGATTCATAGTTAATTTGTACATTTTTTTAGAGGTTTATGGTGAATTGTTCATAATTTGGCCACCACACTCCTAGACATATGATTGATGTGCATATACTCACATAGGGCTAGATGTTTCGTCAGAGGGGTAAGCCAGAGTCTGCATGTAGGGATGTAGGTGAGGTTGTCATTGGTATGTTTAGATAATGAGGATGATCACACACTCAACCTCTTGTATTATCCTTATGCAAGGATAATTTGGCGAGGGTGTCTTAATCTCCTATTATTATAGTCGAGTCACTAAATAAGATGGGTAATATTATCATGATGTTCTAATTAGTCTAATTCAATAATTTTTTATTGTGTTTAATGCATATGTTATTGTCTATAAGATATTGTTTAAATTCTATAATTGTTGTCTACTATTTTGCAAATAATGGTTCATATGGTGGTGAAAGGCCTCCACCCCATCCTGATGTGGAGATGGAAAATATTGATGAGCTAGCTCAATAGAAGAGACCTATAATGCAATAGATTCAAATAGATCTTTAATAGCATCACCAGGTCACTAACGAATTGTATACTTTGATTCTTCACTACAGAGTCCTACTAGTTCAACCTATATTTATTGTGCAAGATCTCGAGTTGCAAGGATCTTCATGAGCCTTCCCTGAGATATGAGATTATTGTTTTTTCATATTGTTGGTGTCCTTATGGAGTTCCAAAGGGTGAGGATGAAACTAAAAAAATGAATTATAAAACCTATGTTGGCATGTTTACAGGCAGAGTGTGTTTGTCATTGATGGCAAGATCAGAGTATGCAGCGATGGCAAAACAGGAACAACGTAAGCTCAGGAGGATAAGCACAGAGTCGCATGCAGTGCGTAGGTGTGCACCAAGGATGAAGTTAACTCATTGCCAAATCTCAAGAGAGATAGCAAACTCAGGATCTTAGACGGATCAAAGGTCGAGGCCTTTGACACTTAGAAATTACTCCAAGTCAGGAGGATGTGTAAACTCGGGAGGAGAAGCGATAGTGATCATTGGATCCCATTGAGAATTCCTGATGAGCATCAGATCTGAATTCAAATAGGTCGAGCGCGCAGATGGAGGACAGATCTCGGGCATTAGATCCGAGCGCGGGGTCCAGCCGTCGTTGGATCCAAGAGAACCTACATGTTCTTTAAAGTGCTAGGAGAAGCGGGCTTACAAAATCCTGAAACAGGCACATCAACTGGAGTTTCAGATACTGGGAGTTGGAGGAGTCAAGAGTCGAGACTCTTCATCATAAGAGTCCCGAAGTTGCGAAATGCGAAACGTCGAAATCTCGAAACAAACACATCAACAAAGATTTTCACAGACCAGGAAATAAATCCATTTCGGAGTTTCGGATACCGGGAGTTGGAGGAATCAAGAGTCGAGACTCTTCATCACAGGAGTCCCGAAGTCGCGAAATGTGAAATGCCGAAATCCCAAAATAGGAACATCAACAAAGAGTTTCATAGACCGAGAAATAAATCCATTTTGGAGTTTCGGATACCGGGAGTTGGAGGAGTCAAGAGTCGAGACTCTTCATCACAGGAGTCCCAAAGTCGCGAAATGCGAAATGCCGAAATCCCGAAACAAGCACATCAACAAAGAGTTTTGCAGACCGGGAAATAACTCCATTTCAGAGTTTCAGATACCGAGAGTTGGAGGATTCAAGTGTCGAGATACTTCTCCACAGGAATGTCGAAATGCGAAATCGCGAAAGAACTTTATGAATAAACGCTTGGTCATAATTGTGGGCATGTGAAGGAAGGATCTTGCAAGTTGCAAGGCTCCATTTTGTGATCGGGAGTTGGAAGAGTCAGAGTGACTCGCAAAAAATTTGCGAAACGCGAAATTGCGAAATGAAGTTTTGAATAAGGTTGTGGTCACAATCAGTGGTCACATCTGCGGAAGATGGGGGTAGGAGCTAGTGAAACCAAGCTCCATTTCGGAGATCGCGACTCGGAGTGTCGAGACCCTTCATCATAGGAATGCCAAAATGCGAAATTGCGAAAGCACTTTATGGATAAGCGCTTGGTCACCGTTGGTGGTCACATCGTCGAAGAGATGTAGAGAAGAGCTCGAATAGATAAGCTCCATTTCGAAGTTTGGGACTTGGAGAGTCGAGACGACTCATCACAGAATCCCCGAAACGCGAAATGTGAAATGTGTGTTCAGAATTGGCCCCTGGTCATAACCTATGGTCACATCGATGAAGGCTCAAGGGAGGAGCTAGCACAAAGCTAATCTCCATTTCGGAGATCGTTACTTGGAGAGTCGAGATGCCTCGCAACAGGAATTCGCGACATGTGAAATCGCGAAATGCCGAAATGTGAAAAACACCTTTTGGTGTAGGTTTCAGATACCGGGAGTTGGAGTGTCGAAACACTTCACAACTGGAATTTCCGAAATGCCGGAATACCGAAATGAGAAATGGAGAAATCAACGCGAGACCCTGTGCTTGTAATCCAACGGTGTTGGATACTTGGAAATATGATCAAAGGGATACTGTTGCTCTTCACAGTTAATCGAACAGTTACGATTCAGTTAGCAGAACTGAATCATGACTCTTAGACGATTGGCGAATCAATGGCTGATGCGTTGTCTTGGAGGTTCACAGTGTAACTGCTAGAAAGGACTGATGGTTTCTGTGAGAGGACTTGAAGAGACTTCAGGGTGATCGCCAGAGAAGAGGAAGTGTCTCGTGGCATATTCCAGTGGCATGAAGACTATTCATAGAGACTATTGACAGATGTAAGACAATTGGAGCCTGGAACTACAACAGAGGGAATGAGCTCAACTGTGACAGAGAAAACGAAGAGTCTCGTCTATTGGAGAGGCTAAGGAATCTCGGCATAACACCCAGTGATGATGGACGCATGGGTTTAACCACCAGAGAAGTCGAAGAGTTGCAATGATGATCATGCATAGCACTCGACATGGGGAGAGCATGCAGAAGCATTGTGAATAGAGGATGCAGAAGATGCACAGAGAGAATAAGTATGCAGAACAAAGAAGAGATGGGTGTTGCTATAGAGAGGAATTACACACGGGGAAATGGCATGCTATGGGCAGGAGCTGAAATACACAGAACAGGCGTAATTCAGAGAATGAAAATAAGATGTAGAGCATAAAGCGCAGCAGAAGCAAAGAACAGAGATGCATATCTGAGACAGTAAAAGAAGGCTGAGGTGCACTTGTAGAGAAAAGAAAAAGATTAGAAAGTGCAAGAAGATGCAAGCAGAGAGACTCTGATACAGGAGAGCAGAGCAGTGTAGCAGAACAGTGATGAGACCAGTAAGCCATTGATGAACATTATATCACTGTAATAAGTTTCAGTAGCAAAGATTTATATTTCAGGGTGGTAGGGAGGTGCTAGGGAGGACTGTTGTCCTCAGAGGTTCAAGTGTGTGCTTGAACACAGGGAGTTGAAGCTTTCATCTGGTTGCAGCCAGAAAAACCAGGGTGGTAGGGTGGTGCAAGGGAGAACTGTTGTTCTCTATTTTACAGGTTGGTGCCTGTGTGACTGGAAGTTGGTGCTTCCATCCAGTTGGTGTTGGAACACTTAGGGAGTTGTTGCTTCAAACAGAGAGTTGGTGCTCTCAGCAAGTTGCAGCTTGCAAAACAGAGGTTGTAGCCTCATAATGAGTTGGAGCTCATATGTATGATAATGTATAGAATGTAAATATTACTTATCATACCAAGAAGAAGAAGAGGTTTTTACCCTTTATGGGTTTCCTCAGGAAATATCCATCTCTGTATATTTCATATGTGTGACTGATGTCGAATGTTCTATTGCTTACCTTCCTGCATTATTGTGATTGTCATTAAGTGCTCTGCAAAGAGTTTAAAATAAGCATAATTGTTTAAGCACGGTAACAA
>ML779214.1:425486-463102 GCA_009831015.1 Picea engelmannii
CTAAGGGTATATCCTAGAGCTTAAACATGTCAAGCCATGAAGGAAATTCAACCAGTAAGCCTCCTTTGTTTGATGGAACAAATTTTTCCTTATGGAAGGTTAGAATGAGAACATACCTAATGGCCTTAGGTGTTGATGTTTGGGATGCAGTAGAGACTGGATACATAAAGCCTGTTGTGCTAGCTTCCAAGGATGATAAGTTAGAATTTAGCTTTAATGCTAATGGAATGAATTCTATCTTGAATGGACTTGCAAAAGTCGAGTTTGTAAAGGTGATGCATCTTCAAACTGCCAAAGAAATGTGGGACAAACTCATTAGCAGTTATGAAGGTAATGAGAAGGTAAAAGATGTCAAGCTTCAAACCTACAGAGTATAGTTTGAAAAGCTACAGATGAAAGAAGATGAAACCATTGGGAAGTATTTTCTGAGAGTTGAAGAACTAGTAAATGCAATGAAAGCACTTGGTGAAAAAATTGAGGAACCCTTTTTGGTTCAGAAAATTTTGAGATCTCTGCTAGATAAGTTCAACCCAAAGGTCTCAGCTATAGAATAACTTAATGATATAAAGACTTTGGCTTTTGATCAACTTCTAGGAACGTTGATTGCATATGAAATGAGGATAGTTACAGATAAACCCACCTCTAGAGAAGCATCATTTAAAGAAGATAAGAATGAAGATTCTGAGCCTGATGAAATTGAAGAAAAAATCATGAGAAGACTAAAGAAAGGACCAAGAAAGTACCAAGGTAAGTTGCCCTTCAAATGTTTTAACTGTGGTAAGATAGGTCACTTTGCAAATAAGTGTCCACACAAGAAGAAGGACCAGAACTCTGAAGGTGAAGAAAAGTACAAATCCAAAAGATTTGATAGAAAAAAAAGTTTATGTGTAAACAATGATGACTCCTCAGAAGACACTGATAGTGACTCTTACTGTGAAGATAAGGTAAATGACTTCATGCTTATGACCAAAGAGGATTATGATAATAAAATCACAGGCAGTGATGATAATGATGAAGAAGTTGTAGTTGATATGGAAGGAGAATTGATCAGTGCACTGGAAGAGATTAACAGACTCAGAATTAAGAACAGAAAGCAAAAACAATTGTTGATACATTTCAAGAAAGACAGTAAACAGCCTGATGAAGACTTTGCCCTGCTAAAAGTGGAATTAGAAGAGGCAAAGAAAATTGAGGAAATTTTGAAACAACAGTTATCAGAAAAGAAGGCAAGATGTAAAGCTCTGGAAGAAGAAGTAGTGAAAACAAGGAAAGAGTTGGAGAAGTTTCAAGCCTTGTATCATCAGAATCTATCAAGTATCAAAGCCTCAGAAGGATTAGCCACCATTTTGAATCAGCAAAGGAATCCAAAGCTGAAAACTGGTTTGGGTTATGAAGAGGGATCAAGTAGTGGTCAACCAAGAAACAAAGAACCCATCAAGTTTGTCAAATCTACAACCAATGACAACAACAAACCTGCAGAAACAAAGGAAGACAATCAGTCGCCCAGGAGAAGTAAAGAAAAACATGCCAGGACTGAATCTGTAGAACAAATAAATAATGCATTCCCTGCTCAAGGAAATCATCAACATGGAAGAAATCGATTTTCTCAAAGAAGACAACCATTTTCCAGGTACAAATAATTTTTCTATGGATATTGTTTCTACTGCTCTAACTTTGGTTACAAAGCTGTAAATTGTTCCTTAAGACTTAGACATGAGCAATCAATATTTCCAAGGAATAAATATCTACCACAACAAAGAATGATACAGCCAAGTAACAAATCATCACAGATTGCAAATTGCCAAATTAAGTCTAGAGACATGCAACTGAGGAGGTCAAGAAATAATAAACAGTGAATGAGTAGACAACGCTGCAACAATAACTTTGACCTATTGAACAATGAGATTGAATGATATAATTGTCACAACTTTGGCCACAAAGCTGCAAACTTCCATCTGAAGAATTACAAAGAATATCCAAGGATAAAGTTCTTAGATAGAAAGGTCAGCACATGGAAAAGGAAAGATAGTGAAAAAGGTGGTCTAGCACTTTCAACTTAAAAACAAAAGGCCTCTGGGAATATAGACAGTGGATGTTCTGAGCACATGGCTGGAGACAAGGATAAGTTTATGTCAATAAGTAAAAGCAAAACAGGAAATGCGACCCTTGAAAATGATGAACCGAATAAAATCAAGGATAGAGGGATGGTGAGTTTGAGTAATGTCAAAGGAGATGCCCAGTACGTTCTGCTTGTGGATGGTCTGAAACATAATTTGCTCAGTACAAGTCAAAAGTGTGGCAGAGACAGTGAAGAGGTGTTCACGTCCAAAGACTGTAAGGTAAATGTAAACTCAGGAGAGATAGCAAACTCAAGATCTTAGACGGATCAAAGGTCGATGCCTTTGACACTAAGAAATTACTCCAAGTCAGGAGGATGTGTAAACTCGGGAGGAGAAGCGACAGTGATCATTGGATCCCATTGAGAATTCTCGATGACCTTCAAATCTGAATTCAGATAGGTCAAGAGCGTAGATGGAGGACGGATCTTGGGCATTAGATCCAAGCACAGGGTCTGGCCGTTGTTGGATCCAGGAGAACCTGCACGTTCTTTAAACTGCTAGGACAAGCAGGCTTACAAAATCTCGAAACAGTCACATCAACCGGAGTTTCAGATACCGGGAGTTGGAGGAGTCAAGAGTCGAGACTCTTCATCATAAGAGTCTCGAAGTCGCGAAATGCGAAACGCCAAAATCCCGAAACATGCACATCAACAAAGAGTTTCGCAGACCGGTAAATAACTCCATTTCGGAGTTTCGGATACCGGGAGTTGGAGGAGTCAAGATTCGAGACTCTTCATCACAGGAGTCCCGAAGTCGCGAAATGCGAAACGCCAAAATCCCGAAACAGGCACATCAACAAAGAGTTTCGTAGATCGGGAAATAACTCCATTTTGGAGTTTCGTATACCGGGAGTTGGAGGAGTCAAGAGTTGAGACTCTTCATCACAGGAGTTCCAAAGTCGCGAAATGCGAAACACCGAAATCCCAAAACAGGCACATCAACAAAGAGTTTCGCAAATCGGGAAATAACTCCATTTCGGATACCGGGAGTTGGAGGAGTCAAGTGTCGAGATACTTCTCCACAGGAATGTCAAAATGCGAAATCGCAAAAGCACTTTATGGATAAACGCTTGATCACAACTATGGGCATGTGAAGGAAGGATCTTGCAAGTTGCAAGGCTCCATTTCGTGATCGGGAGTTGGAAGAGTCAGAGTGACTCACAACAAATTCGTGAAACGTGAAATCGCAAAATGTAGTTTTGAATAAGGCTGTGGTCACAGCCAGTGGTCACATCTGCGGAAGATGGAGATAGGAGCTAGTGCAACCAAGCTCCATTTCGGGGATCGCGACTTGGAGTGTCGAGACCCTTCATCATAGGAATGCCGAAATGCGAAATTGCGAAAGTGATTTATGGATAAGCGCTTGGTCACCGCCGGTGGTCACATCGTCGAAGAGCTGTAGAGAAGACCTCGAAGAGACAAGCTCCATTTTGGATTTTGGGACATGGAGAGTCGAGATGACTCATCACAAAATCCCCGAAACATGAAATGTGAAATGCGTGTTTAGAATTGGCCCCTGGTCATAACCTATGGTCACATCGACAAAGGCTCAAGGGAGGAGCTAGCACGAAGCTAATCTCCATTTTGGAGATCGCGACTTGGAGAGTCGAGATGCCTCGCAACAGGAATTCACGACATGCGAAATCGCAAAATGCCGAAATGCGAAAAACACCTTTTGGTGTAGGTTTCGGATACCGGGAGTTGGAGTGTCGAAACACTTCACAACTGGAATTGTCGAAATGCCGGAATACCGAAATGCGAAATGGCGAAATCAATGGGAGACCCTGTGCTTGTAATCCAACGGTGTTGGATACTTGGAAATCTGATCGAAGGGCTATTGTTTCTCTTCACAGTTAATCGATCAGTTACGATTCAGTTAGCAGAACTAAATCATGACTCTTGGACGGTTGGCGAATCAGTGGTTGATGCATTGTCTTGGAGGTTCATAGTGTAACTTCTAGAAAGGACTAATGGTTTCTACGAGAGGACTTGAAGAGACTTCAGGGTGATCGCCAGAGAAGAGGAAGTGTCTCGTGGCATATTTCAGTGGCATGAAGACTGTTCATAGAGGCTATTGACAGATGTAAGACAGTTGGAGCCTAGAACTGCAACAGAGGGAATGAGCTCGACTGTGACAGAGAAGACGAAGAGTCTCATCTGCTGGAGAGGCTAACGAATCTCGGCATAACACCCAGTGATGATGGACGCATGGGTTTAACCGCCAGAGAAGTCGAAGAGTTGCAATGATAATCAGGCAGAGCACTCGACATGGGGAGAGCATGCAGAAGCATTGTGAATAGAGGATGCAGAAGATGCATAGAGACAATAAATACGCAGAACGGAGAAGAGATGGGTGTCGTTGTAGAGAGGAATTACACACAGGGAAATGGCATGCTGTGGGCAGGAGCTGAAATACACAGAAGAGGCGTAATTCAGAGAATGAAAATAAGACGCAGATCATAAAGCGCAGCAAAAGAAAAGAACAGAGATGCATAGCTGAGACAGTTAAAGAAGGCCGAGGTGCACTTGTAGAGAAAAGCAGAAGATCATAAAGTGAAAGAAGATGCAAGCAGAGAGACTCTGATACAAGAGAGCAGAGCAGTGTAGCAGAAAAGTGATGAGACTGGTAAGCCATTGATGAACATTATATCACTGTAATAAGTTTCAGTAGCAAAGATTTATATTTCAGGGTGGTAGGGAGGTGCTAGGGAGGACTGTTGTCCTCAGAGGTTCAAGTGGGTTTTTGAACACAGGGAGTTGAAGCTTCCATCTGGTTGCAGCCAGAAAAACCAGGGTGGCAGGGTGGTGCAAGGGAGAACTGTTGTTCTTTGTTTTACAGGTTGGTGCCTGTGTGACTGGAGGTTGGTGCTTCCATCCAGTTGGTGCTGGAACACTTAGGGAGTTGTTGCTTCCTTCTAGTGGGTTCTAGAGAAACCAGGGAGTTGGTGCTTCCTTCTAGTGGGTGCTAGAGAAACCAGGGAGTTGGTGCTTCCTTCTAGTGGGTGCTAGAGAAAACAGAGAGTTGGTGCTCTCAGTAAGTTGCAGCTTGCAAAACAGAGGTTGTAGGCTCACAATGAGTTGGAGCTCATATGTATGATAATGTACAGAATGTAAAGATTACTTATCATACCAAGAAGAAGAAGAGGTTTTTACCCTTTATGGGTTTCCTCAGGAAATGTCTGTCTCTGTATATTTCATATGTTTGACTGATGTCGAATGTTCTATTGCTTACCTTCCTGCATTATTGTGATTGTCATTAAGTGCTCTGCAAAGAGTTTAAAATAAGAACAATTATTCTTATTTTAAACTCTTTGCAGAGCACTTAATTGTTCTCAGTTGTCCAACAACCTCGCTAAAGAATACACAAGAACAGAGTATTTTCTAACAAACTATAAAAAAAAATGGTTTGTATTCATCTATGCAACCTAAACCAATGATACCTTTAAAGAGAACAAGGAAGGTAGAGTCTTTCTCAAACTCTACTACTCAAACTACCCTATATTTTTTCATTAACCTACAAGAAATCTACTCTAATAGCCACATTTAATCCATGTGATGTGTTATCTCTAACTAAAAATAGAAAACCCTAAATTTCTAACTACAACCCCAAAATATCTGGCTACATTTTATGTGCATTTGACACTCCCACTTAGCCAAATATTTTTCAATCAGGTTGGAGTACATTGAATACTATTATGCGAAACTTGAACTTGATTCTTGGTAATGCATTTATCAATGCATCTACCATCATCATTTCAGTCGTACAATACTCCATTTGAATAATGGTCTTCTCAATTTGTTCAAGGATGAAATGATATTGTATCCCTATATGCTTAACTTTCCCATGATACTTTGAGTGCTTTGTCATGGCTATGCAACTTTGGCTATCACACTTCAATATCATTGGTTGGGTTTGAGTAACCTCGATGTCTTACAACAATCTTCTCAACCATGTTAATTTTTTTGTGGCTTGACATTTTTCTATATATTTTGCTTTTGCACATGAGAGAGAAAGAACTAATTGTTTATTTCTTTCCCATGAAACTATGTCCCACTAAGGATAAAAAATAGCCCTAAAGTTGATATCTTTCTATCAATGTCCCATGCCCAATTTACATCACAATAACCTATAAGTTGCAAGGATTTCTCTAAGTTCCTACTAAATGTAATTTTGTGTTTAGTTGTTCCTTGAATATATTTAAAAATTATTTTGACTACCGCCCAATGTTATGGTCTAGGATTACTAGAAAATTGGCTTAAAGTGCTCACAAAATGTGTAATACCGAGTCTACTAGAAACCATTGCATACATTAATCTCCCAACAACATTATGATATTTAACCATACTCATATAATTTTCTTCTTGTTGTGTTTTGGGACGCATTTCCAGCAGAAGTTTCTTTCCTATGTCCATTGGAATATATATTGGTTGGAAATTTTCCATTCCAAATGTATTGAGAATGTTCATATTGTATCTCTCTTGACGAATATGGATTCACCTCTTCTTCATTTCTTTTAAAATTTGAATGCTCGAGCAATAATGAATCTCACAATAGTTGGTCTTCTCAAATTTTGCAGCTAATTGAGATTTACACAACTTTAACACCTTATGAACATTGCTCATAATGATGGTGTCATCAACATATTAGGATAAAATGACCACCAACTCACCAATATGTTTAATGTAGACATTCAAATCAGCATTGCAACTCATATATCCTTCATTTTGGTGAAACCCATCAATATGTCCATACCATGTTTTTAAATAGTGTTTTAGTCCATCCAATGTCTTATGAAGCTTGATTACTAACTTATCATTTCCTTATTGTATGCATCCTTCTTGTTTTTTTTATGTAACAAATCCTTAAAATAGCACAATAAACCAAAGTACACCATGTATGCCAAATGTGGTAATTGAGTTGTGGAAATTAAGGTTTTTTACTAGTCTTGAAACTAGTCTCAAACATGTGTTCTTGGTAAAATATTCATAACTTCTTTTCTAGGAAGTCCCAAAATGCAAAAATTTTAGGATCCCAAGGCTATATAACGAAGTACATGCGGTAAAAAATTTAGAATTTGATTCATTATACTTTTCAAGTTACAGGATGTGGAAGTCAAGATTTTTTATTAGTCCTAAAACTAGTATCAAACAGGTGTTATGGATAAAACAATCATCTTTCATTCTAGAAAGATAAAAATTGAGTCCCACTAGTTTCATTGGAAAGAAGATGGATAATAGTGTTCCATGTCCAAATTTTATAAGCATATCAAAAGAATTGGACACGTGGCATGCCATACAAGTTCACTCTCTGGAAAGGGCCAAAAAGCAACAAGTTTTGGGAAAGTTACTGTAACTTTCACTTGGCACATCAAAATTTGCACAGACCCATGGAATTGTAGAGAAGACATATCATAATAGTGTATGCTGAAATTTTGAACTCGGAAAGCTTAAATTTTAGAGATACACCAGGAGAAATTTTGGCTAGTAGGATAGTCTCCAAATCAAGGTTTTAAAAGGTATGCTAACTTAAATTAGCATAAATTTTGATTGGGATGCTTTTTTGAGGTGGTTCAAAAGCTTTTGTAAAAAGGAAAAACAAGAGAATATATGGGAAAAAATAATCATAAGTAATTCATATAAATATCGAATTTTTTGGATTTATAATCTATGGGTTTTAGGGTAGACCCCAAATCAAAATCAATGGAAGGACTTACATTTACAAGAGGTGAAGATAAAGATGAAATCAATCCTATGGAATGGTTAAGGATGATAAAAAAATTGTGTGAGTCCTTTTGGGGCAAGTTTTTGTTTCGAGGACAGAGCTTCCAAGTGGTGGAAAATTCTTGATGAAGATACTAAACAAAATGCCACATGGGAATCATTTGAAGACTAGATCAAGGACTCAAAAATGTAAGCGATGCATAGAATTGAAGATGAATTCATTGAAGCTATAGAAGAACTTTCCAAATTATAGAAAGATAATAATGAATTAAAACAAGATCTTGAGAAGAAGGGTGATCAATTGTCTAAGATGAAATCCCTTAATGAATCACTTGTTATGGAGGTTAAGAACTTAAAGCAAGAAAAGAGTAGCAAAGGAAAGTTGGAAAAGGATGAGTCAAGGGAAGAATTGAAAGAGAAACATGAAGAAATCGAAAGTCTACGTGAGCATAATCAATAACTTCTTAATGATGTTAAGAATGTGAAAAGGTGTTTACAAGAGGTAGAACCAAATATAATTAGTGAAATGAGTAAAATTGTTGAAGAAGCCCTGGATTTTGATGATATCAAAGAAGAAATGCAAGCAAGAATTGAAGGAGGAAATAAATTGATGGAAAATATCACCATTAAGCTTCAAAAGGAGAAGGAAGACAAGATTCAAGAAGGTCACCGAAAAATAATTGAATAAGTTGATCTCCAACTTGAAAATGTTAAATTCAAATATGATGGAATTATCCCAAAACAAGGTAATAAATTGAATCCCAGACACAAAGGATAGAGGATGCCATTGTCCCTATAAAGAATATGGAAGACATTGGTGTAGAAAATGAAGGAAAACCATTACACGTAAAACCATATTAATGCCCTCAACACCAACAAAATTTTCATGAAATACAAGAAGATCAACATCGACATTGCCAAAGAAGAAGATGGAATAAACAACAATATCCATGAGATAGGACATCACAAAACCATTATTCGACAGGATATTATCAGAGACTAGCAACTACAACAAATTGGAAAAGTCACAACAACAACACATGGAATCAAAGGAAACAAAATGATGCAACAACTAGTTATCAAGGACTAAGACCAAAAAGAATTGATTTTGCATGGATTGATCATCATCGATGGCAACAATAAAGCAAGAATATAAGGAAATCCTATTATTTGGTTTCATCACATATAACACCCTTAATTACAAATATTTGAGGACAAATCTTTTTGAACGAGGGTGTTATGACATGACCCCAAGGGTGGAATATATGGAGTTAAATGTATATGGTATGACCCCAAGGGGGGCATATATGGGGTTAAATGTATATGTAATGGGGTAAATGTATATGTAATAATGGTTTTCCTAATAAAGGGGCCACATGTACAATGTGTGAATAGGTATATATAGATATCATGTAATCCTTATTGAATGAACATGTGATTTGGATATATGAATGTATTGGGTCATTTGGAGGAGGTTATCCTATTCTTTATGGAGTTATTGTGTAACTCATCTCTCTTATCTATTTGGGAGTTGTAATCCATGCTCACATATTGTGTACATTGTGTGTACTCTGACTTCTTATTATATCTTAAGCAGTTGGTACTCACATCATTCCATATAAACTTTTTCCTTTAGAAACCCGTTTAAGAATGTTGTTTTTATATCTAGTTGATGTACATGAATATCTAGCGCTACTGCAATTGCTAACAGAACTCTAATTGATGTTTTCTTGACTATAGGTGGCAAAGTTTCATTAATCCAATCTTACAATTTGGGTGTAACATTTTGCCACCAAACAAACCTTGAAGTGGTCTATCAATCCATCTTACTCATACTCTAGTTTTAATAACCACTTACACCCAACTACTCACCTTCCGGATGGAAGACTTGTGAGACCCCAAATCTGATTTTTTATGAGCAATTCATATTCAACATCCATTACTTGCTTCCAATTTATTGCATAAACACTTTGAAGTGCTTCTTGAACATTGAGTGGTGCATCAACCTCTACTTGGAGTGCATATGATTCCAATGCCTTTTGAGTAAGCTTTCAATGTATTATTGATCAACGAAGATGCAACCCTCGTACGTATCGTGTGTGATGTGTGGCTGCTTGTATTGGTTTTGTTGGAGTAGAATCACCATACTTAGATTCTTCTTCAAATTCAACATCATAAAATCTTATTTTTAAATCATTAACATTTCCCATCGTTTATGCAAAACTAAATTTTCATTAAAAAAATGATGTCTCTTATTACTAGAACCCCATGTGTTACAGGATCATAAATTCAATATCCCTTTTAATCCAAGATGTATCCAACCATTATAAATTTCTTTCTCTTGTAATCTATCTTCCTTCATCCTTCATATGGTAAGTGTGCATATGTTAAGCAACCAAAAATTCTCAAACCATTGACACTTGACTTACTTCCATGACATGCTTCATAAGGTGTCTTCTTATGCAATTCAATAATTGGTAACTTTTTCTATATATATTTAGCAATAGAAACTTCTTCATCCCAAAATACATTAGATAGCATGCTACAATTAAGAATGCATCTGGCACTTTCAACAAGAGTCGTGTTCATTCTTTCTGCAAGACTCTTATGTTGTGGGGAATAGGGAATAGTGTACTCAAGTTTGATCCCTTCTTTTGCACATAAAATTTTGATAGCACTTGAGGTATATTCACCCCCATTATCACATCTAAGCATTTTCAAACGTTTTCCTAACTACTTCTCACCAAATTATTTGAAAATCTTAAATATTTATAATGCATGTGATATATTTTTGACAAAATAAACAAAAGTCATTCTAGAGAAATTATAATTAAAGGTAATAAAATACATTGCCCCTTTGTGTGTTATTGTTTGTATTGGACCAAAAATATTTGAATATAGGAGCTCCATTTTCTCCTTAGCTCTTGATGCTCCCTTCTTTGAGAAAGGGAATCTATGTTGATTTCCCAAGCAATGGCTTTCACACACTCCCAACTCAATCGACATATGAAAATTCGGATCTTCTACAAGTTGTTCCCTCTTTAATACCTCGAGTGAATGTGTCTTTTCATGTCCAAAATTATGATGCCAAAGATCTGAATATGATCTTTCATTATATCTTGTTGTCAACACCACTTTGGCTATCGCTACGCATAACTTGTACAGATTTCCATCTCTAACTCACTTAGCAATAGTTACTCCTTCATCCTTTGGGACACACTCCTTGCTATCAAATTGTACAAATATTCTAGCATTAGTAATCTTGTTCACTAACAAAAGACTATTTTCTAGAGTAGGGACATACCATACATATTGGATTTTCTTAAGTGCACCATCCAACATCCTCAATGATATATTTCCAATTCCCATCATATTACACTTTATTTCATCTCCAAGATTGATAGTCTTCCCTTTGGGTACTTCTTTATATGATGTAAACCAACCTCTCTCAAGTCTCATATGTTGTGTTTCCCTTGAATCTAAGTACTAGCACTTCAAAACATCAAAATATGGGGATGAGATGACTAAAAACAATTGTACTTGGTCATTTCTTCAGGTCATGTTAGCTTCAGTTGCCTTCATTTTCCTTACCTCTTCTACCAATGCTAACCACTTTCTTCATTATTTCTTAAAATGTCCAGGAGCCCCACAGTGAAAGCAGCTTCCCTTGTTTTTATCCTCCTTTGTGTCTTACCATTCTTTGAGACATTGGATTGGGAGGGATGAAATTTGCTTTCACTCTTCTTCTTTTCTTTGCCCTTATATCTTTTCAAAGACAACATTGTAGGATCATCATCATTCGATATTGCATACTTCCTTACAATTTCTTCTTGAAGTAGTGTTGTTATTACTTTAGGAAAATCTAGGTTAGCTTGAGTGCTCAGCACTACTACCAATCTAGAATAGTATTTTGGAAAACTCTCAAGATGTGTCATAACAACGTCTTTTATTCAATCATTGACCCACATATTGCCAATTGGTTTTTGAGAGACTTAAACTGGTTTGTGTGATTTGATAACTTATATGATTGCTACATCTTTAACTGGAAAAACCTTATTCGAAAATATAATATTGTACAAACATCATTTGATTCATATAATTTAATCAATTGATCCCAAGAAACTTTTGTTGGTTTTTCTTCACTTTCATGCAAATAACATTATCAAACAAACTTAAAAATATACAGGAACAAGCCCTACCTTCCTTTGCCTCCCACTTACTGACCAAATCTGCATCTTGGATAGGCTTCATCTTAGTCCCTTTAACTATTTTGAGCATATATATATTCAACAAAAGCATCTTCATTCCAAGCTTCCAAATATTAAATCCAATGCCATTAAATCGTTCTACTATCCTCTAAGGATCTCCTGCAATGGATGTGGCCATTTCTTTGTCTTAAACTTTCTAATACTTATGTCTGCAGCCTAGACTTCACACATTTACAAAGCCTGGCATCACTTCAACAATATTTTCTAGTGAGGCTCTGACACCATGAAACTAAAAAAAAAGCTTAATTATGAAACCTAGCTGAAGAATACACAAGAACATAGTATTTTCCAATAAACTGTAAAAAAAAAACATTTTTATTAATCTATTCAACTTAAGACAACGATACATTTAAAAATGAGAGGGGAGATAGAGTCATGCTTGAACTACCATGTATTTTCTCATTAACCAACAACAAATCCGCTCTAAGAGACACATATCATCCATGTGAGGTATTGTTTGTAACTGAAAACATAAACCCTAAATTGCTAACTAAAACCCCAAAATATTTCGCTACATTTTATGTGCAACTAATAGAGGAATTATGAATGATGAGCTTCTAGAGGTTCTCCCATGTCTTCTTAGTCTTCTATATCTTCAAATTATAAGATGTTTAAGGACACCCGCCTTCCATCTCCTCCTCCACATGTGCCACCAACTACTCCTACTTCTCCACCAATTGTTCCACCAACTGATCAACTTATCAATCCACCCATCAATCCACCTACTAATGCATTATCAATTGACCTACCAATAGTACCATATATTTGATATTTATATTGATTAATAACATGTATATTTGACGTATATATTGATTCTAATTTTCTTATTCATGTATATTACAACTTTTTATATTATGTATATGGTTAGTTGATGTTGTTTGATGTTTTTATATTGTGCATTATGTAACTCTTGGCACATATGATTATGCAGTTGGTTGATGTTGATTGATTTATAAAATGTATTATGAGTATGTTAATGATTCACATTATTAATAATTACAATTACTAATGTTTTCTTTGTTTTTAAATTAAAGTTGAGATGTATCGGTCATTTAATGTAATATTGCACTTGTAAAATGATATATAATGTTTAACTCTAGTTATATGAATTCATTTAATTTTGATTGTGAGCGTAAGAACTTATAGTCATTTAATGTTATATAAAGTTTAACTCTTTTTCAAGGTTATTATTTGTTGTCCAAAAAGATACAATATGGTTATTAAATATGTTTAAACACTTAAATGGTTCAATTAATGATTACACAATTTGATTAAATCATCTATAAGAACATGAAAACATTTTTTATTAAATATAAAATATATAAAAAAGACTTTTAAATGAAGTGACCTTGATGATACTACTTGTTTATATTAATCCTTTTTTAAAGAGTAGGACCTTCTATTTATATATACAAATGTTTATATTAATCTTTTTTTTAAGAGTAGGACCTTCTATCTATATATACAAAAAAATAGGTCATGGACTTGCTAAGAGATCCCTGGAGGTTTTGTTGACATCATTTCAAAATAGGTTTTTGATATTTGTTTGTAGAAATAACAACAAACATTATATATGTATATGTATATGTATATGTATATGTTGGCCCTTGACCAAGTTTTGGGAGATTCTTGGTCAGATTGACCTATTTTGGGACTTCGAGAGCCTATTGAAGGAGGAGCGCAAGACGAAGCGGAGATCATGGGATCTCGGCCCACTTTTGGATCTTTTTGGGGTTTTGGGGATTATGTAATGGGATTGAGATGTCGGTCCATGGGTTTACCCATGTTTAGGCCTATTTTGTATGTATAAATAGAAGGCTAGGTAATGTAAGAAGTAGTTGAATAGACATCTATGTGATGTATGTTGAGTGCAAGTAGGTTTTTGTAAGTAATTTGTGCATGACTGTGAAAGACTTGCAGAGCTAAGTGCAAGTGGTTGTAACATATGGTGGAAGGCTTTGTGTTGTAACACAGGAAAGAAGGATCTAGCGAGTTGCGCAGATCTTATGTCCTATGCGGAGTAGGGTTTTGATGGTTCTGTGCTTGTAACCGATTGACTGAAGATAATAAAGAAGAAGAGTTGGTGGACGTAGCCCCAGGATGGGGGTGAACCACATAAACACTGGGTTGTCTCGCTTTGTGCTTGTCTGGATGTGTTTATATCTTCTTTTGCTAAGTGCTTAGAGATGATTAGATAGATACGCTTATGCTTAGTGCTAATGTTGTATAAGAATGTTATATCTGATCTATATGAATGTATTGAGTGCTTGATCTACTAGATCTGGCCTATCTATTGATGCTAAGTGCTTAAATACATTATATCAGTGTGAATGTTGTGAAGCCCTGTTTTATCAACGAAGTGATTATTGATTGTATATTGAAGAACTGACGGTGCTAAGTTCTTTATTAAGTATTATAATCACATATATGTGTCCCAGCTAAGGTTGCAGACACTTGATTCCTGCAACCACCCCTACCTCTACCTCGGGTGAGACTTCATCTGCTTCGCAGGTGTTGCAGAAAGGGTCGGTAGATAGAGCTTTGTTCGTGCATTGTTGTAGCGTTGAACCCTGGGTTTGCCCCTGTTCCAACAAATGGTTCCGTTGTTGGGACCTGAAACTGTGATTGTTGGGAACTGAGAAAGAAGAAGCTTTGTGCAAAGATCCATCCTGAAAATTGTGAAAGCTCTGTGCGTAGATCTGTTTCCCTAGTGCGCAGCATTCTACTTGACCTAAGAAGCTCTGTGCTAAGGAAAAGAAGTCTGATCTGAAGAAAAGAGGTAAGATCTGGAAGCTTTGTGCCCTAAGAAAGGTAAAAGTGGGAATTCTTGATTAAAAAGAGGTAAGATCTGCAAGCTCTATGCTCTGATAAAGGTAAGAATAGTTAAAAGTTTTAGATCTGGAAGCTTTGTGCTCTGTGGAAGTAAGATAAGTGGAAATTTTTGTTTCTAGAGTATGGATCTAGGTATGTTTAATATATTCGGTCCTAGTTTGAAAACTAGGGTATTAATAGATGAAAGAAGATTTGATATGACTAGATCTGATAAGAATAGTGAAAGATATGTTATACCTATGCATAGAAAGAATGTTTGGACTAATAAATGGATGCAGGGTCCTAGAAATAATTTATTGTAGGTCAGCTCCTATGATCCTAGCGCACAGTATAGGAGAAGTTGGGGATCATTTAAAAGAAAGAAAGGATTAACACTCTGTTACAGCTACAGAAAACCGGGACATCTTGCTAAGGCATGCCCTGGGAGAAGACCTAGTTGTCTTTGTTGCAAAGCTATGAACCATGAAGTGTTGGATTTCCCTAGAATGATTGTTAGGCTTGAAAGAATGAACATAAGACAAGAAAACCCTAAGGCAAATCCAAAAACTAAGGCTATAGCAGAACCCCAGAAAGAATCAGAGAAGGTATTTCTACAGATGAAAGAACCCTTGAGTGACCACCAACATGTTAGATTATCAGAGATCTTTAAAGACAAGGAATGCCTTGAAGCAAGAATAGGAGACTTCGACATTGATTGTGTTCTAGATGAGGAAACACAGGTGAATATCATGACAGAGAGAACTTGGGAAGCTGTAGGAAGGCCTGCTATGATTCCTTCATTAGGAGGAATAGGGTTATTCAGAGGAAAACTGGTAAACCTATGTGGAAATCTCACTCAGATATCTATGAATGCCAATGGAACTTTGAAAGAAGAAGATTTTGAGATTATTCAATTTATTGAGGACCTCGCCCCATTTACCATGTTACTAGGGAAACCTTGGATTGAAAGAGGTCAAGCCAGACGAAAAGAAGAAGAAGAAGTTTTGGAGCAGAAGAGACAAGAGTTAAAATATTTCATGACTAGAAGGATCGCATACTTGATTGAAGAAAAGGAGAATAGGTCGAAGCTACTTAACACTAGAGACCCATATGTCGAAGCTACAAGAACATTAGAAGACTTGCAAAAGGATGAAGTACCTATCTTGGATAAAGAAGAGGTGTTAATCCTGAATCCTAGGAAAGAATCTCAACATCGCGCAGTGACTATGTCTAAAGACGATAAGAATCAGAATGGAAAAAGGACTACCGAAATGAAGCTCACTGGGAGGAAGGCTAGAAAGCTAAGTAATAAGAGAGCTGAGTTTGAAAAGTTACAGAAGGTTCCAGAGGGAACTTCGCAGACAGAAAATTTGCAGAATGGGAGCTTCGTCAGGATATCAGAACAGTGACACATGGCACTTCGCCATGGCGAGGCAATATAGTCGTTGGGACTAATATATTGGTTTGACTGCTGCTCCGAATGGATCGGAAAGAATTTATAGCTCGACACCAGACCGCTGGACCACGCCATAACGGACATAACAAGAGTTAATGAGGCTTCATACCCGTTACAAGTGAACCGTTGTCGAGTTGCCTATTTATCCCATCGTGCCATGCATGGAGAACACTTTTGCTAACCAAGAATTTGAGCTTGCATACCAAGTGAAATGTATACACTGATCATTTCCCTCTTGTTGTTTATTCTAGTGCAGTATCTAAGTTAATTGTGAACCTAATATTATTAATCTCGAGCGCGTATGTCCGACAAGCTCACCGCAGTTGAGGAATCAGTAACAAAAGTACTCCTCGACTTGATGACTGAAAGAGTCATGTCGGAGAGAGGATTGTCTACCGGTCTACAAGCATCATTGAAGAGAGGATTGTCGGCCTCTCTATCCACTGCTCGAGCCAGACCATCACGGCCCGCAGATGAGAAGCGAACCAAGAACAGAGACGATCTCACGAATGTTAAGTTTATTTCGATCATTTTACCCGCCTATCTACCACCTCTGAGCGACGCAATAAATCGAGACAGTGTGCCCAGAGACTTTGAGTACGAATTGGTCACTGCGTACCTCCGAAAGGGGATACGCGCAGTTCACGCAGATCAAGAAAAGATAGCAGCGTTGAAGTTTAGCGACTTCAACCTCAGCAACAGGAAGGTCTATAGCATGCTCACCCCACATAAGTACCTGACCAGGACAAAATGAAAGAATTCCAAGATCGTCCCTCAGTCATGGACCCGTAACCTCACGCAGTCCACACTGCTCAATGTCATGAAGATTCATCACTTCGAAAGACACCAAGAAGTGAATGCATGTGTCAAACTATTGTTTTCTTGTTACCATGGCGTATATTTGTGGTTAAACCGTCGTATCACAATGGATCGAACATTGATCAATCGGCACAGGGCTAAGTATGCAAGGCCCTGACCCACAGGATTTCTACCCCAGAAAAACAATGGATCGCGCTCTAGCACAAAGGATCAAGGACACCTACGGAGATGTCGAAAAGGGAATGCGAGGCTACAAGGTAGCTTCTATCCAAAGCGGCACAGTGTGCCTTGCCTGTCAACTGATCGCAGGAAAGCTTGTCTGCAAGAATCGACCCACCCAGGTGACTGGTTTTGTAGTCGACCTCGCAGGGAAGTGCGCGAAGGGCCTACAAATGAATTGGGAGAAGTACCTCGTGAACCAGTTGGAACTGGACTGCAGGGAAGCGCAAGATCAGGAATATGATGTCCACTTTAGTTGGCTTATAATCCTGAGTGCCTTCATCGCATGGGAGATGTCGGAAGGTGCGGCCTTCCCGGACATCGAGCCCTTTGAACCTCTGGCCACGAAGTTCAGTACACTATGGTATTCAGATGTCGTATTCTACACATATTACAATCAGTTGAAGTTAGCTATCCAGTCCGAGCCTCGCATCACGCCAAATACTCTCCACAGGTTTCGGCCTTTAATGAAATTCAGCGTGGACCGCCATTTCATTTATATTACAACGCGCGCTGACGATCATAAGCAGCATCTTCAATCTTACTACAAGTTGATAGAGGAGGACTTAGAAGAAATCACCAAGGACTAGTCGGCAGACCTCCTCATTCCAGCAGATTCTGTGGAGATATCCGATTTAGACAGTCCAGAAACTACACTGAATACACCCGTACCTAGAAATATAAATAAGACCGAAGAATTCCATGATTTAGACAGTGCATTCGTGAAGACCGCTTCCATCTCAGCAGAGAAAGGAGGAGATGGTGGATAGATAGATGGTGCAGAAGTTGAACAGAATAAAGGCGATGTTACACCGCCTAGATAGGAGGAGGATCCCTCCAAGAAAAGGAAGGTCTCCCTATCGAAACCTTCCTCCTAGAAGAAAGTGAAAGAAACCATGACCAAAATGCAGACCATCCTCACCTTCGATGACTTTGATTTCATCATAGCAGCCCTGAATGATGCTTCGTTGGAGATAGAAGAGAAGCAAGAAGCTAAGTAGAAGGAGGTGTTCCATCAGATTAAGGACAAGCTCTAAGGAGTGCAGCAGGCACTACAATCTAGTCATGCAGTCTCCACTGTGCCTCTGTTTAGCAAGAACATCAGAACTGGGAGATGAGCCAGCTCAACTCCACCACATCATTGATATAGTCAAAGCTCGCCTTTGACGATCTTAGGAAGAAACAGGGAAAGCCACCTAGGCTTTGGCACAAGTATAGGGAGACCTTGTAGAACAATGTAGTACTGCAAAACGAGAAAAGCTTTCTCTGCAAATGAAGTGGGATGAAGAAAAAGCACAACTGCAGCAAAGCAAGGAACAATTTCTCGCAGAGCAACTTGAAGTAAAGGAAATGGTTCACAGATCACTTCACTCTGTGACCATCATAGAAGTAAAGACCGAGGAGCGAGTTCCACAGCAGGTGGCACAACTTGAAGAAGTAATCCAACAACACATAGCAGACTTGGAGCTACGCACTGTGCCCAAGACCCCTCAAGATATAAGAGACTAAAGGGAAGCAATTGCCCACAGCACAGTTGACAGACTAAAATCTCTTGCCTTGGAGTGCAAGAAGTTGAGTAACCGCAGTGCCCAAACATATGATAACCTCACCGAGAATCCAGAGTTGCAGGCATTAGATTCACAGCTCAAGGAAGAAAAGTAGCACGCAGACACACTATAGGTGCAACTGAAGGCCTTATCGACCATGGAAAGAATAAAGCGGTCTCAAGAGCAATGCACTGCCCAGCAGCATATCCATACGATTCAAAGCAGAGTGATGGAATTTACTCAACGGCTTCAACCAGTACAAGATAAGGCATGCCAATTATTCACAGAGGTTGAAAGCCGAGGAGCAGAGCTAGAACATGTTGTCATCGCAGCAGAACAATGCCTAGAAGGGCACGTGAACAACGCAGTGATCCAGGAGTTCACCGAGCAAGAGGTCGTCGCAAAGCAGCAGGTCGAAGTAGCTTGAACCAAGCTCAAGGCCTTCAAAGTAGAACTGGTCAGATCAGAGTGACTCGGAATGAGTCACAGGTGAGTGTTGGGGGCTTGTTGGCCCTTGACTAAGTTTTGGGAGATTCTTGGATAGATTGACCTATTTTGGGACTTAGACAGCCTATCAAAGGAGGAGCACAAGACGAAGCGGAGATCACGGGATCTCAGCCCACTTTTGGATCCTTTTTGGATTTTTGGGATTATGTAATGGGATTGGGATGTCGGCCCATGGGTTTAACCATGTTTAAGCTTATTTTGTATGTATAAATAGAAGGCTAGGCAATGTAAGAAGTAGTTGAATAGACATCTATGTGATGTATGCTAAGTGCAAGTAGGGTTTTGTAAGTACTTTGTGCATGACTGTGAGAGACTTGCAGAGCTAAGTGCAAGTGGTTGTAACAGATGGTGGAAGGCTTTGTGTTGTAACGCAGGGAAGAAGGATCTAGAGAGCTGTGCAGATCTTTTGTTCTATGTGGAGTAGGTTTTTTATGGTTCTGTGCTTGTAACCGATTGACTGGAGATAATAAAGAAGAAGAGTTGGTGGACATAGCTTCAGGGTGGGGTTGAACCACGTAAACATTGTGTTGTCTTGCTTTGTGCTTGTCTGGATGTGTTTATATCTTCTTTTGCTAAGTGCTTAGAGATTATTAGATAGATACGCTTATGCTTAGTGCTAATGATGTATAAGAATGTTAGATCTGGTCTATATGAATGTACTGAGTGTTTGATCTACTAGATCTGACCTATCTATTGATGTTAAGTGCTTAAATACGTTATATCAGTGTGAATGTTGTGAAGCCCTATTTTATTAGCAAAGTGATTATTGATTGTATATTGAAGAACTGACGGTGCTAAGTGTTTTATTAAGTATTATAATCACAGATCTGTGTCCCAACTAAGGTTGAAGACACCTGAGTCCTGCAACCACCCCTGTCTCTACCTCGGGTGAGACTTCATCTTCTTCACAACCTATAGGTGTTGTCGAAAGGGTCAGTAGATAGGGCTTTTTTGGTGCGATGTTGTAGCGTTGAACCCT
This sequence comes from Picea engelmannii, assembly GCA_009831015.1. NCBI lineage: Eukaryota > Viridiplantae > Streptophyta > Pinopsida > Pinales > Pinaceae > Picea > Picea engelmannii. The sequence continues at coordinate 445,933 of ML779214.1, forward strand.
TGGTCTTCCCCTATGCCAACAATATATATATATATATAGAGAGAGAGAGAGAGAGAGAGAGAGAGATAGATAGATAGACATAGAAAAGGAAATTACTACATAGCAATAGAGGAGAAATGGACGTTCCCAACTGGAGGCACCCCACAACATCCCATGTCCTTCAATTATGAGGAAGATTAGCCAATCTTTTCTATTATTTTCTTATAGTGCTAGCTAGTCATGATATGTCTAGGTCTAAGTTTTGAAAGGGTTGGTTTTCTTTCCAAATTAGGGTGAGAAAAAGAGGAGTTTGTGTTGCCTCTAATTTTGTCTTTATTCCTTGTCCAAGTTAACATCCAACACAATTCATATATAATAATTCTTCATCATGCTTTGAAAAAATGGGTAGAGACGCCATCTACTTTGGGATCCTTTTTAGGCTCCAAGTACAAAATTGCCTTTATTTCCTCGAATTCTTTGATTTCTTTGCACGGATCTGAATTCTTCTCTTCAATGAATAAATTAGGTACCCCCTATAGAATTTCCTCTTCGGGTTCAAAGTCCATCTCTTCCTTTTCCATATATAAATATTTGAAGTAAATATATAAATTTATTTATTTATTCCCCATTAGTGTTGGCAATTTCTTTTACATTTTTTTTAGCTATCTCGCCTTAGCTTGCTTTTGGAATGAAGATGTGTTATTCTCTTCAGCTTGAAGCCAAATAATTCTTGATTTAAATCTCTAATATTCTTCCTCCTTGTGATCAAGATTATGAAGCTTGTATGTAATATTTCACCCCTCAAAAATTTTATGTCGAGTTGTTTCCTTCTCTTCCATTTCTACTTGGAGTTTTATAAGTTGCTCACTTATTTCTACTTTTTTTATATTTCAAGAGCTTTGAATGAAGATTTTGCCCAAGCCTTTAATTCATGTGTGATTCTATGGAGCTTAGTTTCCCAAACAAAAGTTGGGGAACTTATCACCATAATACTTTAGGAATTATGAAGAGTTTCAAAGGCTTTGGGATTGTAAAGCCACAAAGGATTGAAATGAAATCAAATCATGCCAAAATTTTCTTTCTCTTGGAAGAACAATTAGATCGACTTGTGATATGAAACCCCATGTGCTATGATGTGGGAAGTGATTGTTTGAATTTCCAATAAAAAATCATTATGGATGGGGAATCCATCCAACCTTGTAGCTATGTGTCCAAGCCTTGTCCTTTGATTTTTCCAAGTATAATGTCCTTTCTTAGGGGTTATGTCCACCATATTCCAAACTAAGATCGTATCCATGGGGAATCCATCCAACCTTGTAGCTATGTGTCCAAGCCTTGTCCTCTTATTTGTCCAAGTATAATGTCCTTTCTTAGGGGTTATATCTACCAGATTCCAATCTGAGATCATATCCTCCATATTTTCCTTGAATGAATCTCGGGCTATATTTCCACCTCTTTTCTCTTTGTTGGATAAGACTAATATCTCTTAGCTCTTTTAGCTAATAGTGCAATGATACACAATTACCATCCATATAAAAATCAACTACTCACATAACAAAGAATTGTCTATTCTTTTAATATTCCTTTTAGAATTTAAAACAAAAAATAAAGAGCAAGGTTTGAAGGCATACCTATAACTCAGAGTTGAAGTAAAACTTATAGTATGATTCCAATGCAGAAAATGTCCAACAATCAACAGCTAGTAACCCACAACAAGCAATTGTTAACAAACAACAATGTGCAACAATTTGGGGGACAAAACTTTTCACCCAACCAATTATCTTCATCAGAGATTGAGAGCCCTCGAGATCTCAATCACTAAGGTGATACAAAGGTTCTGCCTTCACTTCCCCTTACAATTCCCATGTCTAAACAATAGTCCTCAACTCCCCTCCAAAAACATGGAGAAATAAGCTAGAAAAATTGGACCCCCAACCAACTCTCTCCTCCTCTGTAAGAACCACACCCAAAGTAGAAAACTTGACATAATAAATATTATTTAATTTGCATGAAAGCCTCCATTGGTCATTCCCTTTGCATGCCCATGCATTTTGTTAACTTAAAATAATCTTTCACTGAGTTATTTTTTCTAGGTTACAATTTCCAGGGAAAACCCTTGGGTACGTCCCCTCATTCTGAGGATGGTACCCAGAGTAAACCCTATATTTTTTAGGGCACAAGACCAAGTCAACAACAGGGCTCAAAACAGTTACAACAATATACTCATCGTGAGCTCAACATGTCACTTACGAGATTAGAACCTAGGTGGGGAGGATAGCACTCCATCCCACAACCACTCAGGTTAGACCCAATTGAATAATATTTTGCTAAGTTGTGCACATATTATTAGTATTTTCTATTTATAGTAACTTGTTTTCAACTATTCATTATACAAAGCACAAAATTTGACTTAATAAGCATAATAATCACTCAAATGCACATATTATTATTATTATTATTATTATATTGTGTATATGAGGGCATTACTCATGTGGCCATCATGAGTAAATATTGTGCTTGCACTATCATGCAAACATAACCATCCCTATACACTACATGCTCTAGTGTTATGATTCACAAAATGCATAGTAATCAAAACAAGCATGCATGCATATTTTCATGACATTTATAATAGAACCTCCAATTACTGCACTGCTAGTTGGTTCACTTCCGATTTACATCACCATTTCCCCCTCTTGGTTTCTTGTTCATACATGTAATAAATGGTCCTCAATCTGATTATTCATTCACTATTTTTCCCCCTCCTAATTACTTTCTCACACATGTAGTCTCCCCCCCCACCCCCTCTTGATTTCTCATTCACTAGTTTTCCCCTCTTGGTTACTCTTCACATGTGTAATCAGTTTCCCCCCTCCTAATTAATCATTCACCAATTTTCCCCCTCTCGATTACTCTTTTACACAAGTAATCGATTCCCCCCTCATGATTATTCATCCGCCAGTTTTCCGCCTCTTGGTTACTTCATCACACATGTAACCAATTTTCATGCTCTTGTTTACTCATTCACCAACTTTCCTCCTCTCAATTATTTCTTCACACATGTAATCAGTTTCCCCCTCTTAATTACTCATTCACTATCACAACTCCCAAGAGTGCAAAAATCACTCCAGCATCTCCTCAACTTTCAACTCCCACAAGAACCATTGGTATAGAATTAGTGATTGAGTTTGTCCCTAGCCAGTGAGATGTTGCTTATATAGAGATCTTCCCTTCATGTGTATGGACTTCCATAAGATATTTAATTAACTATCCCTCCACACTCTCCTGTCAAGCTCCCACTCACATCATAAAACCAAAGCTTTAGTTATAACATGTATCAAATCCCTTACCACTTCATGGCTAAAATGTAAGTAGCATAAAACCACATGCTAACAACTACATGTCATCATAAGTAACATAACAACATCATAGAATAACCCCAAAATCAAAATCAATATCATTGTTAAATCATTCCACAAACAAAATAATAAGGATCATCTATGCATCTCCATCTCCCTAAAGAGTATCATGTACAAACGTGATACATAAACAACTTAAAACTTTAAAAAACTAAAAGATATAAACAAATTAGAAAAGAGACACAACTAAATATTTCCACAATAAGAATTTATCAACAGTGTAGGAAAACACTAAAACACTCATAAAGATGAGTTAAGTAGATTATTCTACACCCAAAAGCATTTATGATTGGGACAAAACTAAGCTTATGGCTATAAAAATATTCAAACAGAACATACTGATAAAAAAAACAAGAGCATGTATATGTGTGTTCTCATTTTGAAAAACACACAAAAATTATTGAAATTTTGACACTAAACTTAAGACTATAAAAATGTTCAAACAAAACATAATGATAAAAAAAACAAGATCATGCATATGTGTGTTCTCATTTTGAAAAACACAAAAATTATTGAAATTTTGACACTAAAAGAATCATAAATCATAAGCCCCTTCCCTTCCTAGATACATAAATTTGGCCATCCTTAATTTGATTATAGTTTTAGACAATAAGACAAGGCAATAGAAAAATCAACCATTGACTTTATCATTGTCTTGTAAAATTTATTGAACCTATAATTAATTTAAATTCAAGACATAACTTTGAACCAAAGTCTTAATGATTTTGAATTTCAAGTTATATAGATATTAAACAAGGGAATTAACTACAAAGTAGCTAGTCCCTGTTTTTAGATTAAATATTCTGTAAAACAAGAAGAAAAAAAGACAAATCAAATTTAGAAATTCGAGACTTCATGTGTGTTGAGTCTCTTGGTGATGTCTTTAGAGAACATCTAGTATACCAAGTCCATGAAAAAATCATAAAAATCAGAAATCCAGAGCTCCAGACATCAATAACCTAATTGCCATTATATGTGTTGACCACTGGTTGATCTTCATGTGTAAATGTTGATTACATAATGGCATGGCATGATGCCCTTCCTACTGGGGTTGTTGATTACAGATTGGCATGCCATGATGCCCTTCCTACTAGTGTTGTTGAATAATACTCGATTTCGATCACTTATTCCAAGTACTTCTTCAAATACGTAGCCTGGTCAAAAATGGAGGGATCGAGATAAGAACTATAAACTTACTGATTATTGACTTATTATTCGGTTTTCGAATGCTAAAATTTAAAAAACAAGTCTACATCTAGAAACCGCAACACGCTAATTTAAACTTAGTTAAATTTAATTTAATTTAACTAAATTTAAGAGTGTGACTACACCTTTACACGTATTGCAACTAAATCCGACCATCCAACTATTATATTCAACGTAGCACATGGTGATGAGAACAAGGTTTTGGGACATGTGGAGGACATATAAAGCGCTTCTCATGCAATTGTGGTAAGAGATTTTTCGCTATTGGCAATAGTGGTGAACCCATCACAACTCTATTAATTTGTTTGTAAAACTCTCATTGGAAGCTAAAGAAATTTGGACGAAGGCAAACTTCTACTCATCCAATTGTCCCATGGTCTTTACATTCTTAACGACCTCCACTACTTCATCAGGGATTTTTTTCTAACCAAAGAGACCACATCGAAGCTAATAATGATGTGTGGAGGTTCAACTAAAGAATTTTTTACCAAGTTGGAGGACCCACTTGAATTCTTGACAAAGAAATCGGTGTCATCTACCAAGTATTTAATTTTGTAATCTAGCCAATAGTGTTATCTATCAAGTGTTTATGTAACATCCATGTTTTTAATCCCCAACTTAGTGATGTATAATGTACATATGATATATGGTCATGGGCCAAGTGATGTAATATGTAAATTTTGTATATCATAATGAAAAATAAAATATAACACCAACTACACGTGGACACGGATGGAGTAATGGGGGGTTAAGTTTCCACAAGAGAGGAGAGGGTCCAAAGGGACCAAGAAATGAAATATTCATGGGTATTAATCTCAACCCACCTTTTTCTAGAATTTACTTTATGTGTGAACCTTCTATTTCCTTTTAAGTGTTTCCAAAGCCAACCATTGAATACATGTAAGAGGGTGGGTGTGAGAAGTCACTTTAGATAGTTATTGTCATCATGGGGTTGAGTACAATCATCCTTGGGAGGAGTGTGAGTCAAGTAAGCGAGGAAAAGAAGGAAATTTGTATGGGAAAGGAGCAGAGTTTTCACTAGGAGTTTTGGGGAGCAGAAGAGAGAGAAGAATATGGGAGCTAGAAGGAGCCATATTGGGTACGTATGGTAGTTTTTTTTGGAGCTGCAAATGGATGAAGAAGCAGGTTGTCAGGCATGTAGAGTGAACTCCATGTGAGAGATTTTCCCCTTAGGACAGTAAGTTGTTGCTATTATTTTTTCCTAGCAACTGACATCCCTAGAGTCCCTAGTAGAGAGATTCATGTCCAACTTGTGTTGGAGCCCTAGAGGGAAGTGGGAAGACTTGAGGGACTATGAGCAATGAAGGGGGATCCCCTTCCTTGGGTTGTGCAGGTTGTGGGGAAGAGAGTTTGTTGGATTGGGATAGTTGTAGGAAAAGTAGGTGTTGTGGGAAGTGTTTCGGACTGTGAGGAACACCCTCTTTTGTGAATTTGTAGCCCCAACTCATGGATGATCTGTTGTTGAGATCTAGAGCAGCAGATCTATGGTTGGGAGGAACGTTTGTCCCTTACAATTGATTGCACATTTTGTTATAAAAAAAAAAGTGTTTATCTCTTATTTTATACTTTTATTTATGTTTGAATTGTTGTGCATAGGAACTCTAAGTTTCAGTAATTCACATGTTAGGAGTTTGTTAATTTAGTTTTCATCCATGGTTTTGAAAGTGTTGTTAGATGCATGATTGATAGGCATGTTGTATTGCATTTCTAAATATCATTGGTATCAGAAAGTTGTGTTTATCCCTATGTTTAGTAGCAGGGTACGCTACATTGTAGTATAAGAGCATTTAGCAATAATGTCGCCCCTAGATTGGAGATCTGGGACTACATACGCTACAGTTTACGTTTCTCGGGTAGAAATTTGGATAGCTTATAAGTTGGAGAACTTATTGTGTATACAATAGGCTTAAGTAGAACACATTCTTTATAATTTTTTGGAAATCCACAAATTGTAGGCGTGTGGGGACCATTAGGAGTGAGACACCTTTTAATGTCATTGTCCTTTAAATTATTAATGGATTTTATGACCTCTTTATAACCTTACTTGTTGGATTCCCCTTGAGCTTCTTATAACTCTTGTTGGTGGTAAGATGATCATTCATCTTAAAGAGATGATCATCCTTATTCATATTGGTCTTTCCTCCATTAGATTTTAACACTGTAATGCTTTCCTTCTCCTCAAGTCTTATTAGTGCCTCAAACTCCAGCTTCATTTTGTTGCTTTTCGAAGGCTTAGCATGCTTCAAGACTATAGCACAGTTCTACTGGACTTCTTATTAGTCCTTGTGTAGCCAAGGGACTATAGCTTTCACTCAGAGGTCAAACGGCTTTGACCACATATTAACTGGTGCTTTCTAGGACATTAGTTGGTGCATTCTGTTAGACTGGATATCATATTACACACTCTATGTGTATTTCCATTCAAATTTTCTATTATCCTAATTTATTTTTAAAAAACAATTTATTTTCTTATTTATTAACTATTATATATCGAATATTTGATTGGTTCATAGCTCGTTGATATGATATTATTGCCATGGTGTATGTGATTTTCTTTTCGAAATTGTTCTGATTAAAAAATGAATTAAAAAAAAACAAATTTATGATTGGTTGTTTAGGCTTGCTGCAGGTCTGTAAATCCACTTGGAAGATTGTTTTTACATCATTGTAGCACATAATCTGCTACGTGCTTTCCAATGAAGATGCATGAACCAGGAGCCAGGGATACAAGTTACCACATTTCACTGTCAATGGCATTACTTCGCTGCTTGATAGATGAAGATGTTGATGCCTGATAGATGAAGTTGTTGTAGGCTGTTGCTATGGTTGTTGCTATCTTGATTTGATACTAGTTATCCTGCTCAGTGGTTATGCTACAGGCTACTGCTATGGTTGTTGCTATCTTGATTTGATACTAGTTAGCCTGCTTAGTGGTTATTCTCTGGAGAAGGCATAGGGAAAAAATGGCAGACGACGCATTTGTGCTGGAGAAGAGAACCTGATCCGACTGCAGAAGCCCCATATTGTTCTGAATATTTTTGAAATATGCATTATTGAACCAGTGTTTGGTCACAGTGTCAAGTGGTGCCATTGTATTTGCATCAACAAGCATTACGGATTTTTATGTACGATGGATGCAAGAACAATTTTGATTTCAATGTATCAATTTGCTTGTGAATTTTCAGACTTCAAATGCATCTAGAACTTTCTCACGCTTGAATTTGAAAACTTGTTGTAACAAAAGTCTAGCTTGATCGGAAGCTATGATAATGATGAGTTTCCATTTTTTTTGTGTCTTGAACGTGCTTGCTTGAACCTTTTTATGAGATTCACTTTGTACTATAGTTTTGAGCATGATAGCTAGATTTCTTTTTTTTAAATGTAATGCCAAGTAAAAGACTAGTAAGTCACAACTGTATCCTCGTGAATTTATAAGCTTAAGCAGTCTGCAAAGCACACTAATTGCATAGGCTAACCGTCATAATATAATGCATCATATATGAAATGTAACTAGTTTTTATTGAATGGGCATCTCTATTACAGTATGATTTGAACTACCCAAAGGAAATCGTCACGAAGATCAGTGGTTTTTATGGTACTCGTGAATATTGGTGTCAAAGCTGGGTTATAATAAAATTGCTAACTTTTCATACAAATCAAAGCAAACTCGACCCATGTGGGTCGGAACAAGGAAAGTACTTTGAGAGTAACCAGGGGAAGATTATAGGGATCCATGGATCCAGTATTATAGCTTTTGTTGACTCAATCAGAGTCTATATGCTAAAGTTATGAACCGAAGAATAGTTTTTGTTGACCTGATGATCAAGAAATTTTGAACTTTTTTTTGTAAGTTTGGGATATGTTTTTGGTGGGCTTGGGATTTTGTAGATGGTTGAGGTTACCTAGCCTATGTTTTGAAGACTCTTGAACGACTGTCATATTTCTAAAGGAAGGTATGGTAATTTTCTATAGTTTCCTCCATCTTAGAGTTTGGGAAGTTCATTTTTAACAGTGAAATTGTTGCTAACGATCATATCCTACTTGTATATTACTATTTTTTTTAAATGTAATGCCTGGTTTCAATTAAGATTTAGGTTTTTATACGAACTTCTATTTGTATAAATCTTTGTAGATAGTAAAGTTGATCATGATATCTATATCGTACCCCTACTTCATAACCCTAGTTCAACCAAATTGCCATTTTTCTCCAATTCCAAATAAAAACCCTATTTCAACCAAATTGAAATTTCTTTCCAATTCCAAATAATATACTTAGTGGAGAACAAACCATGAATTTTTATTTCTGGCCAATTCCAAATAATAGAACCTTGGTTCAACCAAACTGCAATTTCTTACCAATTCCAATTAATAGAGTTACTGAACAACAAACCATGAATTTCTATTGCATTCATTAAGTTCTACAAAACAAAATACCTCCTGCCGGATGAGATCAACATGGACAATGATTTAGTTATTTCATTGACTGTTCTTGCCTTCTGCCTGGAGTATTTAATGAATGAGCCAAGGGAGATCGATAAATCCATTCATGAGCTCATGCAGTGGGAGAATACTTGGAGTCTATAACGTTAGGAAGGCTCTAAGTCTGATCAAACATGACCAGTGTATATTTTAAGGTTGTTGTCATATGCATGGGAGAGACACCTCCATTCCCAACCAAAATCTCCCATGAACCAGGTTTCACAGATGCTACCTCTAAGTGGACAATTGGATGTCATGCATTGTGCTATCCGTAAATCGATGCTATTCCCAAATTTCCATGTGGGAAAAGTGCATGTTGAAATGATGTTCTTCACTAGTGAGCGAGGTGGCTTGAAGTTCAAAAGGCTGCAATAACCAATAAAAATAATACTGCTAATAGACAATTTCATCCACAGTCTGTATGATTAATTTATTATTATATTATTTATTGGACAAAATAAAATCTGAATCGATTTCGTCATTATTATACTCTTAAGGTTGAAATCGCGCCCAAAATTTTGGGCTTGGTTTTCTCCTTTTGCACTTACATCTCAACCCGTGTAGTCATAATAATTCCTTAGATCCTCATTTGTTTTAAGCAAGAATCAGTGTCTTGTGTCTTTTCGTATTGAAATAACAAAAATTCTACATACACACAATTAGATACCTTTCCTTCTTGTAGTACAGCGAGGAATTCTAGGGTGACTAAGCGCTACTCCTCTTACACTATCCAACTTGTTTGGGACGATAACGACATACTGCACGTCATCAACCATTGGAATTTATAGTTTCAAACCACAAGCTGCATGGTTTAATCCTATTTAATCATTTAAACGTGGCAATTACATATCCTTACAGTAATTTTTTAATGTGATTAGGTAAATGTTAAAAGGTAAACATGTTAACGGATGTCTTGATAAATGCAAGAAAGTTATGAACAATAAATCTAACCCATTGATTTTGGAGGACGACTAAGAATATGCCAGCATCTTCAATGCATAGCCATCAGATTAGGTTTAAGGTTAAATAAGGTTAAAAGATCATTAATTGTGCCCATTATCAATAGGTGTACGCCTTTCGGCGTAATAACATGTAGTTTATGTGTGGAATTTGGTTCTCTATCACACTTCTTTTTCAGTTCTCTACCACATCCTTGAAACAAAATATTCTAAGATATATGACTTTAGTCCAAGTGTAATATTGATATAAATGTATTAAGACTACCTACTTCCCTCAACACGTCAACTAAATCTTCGAACCATAGATTACACATCATTGTCTCACGTTTCTATTATGGCTATGTTCTCTCATCGATTATGGGGTGTTGTCCTCATTGTCCACGTAAAAATCTTTTAGTTACATGTAAAAATAATTATAGATACATGACTGAGAGTAGCCTAGACGTGAAGAGAACAAGTATTAAAGTCTTAAATCGTTGAAAGTGCACCTTGAGATACCATTTGGCAAATCTACTTTTAGTAGGTTTGGTACCGATTATTTCCTTGAATTTTAATATTTTTTACTGTTGTTTAAAATGCTAATGATTTGAGTAATTATGTATGAGATATTGTTGATATCAAGGACCAATTTAACAATGTAATTCCTTAGTTTAAATTTCAAAATTATGATTTAAATTTTTTAGTTTAATAGTGTTAAAGTTTTTAGTTTAATAGTGTTAATTCCAGACTAATGCATTTCAATTTTGTCCACTAAATTTTCTTAAAAAAAAAATACATAATCCAATCACCTGATCACTGGTGTATGAAAGTGTTAAAGTTACAGTCCCTTTCAATATGCCTACTACAACAACAACATCACACTATTATTATCTTCACCGGTAGATATTGAGTACATTTTAGGTTATTCATCAGGTCAAACTAACTTTTAGAATTCTATTCCACTAAAATTTACATCTATATTGTTGTCATATTCTTCTAAGTTGTTTATCTTTGCCTATATCGCAGGGACTAGCTGCTATGTAGCTTCATCTTGTTTTATTTCAATTGATAGTCTTTTTATGTTATCCTTGATGCAACATATGATATCTTCAACCCACAATTTCTTAGGGGTGATTGTGAAACCTAAACATCTTTCTAATACCCTCAATGTCGCAACATCTACTTAGATGTTAGATATGTCAATTATTGTATTTTTTATTTCCTTTACATGGACTTACATTCCATGTACCTTGGACGTCAATGTCTCAAACTTTTTGTTATATCTCTCTTTTAAATGATACCCTACCCTTTTTAGCGTTCAATGTAGAACATACATCCACGATGAACTATATATAAATTACCATTATTTCCATGTGAAAACTTTTATTTTTATTTAAAATATGCATGGATAGACATTTGTCTATATTGGTGTCCAATATAAACACCAAAACATAACTAAGACCACAATGGATCTTAGTAACTAAAATCTCAAACAAGTTGAGAAAAAACATTAACTAGGTATTACATACCATAAGTGACAAATCCAAGCATAAGCCATCAAGTTCAATGCATTAAATAGCTTCTCGACCAAACATACCAAAAATTGATACCCACCTCATCGAGCCCAAAGCATTAAATAACTTATTGACTAAACATACTAAAATTTGAGACCTACCTCATCCCACAAAAGGGAGAGGATGACATGGTGCCTACAAAACACAATTCTAAATAAAATGGATGTGACGTATGTTGAATGATATCCATCATGTTATCTTTGCATGTATCCTATTGATTGGGATATATATTGTCCATCTATCCAGCAATTGAGATATGTGTCGATATAGCATGATGGATATCATTCATCTTGTCATATCACCATAAGCTAAAAAAATTAAAGACCAATCCATATTTAATACAAAATTTAGCTATGAATGCATCCAATCCTCATCAAGTCAATTCAAAGAAAATTTAAATAGCCCTTCTCCCACAAAAAATCTAGTCTTACTCCAACAAATGGCATTCAAATGTATTTTAAGCAATTGAGCACACCCGATGATGAATGGTCAAACTTGGTTTGCCATAAGATCATTGAAGATGGATGATGAATGATCCCCTTTTGACTAACATTAATCGTTCTTAAATATGGATGATGAATGATCCCCTTTTGACTAACATTAATCGTTCTTATGGAAGGATGAAAAACCAGTAATTAATGTTGTATATAACAATTCACTTTAACATTAAAAAATATAAACATGAAATCGTAACATTAACAATGCAAGTTTAAAATTTGCATCATCTTAATATCACCTTTATGTATAGAAATTGAAAATCTAAACCGTCTGAGATAGATAATATATGTTTACTTAACACAAATTTGTTACTAAACAAGTGAAATTAGCAACAAAGATGTTGTTTTTCCCAAGAAAACAAATCGTACATTTATTTTTAAAAAAATTGAAAGTACATTCCCCGGGTGTTAAGCGCATTCAGATAGTAATCAAAATCATCATTCCCTCTCTTACTGACATATTATGGAAAATTCCATAACTGACAGCTTCAAATACATCAAAAACTACCTTATAACCTATTACATACCATATCATTACATATTATATCATAACAATCAGGACAAAGTGTTTTTCCACTAAACAGTGTGGACTCAGCAGACCTACTTGCTCATTTCATCCAGATAGGCAAGTTCTGGGTTGATGAAGAAAATGGAATAGGTAGACCTTGGCTCCAACTTTCAGCTACATGTGAAGCTCTAGGTTTAATGCAAGTGGACTTAGTATACCCAAATCCTCTATTCGCAACCACCCATGAGACTGGGGTTTAGATACAGGATTATCTTGACCGAACCTTCATTTACAAGACACTACAAGGCTTGTGATATATAAACATTGCTTCAGTCATCGCCATCGGGGCATGGGTTATTTTCATAAACATTCTCCCTATGTATGAAACCCCTGAAACATAGCACTTGTGTTGCAAGCCTCAACCTCCAACCGAATCCCTACTCTAGAACCAATGGCCAAAAGGAGAGAGATTGTCGCATGGATGAAAACATCAAGAACGCATGCACCATGAGCCAAAACACCTTACACCAAGCCATACCAAATCCTCGAATATGAAAGGGGGTAAACCCCAAGAGCTGCCATCGCTCAAACCCCACACCAAACTACCTCCATCAAAAAAAATCAAAACATCATCCGCGTGCATCCAAAGCTACCAAGACAACTCTAAAAACAACAACAAAATCCACACCCTACCAAAGTGGATGCAGAAGTGACACCAACAACCTGAAGGCAAACGAGGAAGTTATGAAGGGCCACCAAGAAGCCTGAAAACAAAATAGAGAGGAGACTATGGTAAACCCTAGCCTTGGTCACTCCATTATATGAACCCAGTAGCAAAGTTGCTTATACCTACCTCTTAGAAATATTTTAATGTAATAGTTATTGATTTGGTTTGGACATTATATTATTTTTCATCTATCTCGAATCTTTCATAGTGGAAAAAAATTGAAGGAATCAACTTGCAGGGTCATTTTAATGACAAGTCCCAATTTGTAAAATTAGAGTTTGAAACCTTTTGGATCCATTTTCAGGCATAAAACGACATTTTGGGGGGGTGAAAACTTTCACATCTTTAGTTGAGACCCTTTGACAGTATTCTACACATCGAGACGTTTTCAATGGAGCAAAAATTGTGTCAATCAAAGCTTGTATGCAAAAGTTATGCCTCTCACAAGTTGACCTACCATGTTGACCACCATGGTACGAGTGGATGCCACGTCAACCCCCATTACTCATGCATATGGAGCTAGACACATATGGAATTTCAAGAAGATTCTAAAAGGTCCAAAATCTTATCACAATTGATGGTTGAGGAAGTCAAAACCCTACCCCTAGATGGCTATCGGATGATGTTAAATATCGGGTCACTGGGAGGAGAAGGGATTCCATTATTTAGCATTGTATATTATCCATAGTTGAGCAGAGCACTTGGAAGTGGTATTTTGAGAGCATAACAAAGGAGGAGAGATTTTGTAGCAGCAATACAGGCCATAGTGTCAAAGGAAACTCCATAGAGAGTGTCTCTTTATTTGTATTTGCATTTGAATAAAAGAGAGTAGAGCAGTCTCATCTTCTAGCAGGGTTTTCTCCCATATTGGGTTTCCCAAGTTATATCTTGTGTTTATTTTTGGATGGTGTGTGGGTATTTATTTATAATATGCATTTTTCACATTTCAGTTATTTCATACTTTAAGAAGAAAACAATGATTCAAAAATCTGATATCTAAAGGAAATTAACCTTCACAATAAATACTTCATTATTTTATTAGATTCGATGTGATGAACTATCCAATGGAATATTCATGGTAGTTTACAGATCATATTTATATCAGAGCAATTTTTCTTGGGGTGTTTTTGGAAAGTTGCAGGGATCCAGGAATCGGTTTAAGAAGAAAGTTGCACATCCCTAGCCATGGCCGACGATTATGTTCATAAAAACTCTCGAGATCCAATAGAGGAGAGATTTGTAAGGCTAGAAGAGTGAGTCATTGACATATCTTGTAATATGCCCCTCCTTATGGCGGCTCTAGCAAGCAAGATCAAACCATTCATAGAAGTTCGAGGCTCGAACTCAAAGATCATATAAGATGGGAAACTGAGAGATAATGAAGACCTAGAAAAGGAGTCACGGATAGAACTCGAGAAAGAGAAGTCAAGCTCTATTACCATAAACCCTTCATGGTATTTATTCAAGATAGAAGTAAAAGTGGACATAAGTCCATACCAAGGTGAGATCAATGCATTAAAATTGTATCATTGGCTATAGAAACTATAAGTTTATTTCGGCGTTCACCATATAGATGAAGAACAAAAGATATCATTTTCCATACTTAAGTTAGGGAATCATGCTTTAACCTGGTGGGAAAGAGATACAGAAACACTTAGGGTGGAAGTTGATCTTCCAGTAACTAGGTGGGAGGACTTCAAAACCCTCATCAAGTCCCAATTCTACCCTAGGGGGTATGTAGAGGACCAATAGATTGGTGGCACTAATTCAGGTAGAAGCAAGGGAAAGTGTATAGGAGTACACCACAAAGTTCAAAAAGATTACCATCATGTTGGGTATCTCTCCCAAGAACCTATATGTACTCCTCAAGAATCTGGGGGGTCTACATACCAATTTCTGAAATAGAGTGATTTATTTCAAGCCATGGACAATGGATGAGGCATGTGTACAAGCACAGTATTTGGAAAACATAGTCTAAAAGAAAGGGAAACCAAGTGGTTCCAAGCATAAAGAGCACTAGGAAGCTTCCAAGGAGGGGAAGAAGAAGTGGAAAGGGGTAAAGGATAAGAATATGGCATCCACTACACATCAGTGCAACGATCCTAGCAACCATTGTAACCTTTGCATATTCATGGGCACAATGAGGAAAAGTGTTGGAAACTACATCAATATTTGAAGTCAAAGAACCACAAGAAGGATGCAAAAAAAAAAGAATTGTTTGGCCACAGATTTGAGCAATCAGATTGAAAGTAGCTCCAATGTGGATGAAAATATTGCATATCAGTGCAGAAGGAGGTGAATTTGAGTAACCTTCATCACCAAGAAGAGAAGGAGATGACCAAACTCTTCCACATCAAGATCCAGGTCAAGAATACCCAAATGGACACTTTGTTTGATTCTGATTCACAGTCTAATCTCATAACAACATATATATTCAACAAGCTTGGATTGGAGGTTCATGATCATCCTAGCCCCTGTCCATTGGCTTGGGTAAACAAGGATGCAGAGATCAATGTAACGAAATAGTGTAAGAATAAATTTTTTATAATTGCATACTTTATTGATGAAGTGGTGTTGATGTAGTACCCTTGGACATGTGTGGTGTATTGTTTGGAATCCCCTACATGTATATGAGGGATGCAATCTTCATGCGAAGGGCCAACCAGTATTGCATGATCAAGTATGGGAAGCCTATATAATCAACCCACACAAAGGTAAATTAAAGATATCATTGGTAAGTACCAACTAAGCCAAGCAGTTTATTAGTTCCAGTAAGAAATATGTTTTACTTTTATTAAGATAAAATTAGTCTAATGGTGAGTCGATAAGAGTAAAGGCATCCTTGGAGGGGTGTACCAAAGAGCAAAAGGATCAGTTGGAGGAGTTTTTATAGGAATATAGAGGATTGTGCCAAGAGCCTAAAAGGATACCACCCAAGAGGGAAGTGGAGCACGAAATATAGTTATTTCCAAATTACCCATTGCCAAATATTGGGTTGTATAGACAGTCTGTTTTGGAAGAAAATCAAGTGACGAAGTAGTTGCAACAGCTATTGGAGCAGGGTATGATTCGCCCAAGCACCTCACCTTATGGGTCACATATCATAATTGTACCAAAGAAGGTGTTATCACTCTGTAATTTCTTTGGGCTGCATCAAAGAAACCCAGAGATAACCACAACCGCAAGGAAACTGGAGTCTTGCCTTTCCAATTTCAGAGAGGGCTCTCTCATGCAAATCAGTCACCCAGTGATACCTCAGTAACTAGTTGTATAATCGGTGAAATGGCTAGATCTTCTGTCAAAATTCAAGTTTAAAAATATTGGGGAAGGGCCGAGTGTATATTCCATTGGGCAATGGGGTCAACTTATAAGATATGTATGAAGATTAACACAGCTATGTACTCCTGAGGGAACAGAGGCAAAGTAAGCATATCTTTCATCAATAAACAGTATTCAAATGATGGCAAGACATAAATAAGAAAATATCATTACGAATGAGAGCATCTAATAAGGATGAATTATCAATTGTAACTTTAGAAGAAATAACATAAAGGTTGACTACAATGAACAGAGCGCCTAACAAGGGTGAATCCTGGACCTACAATCATTAAAACATGACACTTGCATTAACTATATGAAGGGAGCATCTATCAAGGATGAATTCCAATCATTTACTCATAGCTATGCTTAGAAGAAAGAACATAAGTGAAATGAACTTGAACTAGAGGAAAACACACTGAAAGAATACACCGTGATGAATTTCTGCTATAAAAAACACTCTCTACTTGTATTTAAAATTCATGAATATATACAAAGTTTTTC
>ML779214.1:463203-505787 GCA_009831015.1 Picea engelmannii
ATAAGAGCCTATTGCCACACTAGGATACTAGGAGTCGAACTACTGCCACCTATAATCATGGATATGGTTACATCAAAAGAGAACAACTCCTAAACAAGTTACTATAAATAGTAAACTCGATTTTGACCATCTTAAATGTAAAACAAAAAATCTTATACAATCGTAGATCTTGATCAAAATTTGATTATGATGTTGTGATGAGTCATCAGGTGCATCTGGAAACCATTTCGAGGCATTCTATGCGTTGTTGGGTAACTCTGCCACCTTTGCATAGAAAACTGAAGCTAACAATGTGCAAGTGCTACCTACAGTGTTTGTGTAGCGCATTGAGTTTTCTTGAAACTTGTGCAATATTTTGGTGGCAGCATCTTGCTGGAGAACTGTACTTACTTCAGAACCTAAATACCCATCACCTCTTGCTAACCTTTCTAACCATGTATGCTTACAATACTTGTGTAGCGAGAGCTCGCTACGCAAGTGTTGTGCATGACAATTTCCTAGACAAAAATGCAATTATGGCTTAGGAGGTGTTTTTAGGCTATCATCCTTCTTTGAATCAGAGGTACAAGGAGTGAAAAATGCTTTTCATAACATATTTTGAATATGATAACATCCTCACTCCTCTCCATTATCATAGATTTTCACTTTATCATAGTGAACAAACTTTTAGAAAATACTCAAAACCTATGATGACCCCTTTCTCCAAAAAGACAAAAATTGTGAGGACTCTTCATTCATATTTTTGCTATCTCAACAATAAGGTTCAGCTTACCTTTTCCCTCCTCATCAATTTTCACTTGTAACCTCAAGGACTTGTACAAACCCTTCAACCTTACCCTAAAAATAGAGATGCTAACATTTGGCTCCAATGGGGATGATATCCTCCTAGTGAGGTAGAAAAGAACAACAGACAACGTGCCTTATCCATTGGGCTGATCCAAAACCCTGTCTGTAACCTATTTCAATCCTCAACCAAGAAAAATACAAATTGTATTGTAAACTCATTGTTGAAAAGCAAATTTTGAACACTAAAAACTTATAACTACTGAAAACCACACTAAGAACCTCATGTTGAAAATCAATTGTCAAGGATGCTTGATCTTCAAGCTTATTGCACACAATCCTACTCTAATCTGTTGAGAAAAATTGTCAGATCAAGTGATACAATAATGTCAATGCAACCAATCCAGCAAATGGCTATTCAACTGAAGGATGCATTCAACTTTTCGAGGCAGGTATAAATTTTTTGAAAAAGACAACTCAAACTTATGTTGAAACTGATATCCTTGATCCAAAAATACTGCAAGGTTTACCTTCCTTGATGATTCCAACCAAAATGAAAAAGGATCTTGAAGAACACAAACTGCTACCCTTTCTTGAAAATTAGCAAGAAGACAAGATTGCCCTCTATTGTTAATTATTGTTCCTTGTTCTTTTTCATCAGGCTCAAGATCAAAAGAATCAGCATATTCAAATGAAATAACCACATCATGTATATGAGGATTGTCCAAAAATGACCCTTTATATAATTCAATTGACATGCCATCTTGATTTTCAAAAGGATTGAGGATAACTTTCCCTTCATCGTTACTCTTCTCAAACTCTAAACCATGACTGTTATATGCGAGTAGCAGCTCTTCATTTAAATTAAACTTATTGTTCTCTTGGGTAGATGGCTTGAAAATTTTCAATGCTCTGATTTTGAAAAAATTGCTCTTGAAATTCAGAAAATGATTGTTCTAAAAACACATCTGAATGACTAACCTCATTTCTTTCTTGGTTACTTAAGATCTGATAATATTGTTGCACATCTACATCAATCCTATAAATAAGAACATGAATTTCTACATCAAGACGATGATCTATTTGATTTTCATCCAAAGGAGAAGCTACGTTTTGTTGGAAATCTTCATGAACATTTTCATAAAACTTTGGAGAAGGAAAATGAGTTTCAGTAACAATCTCTCGATTGGTTCCATCTTCAACCGAGGGAGGAGTTATTGTTTTTTGTTGGGATAAATGTTCATAAAGAGCCTCTATGATTTCATCGTTCATACACTCTTCATCACCAATAGTGTTTTCAAGGTATTGAATGAAGCCTTCACAAAATTCACAACAATCCTCAAACACCAAGAATGAAGGATCAGATTCTCCATAATACTTAAAGAATTTTATGTGGAAATCCTTAAGAGAGTATAAGCTACATGGTTTTAAACATCCATACCATAATCCTTCTTTCCCCTCTAGAGTAGCCATAAACATTTTCATCAAACAATCCTCATGGAATTCAACCCCCAGCCTACGTGCAAGGAAACATCATCTCTTTTCCCATCTTTGAATTTAGGAAAATAAATTTTCCAATCTATACGAGGAAGGCAATTTGGAAAACCAAGAATGTGAGATTGATTCATTGGAGCATTGGAGCATACCTTGCAGACCTGGAACCATCTTTGGCGAGTTGAACCACCATGAAAGCTCTGAAATATAAATTCTTCTAAAAATGGAGTCATCGAGTGGATGATTTATAGCCTCCTTGTGTCTGACTGTTTTCCACCATCAACAATCAGATCTGAAATTTTACATTTATCCCAGGGAAGATTTCACCTTCGGTCCCCGGCAACAGCGCCAAAACATTATCACTCTATAATTTCTTTGGGTTGCATCAAAGAAACCCAAAGGTAACCACAAACTGCTTGGAAACTAGAATCTATTCTTTCCAGTTTCAAAGAGGGCTCTCTCATGCAACTCATTCACCCAATGATACCTCAGTAACTAGTTGTATAATCAGTGCAATAGCTAGATCTTCTATCAAAATCCAAGTTTAAAAAGATTGGAGAAGGGTCGAGTGTATATTCCAATGGGTAATGGGGTCAACTTCTGAGATATATATGAATATTAACATAGTTATGTACTCCTGAGGGAACAGAGGCAAAGTAAGCATATCTTTCAGCAATAAACAGTATTCAGATGATGGCAAGATAGAAATAATAAAAGCCCATTACGAATGAGATCATCTAATAAGGATGAATTATCAATTGTAACTTTATAAGAAATAACATAAAGGTTGACTACAATGAACAAAGCACCTAACAAGGGTGAATTCTGGACCTGCAATCATTAAAACATGACACATACATTAACTATATGAAGGGAGCATCTATCAAGGATGAATTCCAATCATTTACTCTTAATTGTGCTTAGAATAAAGAATAGAAGTGAAATGAATGTGAACTAGAGGAAAACACACTGAAAGAGTACACTGCAATGAATCTTTGCTATCAAAAACACTCTCTACTTGTATTTAAAATTCATGAATATATACAGAGTTTTTCCAGCTACAAAGGAAGGATTTTCTCAAGCAAGTTGAACCCCCCCCCCCCTTTTTTACATCAAAAATGATCAAATATATAAGAGCCTATTGCCACACTAGGATATTAGGAGTCTAACTACTACCACCTATAATCATGGATCCGATTACATCAAAAGAGAACAGCTCATAAACAAGTTACTATAAATAGTAAACTACATTTTGACCATCTTAAATGTAAAACAAAAATCTTATACAATCATAGATCTTGAGAAAATTTTGAATATGATGTTGTGATAAGTCATCAAGTGCATCTAGAGACCATTTTGAGGCATTCTATGTGTTGTTGGGTAACTCTGCCACCTTTGCGTAGAAAACTGAAGCTAACGTTGCACAAGTGCTACCTACAGTGTTTGCGTAGCAAATTTGCGTAGTGCATTGAGTTTTCTTAAAACATGTGCAATCTTCTGGTGGCAGCAGCTTGTTGGAGACCTGTACTTACTTCAGAACCTGAATACCCATCACCTCATGATGACCTTTCTAACCATGTTTTCTTACAGTACTTGCGTAGAGAGAGCTCGCTACGCAAGTGTTGTGCATGACAATTTCTTAGACAAAACTACAATGGTGGCTTAGGAGGTGTTTTTAGGTTGTCATCCTTCTCTGAATCAGAGGTACAGGGAGTGAAAAATGTTTTTCATAACATATATTGAATCTAATAACATCCTCGTTTCTCTCCATCATCATATATTTTCACTTTCTCACAGTGAACAAAATTTTAGAAAATACTCAAAACCTGTGATGACCCCTTTCTCCAAACAGACAAAAATTGTGAGGACTCTTCATTCATATTTCTGGTATCGCGGGAGGAAGGTTCAACTTACCTTTTCCCTCCTCATCAATTTTCACTTGTAATCTCAAGGACCTATACAAACCCTTCAACCTTACCCTAAAAATAGAGATGTTAATAGAAGGATGGGACTTGGTGAATGTGTATCGACTACATAGCATTGAACAAGATTACACTCAAAAATTGGTACCCTCTACCCAGGGTTGATGATCTGTTAGATTAGTTGCAACACACAAAATATTTCACCAAGTTGGATCTCAAATTGGGATACCACCAAGTTCGCTTCAAGGAAGAATACACCTCGAAGACTACCTTCAAAATAAGGCAAGGTTTGCATGAATGGTTGGTCATGCCATCTGGTTTATATAATGCACTAGCTAAATTTATGAGTCTAATGAATGATGTATTACACCCATATCTAGATTCATTTGTTATAGTCTATTTGGATGATATTTATTTATAATGCTACCTAGGAGGAGCATATCTCACATCTCATGTAGGTGTTAGAGACTCTGAAGAAGAACTAGATGCTAGCTAACCTCAAGAAATGTGAGCTTGCTCAACAGTATTTGGTGTATTTTGGGTATGCAATCGATGGAGGGAAGTTCAAGATAGATCCCACAAAGATGGAGGTCATCATGAAATGGCTATTTCTTACAAATTTCATTGAAGTTAAGAGTTTTGTTGGGGAAACATAGTACTTGCATAAGTTCATAGCTTCATTTTCAACGGTAGTTGCACCACTCCACACCATAACAGCAAGTGGTAAGATTTTCTAGTGGGGGAAGAATCACCAGAAGGCTTTCGATGAGTTGAAAAGAAAGATCAATTAAGCACCAGAGTTCTTGCATTACCAAACTTGCAAAATCCTTTCGAAGTAGAGACAAATGCAAGTGGGTATGTCATGGGAATGATTTTGATGCAAGGAGGAAGGCATGTATGTTATCATTCTAAAATATTTCAAGGGGAATTTCTCAACTACCCTACCTATGAAAAAGAATTGTGTTGCCTAGTTCAAACTGTCAAGAAGTGGAAGCACTATATGATGGGCAAGGAGACCATCATCCACACAGATCACCAACCACTACAATATTTACAGGCCCGAAGTAAGCTACAACAAACCAAACATTACAAGTGGATGGGGTTTTTACAACAATTCCATCTAGTCATCAAGTATAAGAAGGGAAACACAAACAGCTTGGAAGACATGCTTTCAAGGTCACCCACATCCAAGATTATAGCTTTGGGAACTCTAATGCACATCGAGCCTTTTACCCATGATTCATACATAGAGGCATACATAGAAGATGAGGACTTCAAGGAGGTGTTTCAGCAACTACATGGCCAAATTCATATAGAATAAGGTGACAACAAGTGTTGGCCCTTGACCAAGTTTTGAGGAACCATTGGTCGTGTTTGACCATGTTTGGAACTTCGACAGGTTGGTCGAAGACAGAGCGCCCAGGCGAAGCAGAGATCGTGGGATATCGCCCATTTTGCGGGCTTTTGGGGATTTTGGATTTTATGTAATGGGTATGGGATGTCGTCCCATGGGTTTTACCCATGCTTAGGCCCTTTTTTTAATGTATAAATAAGTAGCTAAGCGATGTAAGAGGTGTGCGATCTATGTGATTGTAGATTTATGATCGGCTTTGTGCAAGAAACTGTGAAGGTTGCTAAGTGTGAATAGTTGTGAATGCTTTGTGCATACTGTATGTTGAGACTTGCATAGCTAAGTGCAAGTGATTGTAAGAAGGATTTGTGCTTGAGAGGAGTTGACCTTGTGCCTTGACCTAACTGGGGAAGGAGGATCTGGCGAGGTGCGTGCAAATCTCCTATCCTTTGCGTAGTTATCTTTGTGGCTTTGTGCACAGGAGCAAAAGAATGTAGAAAGCTTAGAGACTAATAAGAAGAGAAGAATATTGGTGGGCGTAGCCCCACACTGGGGTGAATCACGTATATCCTGTGTTGATGTGTTTTGTGCCATGTTGTTCATGTTATTTATGTATCTATTTGCTCAGTGCATTGTTCTTGATGTATGATAGATAGATCTATGAATGCTTAGTGCTTTATGATGTGAATGAATGCTAGATCTACTCTGATGCTATGTGCTAAATGATTATATGTGCTTAATATTGATTACTACTACGTTGATCTGTAATAAGGGTTAATCTGCGGTGTGAATAAGAATCATAACTTAATGCATGTTATTGGCTAAGTTCTCTGTTAAGTGTTGTAATCATAGATCTGTGTCCTAGCTAGGTTGTAGACACATGAGTCTTTCAACCCCCCTTGACTCTACCTCGGGTGAGACTTCATCTGCTTCGCAGGTGTTGCCGAAAGGGTCGGCAGTTAGGGTTTTGTTTGGTACGATGTTGAAGCGTTGAACCCTGGGTCTGTCCCTGTGCCAACAAATGGTTCTGTTGCCAGGACCTGAAACTGTGATTGTTGGGAACTAAATAAAAGAGAAAGCTATGTGCGTAGATCTATTGTTGTAGTGCGCAGTATTCTAATCATCTCGCGAAGCTTTGTGATAAGAAAAAGAAGTCTGATCTGAAGAAAAGAGGTAAGATCTTAAATCTTTGTACTCTGGTAAAGGTAAGATAAGTGGAAATGTTTGCTTCGAAAGTATGAATATAGGTATGTTTGATAGATTTTTTCCTAGTGTGAAAACTAGGGCACAGCTATAAGAAAGAAGATTTGATCTGAATAAATCTGATGGAGATAGTGAAAGATATGTTATTCCTATGCATAGAAAGAATTTTTGGACTAATAAGTGGATGCAGGAACCTAGAAATAATTTTTGCAGATTGCAAGTCCATCATTGTGATCCTAGTGCGCAGTACAGGAAAGGTTGGGGATCATTTAAAAGAAAGAGAGGATTGACATTGTGTTACAATTGCATAAGACTAGGGCATCTTGCTAAGGAATGCCCTAGTACAGGTCCTATTTGTCTTTGTTGTAAAGTTGTTGGTCGTGAGGTTTTGGATTTCCCTAGAATGATTGCTAAAGTTGAAAAGATGAACATGAGACAAGAAAACTATGAAGAAGGTCAAGAAACTAAGGATATGCTAGAGAACCAAAAAGAATCAGAGACTATATTATTATAGATAAAAGAAACACTGAATGATCATAGAGACATCAGTTTACCAAAGATATTGAAAGAAAAACCGTGCATAGAAAGAAGAATAGGAGACTTTGACATAGACTGTGTTCTAGACGAGGAAACAAAGGTGAATATCATGCCAGAAAGCACTTGGGAAATTTTGGGAAAGCCTGTTATGGTTCCTTCATTAGGAAGGATAGGATTGTTTAAAGGAAATTTGATAACCCTATGTGGAAGAGTTACTAATGTACCTATGATTGCTCATGAAACATCGACCGAAGAAGAATTTGAAGTCATTAAGTTTGTTGAGAACAACACTCCTTTTGCACTTGTATTAAGAAAGACTTGGATTGAGAAAGATCGGATTCGAAGGAAAGTAGAGGAGGAAGCTACAAAACAGAAAAAGAAAGAATTAAGGGACTTCATGGATAGGAAAATAGAGCAACTAATACAAGAACAAGAGGACAAGTCAAAGCAACAGAGGGCCAGAGAATTAGTTGTCGAGGTTGAAAGAACACAAGAAGGCTTAAAGAACCTGTCCATGCAGGAGAGAAGTGCACTCACCCTGGAAATAGTAAGAGAAGAGGTATTACACTTGAATCCTTTGAAAGACCCTCAGTAGTGTGAAGTCACTTTACTAGGAGAAGATAAGAATACAAATGGAAAGAGGAATCTAGAGACTCAGATCACATGAAAGAAGGCAAGAAAGCTCGGTAAGAACAAAGCAAAGTTAGAAAGACCACAGGAAGTTCCAGGAAATACTTCGTAGAAGGCAGGCTTGTAGAACTTGAACCTCGCCGAAATAGCAGAACCGTGCAAAATGGCACTTCGCCACGACGAAGCTATATGACCGTTGGAGGCGTCCTGACTGTTAGAATGACACTTCGGAATGGCTAGAAATGTAGCTATTGACAAAAATGTCGCCATTGGACCGTCGAGACCGCACCACAACGGATGGAATCGTATTGATTGAGGCATTCCTTCCTGTTGGAGGAATCTGTTACGACATTGCTTATTTAACCCGTCGGAGGTTGCGTTGGGACCACTTTTTCCAAACCGAGATATTCGAGCTAACAAAGAAGTGATTGCATATCGTGTTGTGTTGTCTAGACCTCTCCATTGATTTGATTACCTTGAGTGTCCATTCACCTACCCGAGTTATTTTATTACAAGTGTGAATGTCGGGAGAGAATAGCGCGCTAGAGAAGTCTATGGAAGAGATTTTGATCGACCTCATGGCTAAGAAATTCATGTCTATAGGCATACAGGCATCATCGATGGGTGGATTGCATGCATCCCCCTCGACTTCATGACGATCTATCTGAACCGCTACTGAGAAAAGAAGCAACACCGTGACGATCTGTCAAACGCGAAGTAGATCCCGTCGGTCTTGTCAAACTACATCCCGCCTTTGGCTGGCACGATTAGTTGTGACAGCGTCCCGTGTGACTTTGAGTACACATTGATCACTACATACCTCCCGAAGCGGATACACGCAGTTAGACCGTAGCTGGGACTGATCCCAGCTCTCAAGATCAGCGATTTCAACCTTGGAGACCAAAATAACTATGTGATGCTTGCACTGCATAGGTACCTGATGAAGACGACTGGGAAGAAGCCCAATATAGTTCCCCAGTCATGGATTAAAGAGATTGTGAGATCAATGATCTTGAACGTCATGAATATCCCCCACTTCGGCAGACATCAGGAGGTTAACGTGTGCGTTAAAATCCTCCTATCGTGCTACCATGGAGGCTATATCTGGTTAGATAGGCACGTGACTGTGGATCTGGCATTGATCCACCTCATCATTGTATTGAGCATGCAAGGACCGGACCCTCACTAGTTCTACCCAGGGAAGGCTGCAAATCGATCCTTGGCATAGCAGATCAAGGAGGTGTATGGTGATGTGGAGAAGGGGAAGCGAGGCTACAAGGTAGCCTCCATCCAGGTTGTCACAGTGCGCCTAGCTTGTCAGCTAATCGTTGGCAAGCTCGTCAGAATGAACCGTCCGACACAGGTCATGGGATTCGTAGTCGACCTCGCAGGGAAGTGTTTCGAAGGGATGCAGATGAACTAGCTAAGCTACCTCGTCAATGAGTTAGAGAAAGACTGTCACAAAGCGCGGGACCAAGGCTACGAATTTCACTTCAGTTGGTTGTTGATTCTCATTCCATTCGTCGCTTGGGAGATGTTGGAGGGAGCGACATTCCCTGAAGTCGAACCATCAGAGCCATTGGTCGCAAGGTTCACCACCTTGTGGTATACGAGCGATATAGAAAAGCAGTGGAAATCAAACACGGTGTTCCACGCTTACTACCTACAGCTCACGCGAGCCATTGAATCATTCCCCCAAATGACCCTGAGCACCTTGCATACATACAGGCCGCTAGCCAAGTTCCGCACAGACCGACACTTCATCTACATCACTGCGCGTAGGGATGAAAGTAAGGAGGAGTTGCAATCCTACTACAAATTGACCGATGAAGACATGGAGGAGATAACCAAGGAATGGCTAGCTGAATTCCTTGTATCGGTCGAAGATGCAGAACTCTACGACCCCGAAATCGTCGGAAGTCCTTTGGTCACTCGAACAGAGTATGATGGACAGAGAAGCACAAAGAAAAAGAAGAAGAAGGAGGAAGTGCAGGACATAGACAGTGAGGAGAAGGACAGTGCGTTGGAGGAAATTGCGCCTGGCTCACTTACAGGAGGAGGAGGTGACGAAGTAAACCAAGAGGAGGAAGGGGAAGAATACAAGCAAGAAAAGGGAAAAGTGACACTGCCAAAGGATCCCCTTACGGAGGCAGAGACATCAAAGAAAAGGAAGGTTTCCCTGGAGAAACCCTCAATGTGGAAGAAGACCTGATCCAATAAACCTCAGTTGCAGAATGTGCTCACAGTGGACGATATCCAGTTCATCATCACACTCATCAAGGATGCTTCAGAGGATATCCTACAGAGACAGGAAGCGAAGCAAGAAACACTGTATGATAGAATTAAGAAAGAGTTGAAAGACATCCAACAAGCTATCCAGTCGAGCCACACAGTGTCTACTGCACCATCTTTAGCAGAGAGTGTAGAATTGGGGAATGAGTCCACCCAATTACGCAGATTAGTAGATGCAACAGAGAATCGACTTCGTCGAGTCCAAGAAGAAAAGGAGAAGGCCACAGAGGCCTTAAAGAAAAAAAAGGAGGAGGTCCTAGAGCAACTTCGGGTTGCACAGCAAGAGAAATATCACATTAGAGCGAAGTTCGAGGAGGACAGAGAGAAAATCCAGAAAGAGAAAGACCAGCTACTCGCGGAACAGATTGGGGTTAGAGAGGCAGTGACTAGAGCACTTCGTTATGTGTCGGGTTTGGCACAGATGGAAGAAGAGGCAATCGAGAGCCAAGTGGGGAAGCTCATTGAAGCCATTCAGCAACTTCAAGCAAGAGTAGCAGAGCTAGAACTTCAAGCAGTGTCAAGCACTCTGCAAGAAGTGAGAGATCAGAGGGAAGAAACTACCAAGAGAGCAGTAGAAAGAATCAGGGCATTGGCTTCATAATGTAAGAAACTAAGTGATCGAAGTGTGCAAACCTATGAGTGCCTTGCAGAAGACCCGGAGCTGAGGACATTGGGGGAAAAGCTCCAGGAGGTGAAGCAGCAAGTCAAGGCATATCAAGCTAAGCTCAAGGCCTTCAAAGCAGTGTTACCTAGATTAGAGTGACTCGGGACGAGTCACAGGTGAGTTTTGGGGGCTTGTTGGCCCTCGACCAAGTTTTGAGGAAACATTGGTCATGTTTGACCATTTTTAGGACTTCGATAAGTTGGTTGAAGATGGAGTACCCAGGCGAAGCGGAGATCGTGGGATCTCGCCCATTTTGCAGGTTTTTTGGGATTTAAGGGTTTATGTAACGGGTATGGGAAGTTGGCCCATGGGTTTTACCCATGCTTAGGCCCTTTTTGTAATGTATAAATAAGTAGCTAAGTGATGTAAGAGGTGTGTGATCTATGTGATTGTAGAGTTATGATCGACTTTGTGCAAGAACCTATGAAGGTTGCTAAGTGCGAATAGTTGTGAATGCTTTGTGCATACTATATGTTGAGACTTGCAGAGCTAAGTGCAAGTGATTGTAAGAAGGATATGTGCTTGAGAGGAGTTGACCTTGTGCCTTGACCTAACTCGGGGAAGGAGGATCTGGTGAGGTGTGCACAGATATCCTATCCTTTGCGGAGTTAGCTCTGTGGCTTTGCGCATGAGAGCAGAAGAATGTAGAAAGCTTGGAGACTAATAAGAAGAGAAGAATATTGGTGGACATAGCCCCACACTGGGGTGAACCACATATATCCTGTGTTGATGTGATTTGTGTCATGTTGTTCATTTTATTTATGTATCTATTTTCTTAGTGCACTGTTCTTGATGTATGATAGATAGATCTATGAATGCTTAGTGCTTTATGATGTTAATGAATGCTAGATATTCTCTGATGTTATGTGCTAAATGATTATATGTGCTTAATCTTGATTACTACTGTGTCGATGTGTAATAAGGGTTAATCTGCGGTGTGAATAAGAATCATAACTTAATGCATGTTATTGGCTAAGTGCTTTGTTAAGTGTTTTAATAACATATTTGTGTCCCAGCTAGGTTGTAGACACTTGAGTCCTGCAACCCCCCCTACCTCTACCTCAGGTGAGACTTCATCTGCTTCGCAGGTGTTGTCGAAAGGGTCGGTAGTTAGGGTTTTTTTGGTGCGTTGTTGAAGAGTTGAACCCTGGGTCTACCCATGTGCCAACAACAAGGTTGACTATCATTTCCAGAATGGGTTACTCTACAAGCTTTGTGTCCTTAAAGGAGAATGGTTGCAACTTATCAGAGAGGCTCACATCTCCAAGGTTTCAGGACATTTTGGTTGTGGGAATATAGTTTCCAACTTACAAAAGTGTGTGTACTATCCCAAAATGCAAAAATATGTAGCATGGTGTTCTTTCTTTTCCAAATCTGCAACAATAAGCATTGCTTTGACAGTAATCTTGATTAGCATGTGTTTTCATTGATTCACAATCTTTAGAAGAGAGAGTAGTCATGCATTTTGTTGTTTGTAATGAACACATCCAGATGGCATCACCTGCAAAAAAACTTGTTAATGCATACATTAATGAAACACTCAAAACCTTCAAAGTAGGGCTCACATCATAGTTTCAACTTTGCATGCAAATGAAGTAATCTCTATAGCTATGGCTTATAAGAACATTCTTGGACTAAGAAGAGAGGACACGGCGCCATAAAAGAAACACCAGGCTGAGGATACGGCAACTACTGCTTCATTCAAAAGCCTGACAAGAACTAAACAACTAACATTAAGCTTTGACTATAGAATAGGTCCAATAACCAAAGATGGACAAATGGATAATGAGGTCAAGGCCACTTTCATCTGAATAATGCCAAGCACCCTGCTCAAATCGACTAGTGAGAGTTTGTTGTATAACTTTCATTGCTTATAGTGCACACACTCAGATGGAATCAGCTCATATAATCTATGGATTTGAGCTTTGTAAGATAGAGGCTCGGATCATCCATTTCAACTTTCTCTGGCTTTGGAATTTCCATGTCGACTATTATAGAAATAGTACACTCATCAGGTGGATGACAAAGTACTCTAAAATCTTGCAATAGCTTCATGTTGTTCCTAAGGTTTATCTTTTCAATCAACTCCAACAGATTGTTTGTGCCCTCTAACTTGCCCTGAACCACTCCTCCTCGTAACCAGATACCCTCGTTCTTGTCAACAAATGTTACGTTTCTCCATTGGACAGCTGCACACACATTCTTTGCCTGCAAATCAGGCATTTTGGCAATTGTCTATTTGCATTCAGATATCAAATCCCCTTGCATCGGATGATTTAGATCCTTTGGCTTTGTAGCTTGGCCCACCTGTTGCATTTCCAATGAAGGTATTTCCATTTGCCCGATCTACAATTGCATGTCCAGAGTCCCATGAAAACACTGGTGAAACTTCTGATCCATATGCTACAGGAGGCTGAAAATAGGTTGAAGAAGTGAGGGGTTGTTGATAGATAGGACCAGGATAATATGTTTGATGAGCAAGGAGACTATCAGCCCCAACCATAGCACCAGGAAAGTAAGTCTTATAAAGATTGTAAGTTGGTTGAGGGTAACCATAACCCGGCATATAGTATACCACGAATCCATTTTCAGCTTGGATTCCTGTATAAGGGATCTCCATGCCATCTATTCCAATAAATCCACCTTGCTCGTTCCATTCATATTTAAAACATATGATTTGCCAGGCTACCAACAACGAATTCCTTTCATTGTATCCTTTAAAACTGCAAGGTCTTGGCGACAACAAATCTGCCTTTCTATTCAACGCGCAAAACTTCAAACACCTGTAACTTCATTTGGAATTTGCATTTTGGCTTCCCCTTCGTGGCTCTCTCTCGTATTCTCCATCATGGCCCAATGATTTGAACCTGTCAAAAATTCTAGAAACA
Source organism: Picea engelmannii (assembly GCA_009831015.1). Classification (NCBI taxonomy): domain Eukaryota; kingdom Viridiplantae; phylum Streptophyta; class Pinopsida; order Pinales; family Pinaceae; genus Picea; species Picea engelmannii. The sequence goes on from ML779214.1 coordinate 476,968, forward strand.
CAGCCATGCCTACCATAGGACATCTGCGCACGCGTTCTCTGTCTGCTATGCGATCTTTCACACACATAGCGCACGAGCATTAACTAGAACTTGATTTTTGGAAGCTTGGCGGTATCCAGTTGGCAGGTTCGTTGTATATTTTGAGCCTGTGGTTCGACCTGTGACTTAGCTTGTGGCTTGAGATGTCAATTTGATACATAGCTTATCCGATGAGAGAAGTGTGGTGGAAGAGTTCGACGCTTGCACTTGGCGTGTTGACATGTGACTAGATTTGTGAAATAGAGAGCTTGGCGCTGAGGCTTTATGTGTTTACTGCTGACTTAGCTTGACTCGTGGCTTGTGGACATGGACTCATAACTTGGCTTGGCTTAGTCTTAGGATTAGAACTAGGATACTCGGTTGCACACACCACCAGTTTTTGAATAAATTTACAACAAAAATGTATATTTTGTTAAAAAATAATAAAACCATAATAGCTAGGGTTACAAGCTAAATAACATTTATTGTATCTTTTGGAATGCAGGTCAGAAGATAACCTTAGACAAAGCGATCAATGGGAGTTTGATGAAAGGTTGGGAAGTTATGACCTTGCCCAAAAATTTATGAAATGAGCATATTAAGTAAAAGTGGAGAAAACACTCTAAAAATACCAATGTATTTTTTATCGCTAACACATGGTATATTAGAGGATGTATATGTTGTTGTACCAGCAAGCCTAGTAACATGAAGCAAGGTCTATACCATCCCTTAACTGTACCCATTTGACCTTGGGAAAGAATTTCCATGGAATTTGTGGAAGTTTCACCAATAACCAGGAAGGGATGTGACTATATATTTGTTGTAATTGATAGTTTAGGCAAGATTTTCATTCTCATGCCTTGTAAAAAGACCATCAAAGGACAAGAAGCAGCAAACATGTTCTTTGAATAGTTATGGGTGTGCTTTGGGATACCAAAGAGCATCATCTTAGATAGGGATACCAGGATTCTCAATACATTTTGGATTACACTGTGGGAGAATATGGATACTAAGTTGAAGAGATCTACAACATTCCATCCACATACAGATGGGTAGACAGAAGTAGTCAACGGAACTTTGGTGCAGCTTTTGAGGGGTTATAATTAGAAGCATTTGAAGACCTAGGATGAAAATATGATCTACATACAACATTCTTATAATAGAGTAGTCCACACTTCTACTCATAAGTCACCTTTTGAAACTTGATTTGGATATGTTCCACCTTCACCCTTGGATGGTGTATATGGACAACAAGGAGGAGTGAGGGAGGACCTCACAGGAGATGCAATGAGAGTAGAAAAATATGTTGATAAGATTAGGAAAATCTATTTGCAAGTACAAGAGATGTTAAATAAGTCACAAGAAAAACACAAGGTTGGACATGATGATCAACACATAGCCAAGAAGTCATTCAAAGTGGGAGACAGAGTTTGGTTACAATTGAACAAGGAAAGACTATAGGGTCCTAGTAAGAAGATCAAGGATCTACAATATGGACCTTTCGACATATTATAGAAGGTGAGAGACAACGCCTTCAGACTTAGTCTACCTCCACACTTGTGCATTTACTTAGTAGTGAATGTGGAAAATCTCAAACTCTACAAGCCTTCCATGTTGGATCAAGAGGAGGAGCAAGTCCTAACTTCCATAGAAGACTTTGCACCATATGCTTAGGCAGAGTTGGTAGAGAACACAGTTTTGCAGAAGCAGTCCAAAACTACAAGACAGGGGCAGCATGATCTTTGGTAGATTGGGTTTAAAGGACAACTTCCGGGAAAAGCAAAGTGGTACTCCAGGGAGAAGGTGGAGGAAAATTTTCCTCACCTAATTTAGTAAGGATTTTGGGGACCAAAATCCTCCCTAAATGGGGAGGTATGATCTGGATTGGATCGTTAAATTATTTGTCATCTATCTCAATGCTTTCAAAGTGTGAAAAAATGGAGGAATCATCTTGCAGGGTCATTTTAATGGCAGGTCCTCGTTTGGAAAATTGGGGTTTGAAATCTTCCAAAGCCCTTTTGAGGCATCAAACGGTATTTTGGGGGGTCAAAACTTTTTAATATTTTGTTGAGACCCCTTGACGTTATTTGACACATCGATACCTTTCCAATGATGCAAACATTGCATCAAGCAGAGCTCGTATGCAAAAGTTATGCCTCCCGCAAGTTGACCTACCGTGTTGACCACCATGGTACGAGTGGATGCCACATTAACCCTCATTACTCACACATATGTGGCTAGCCACATATGGAATTCCAAGAAGATTCTAGAAGGTCCAAAAACTTATCACAATTGAGGATTGAGGAAGTAAAAACCTTACCCTTAGATGGCTATCGGACGATGTTAAATATCAAGTTGCTAGGAGGAGAAGGGGTTCCATTCTTTAGCATTGTATTTGTTCCATAGTTGAGCAGAGCACCTGGGAGTGATATTTTTAAAGCATAACAGAGGAGGAGAGATTATGTAGTAGCCATACAGGCCACAGTTTCAAAGGAAACTCCATAGAGAGTGCCTCTTTCTTTGTACTTCTATTTGAAGAAAAGAGAGCAGAGCAACCTCACCTTCTAGCTGGGTTTTCTCCCATATTGGGTTTCCCATGTTATATCTTTTGTATATTTGTGGATGGCATGTGAATATTTATTTATGTTGTCCATTTTTCGCATTTCAACTATTTCATACTTTAAGCAGAAAATAATAATTAAAGAATCTAAGATCTAAAAGAAATTAACCTTCACAGTAAAGATTTAAGTATTTTATTAGATATGTTGTGATGAACTATCTAATGGAATATACATGATAGTTTACATATCAGTTATAGATAGTACAAAGCAAAATTTAAAGTAATTATGAAACACTTGAAACAATTTTTAAATAAATTGATGAATAAAAGATTTGGCATATTAATCGTATCCATAACATTCTAAAGTATGATCGAATTAGAATAGACTTGATTTTTTAAACTTGTGAGCATGACATTGTCAAATTATCCAATATCATCTAATTAATTTTAATCTAAACAATAACAATAACAATATTGTATATTTATCATTAAAGAAATAATGTTGTTATTTTAAAATGTGAAGTCAAAACTATCCAATATCACCTAATTAATTTTAATCTGAACAATAAGAATAATATTATTATATATTTATAATTAGATAAATAATGTTGTTCATCAAAATTTGAATTTCATTTTAAATTTGAAATTCAATATGTGTAAAGACAAAGTTTTCATAGCATTGTATGTAACGCTTACATTATATTAAGTTTTAGACATCAAATGGTTTTTAAATGTGAGATTAATGCAATCTTAATTTGACATGCATTGTTTTAGAATGTGAATACAATGGTGTCACACCTAGGTTTTGTAATTGATTATTTAATTGGTTATTTAAAAAACAAATATTACATAAATGACAATGTAATGGTTAATGGTTTACATATAAACAAATGAATAGATTTGGTAATAAAGTTTAAATTAATCATATAAAATTTGCAATGCCCTCACACATTTCTGCATAAAAAAAAAATAGACATACACCACTCTATGTGGAATAATAAAATTTGCATATAAATTGTAAATTAATAACAAATGTAATAAAATTTTAGATCAATGATGAAAGTAAATAAAGAGTGCATAAAAACCAATATTTACACAAAAAATAATTATATTTGCAAAATACAAACTATGTATTCAGAGTTTATGATCCCTAAAAAATATTGTTCATTTGTCATTTGAATTTATTTTGCAAGTTTTGTTATCGATAAACTCTGTACACACATATCAAGATTTTGTAAGAAAAATATTTTGAAGTCCATGTACAAGTTTGTGTTAATTTATTACATAGAATTTCAAAGCTTGAATCACACAAAGCTTGTGATTTCAGAGCTTGAACCACACAAAACTTACTTTCATATGCATGCTTCTTCCATCCATTTGGTAAAAAATACTATAAGGGATTGTTTGAGAATGAGTAAATTTTCATGATCTATGAACCATTTCCAAGATTAAAGAATTGAATATCTATCTCTTCACCTTTGTTCAACTAATTTCACATTTCTTTTCATTTTAATTGATTTAAAGGATACAACTGTGTTAAGAGCTTTACATATGACCATGAGTTCTTGATTTTGAAATTTTTGGATCAATAATAGACCACTTTTATAAATGCAACATTGTAACAATGCAAATCCAGGTGATAGGTCGTTGAATCCAATAAACAAAGGGTTACATAAATGGAATCTTTCTTTGACTTAAAGAAAGCATCCATAGTGGCTCAATTTCTTCTAACATGCCGCGATAAATATTGAAAATATTTTTTATAATTTTTTTTAAAGAAACTGAAACTTTATATTATATAAACAACTATGTCGAGGAAAACAACAATATCCAGAGGATCTATTAAAAAAAAATTGCTTATAGCCAATGTTTCTTCGACTGCTAATATACTATAAAACATATATATCACCTTGAGAATCTTCCACTTTGTCTGACAACAAAACTTCTTAACAAAATGCCCTAACAAAAAAAAATTTGAAGTACATCAATTGTCAATTGATTCATATTCTGGAACCTCCTACACTCCACTTTGGAATGGAGATTCTTCTTCTACTTCCATTAGCGCAACACCAAAATCCCTTTGACCTTCCTTTGTGTTTTCATGGCGAGAAACAGCTGACACTTGGTTGATGAAAATTGACTTAGTATGTTATGGTAGGACCAATGATCTCAAAAACTAGCATTATGTTTCCAAAATTTCGATAGGTTGGGTGAAGGATCGTTTTACATTTCCCACTTTTACTGATAATTGGTGAAGGGCATAATGATTAGCTTCATATATTTCCTCATGGTGATGGAGGATATATTTAATTTCCCTCTAAGAACGTTCCATTTTGAAACCAAACAAGACACCAATATAACCAATGTAAACAAACCCCAAGCCACAAATTTCTTTAATGTCAGAATTGGTCAAGACATAGACAAGAAATATTTTAATACCATCATCCCACGGGCATTCCACCTCCCTCAAGATTTAAAACAACTATGAAAGTATGGCTTCCATTATTGTCGAGCCCATAAACGAACCCATTATCGTAAAAGCAAACAAAGTTACAAGGTCTCAAAGCGAACCCTCTACCAAAAGAAATAAAGCCATAATGAACTTCAATTGTTAGAACAGAAAACACCAGTATCCTCCAGCCATGGATTATCTTTCTCAATATCCAAATTATCCAAACTAAATAGAAGAAACCAACTTGAATTACAACCCCGCCTTCCAGATTCTAACACTTTTTGGAAAGTATTGACAAGACAAATTGCAAGGCATTCTAGTTTGCCAACCCCCAAATCAAAACCCCGATGCAAGAAAGAGAACCCAAAGAGGAAAGGGGAGTCTGCATTTGCAAAGATAAGAAACAAAGAGTCCAAATATCTTAGTTGAATTTCTCACGAATTCAAAACAACAACACCATAAACTCCTAACCATGAATTATTTTTACTCACATACTCTGAAATGACCAAAGTAGAGAGCATAAGATAGCCAAAGCTATTGGACCACCCACAATTAATGCACCTTTCAGGTTATAAATGGGTGTAAGTAAAAAATGATCCAGAATGTCCTTCCCAAAATGAACACCACATCCAAAGACATTAAACCTAGTGAGCAAGGGAGGGTCTGCAATTTCAGGAATCAAAATAGAAAATTCCCAAAATTTAAAGAAAGATAAATTTGAGGGAAGGAACCTGAGGAATAGAGGGAATATGGTTAGCAAAAAAATGTTTCCCAACATCGAACACTAGTCGTCCAAAAACCACACCATCTCGCTCCACTTCTCCCTTAGCACGCCACACCGAGTTCCAATACTACGCAGACGAATGAAACTCATGGGAGCAACCGAATTTTGAAAAAAAACAATGCTTGCACAAGCCAACTTGAATGAGAGCATTAACTGTGTCTTGATGAGAATGTACCAGGCATTCGATCACATGGCCTGACAAACCCATGTCATGCCACCCGTCCCTTTTGTTGAATGATCCCAATGTGAATTATGGGATATGAAAAAACTCCCTCGCACCATTTATAAGAATTTCACCTTCTCCTAAACTAGAACCATGCTTTTCCCAATGGTCCACTTCATTATTACAATCACATCTTATATGGAAAGCATTGTAATCTTCGAACTCAACAAGAAGGCTAAGGGAATGAGATATTACCCCTAGGAAGACATTGTTTCCAATGTTAGAATGTTTGATAAGAGCCTTGATCACAAACATGGAGTCATCCAGAATAGTGATCTTCTGAATTCCTTTTGCTTGTCTGAGCCTAATGCCTTGTCACAAGACATATGCTTCTAGTTGTTTGAAACATTACATAATCTCAAGCATAATGGACAATAGTATTCCCTCTGAGATCACACATTATCCCCCACACCTATCACCCCTAGAAATATATTTAGATGTTTTATAAATAATATAAGTTATCACAAAATTACAAAGTATCTTCATAATTTTTGGAATTCAAACCAACTCTATTTGTACAAATTTTAACTTGTATTCAAAATTTTATACATCATGATATAATTACAATTTCATTAATCTTTAAAAATAAAAAAATTATATTCAAAAGTTTATAAATCTTTATATTAGAGAAATAAAACATGAGATAATTACAATCTCATTAATCTTAAACAAATGAAAGACTTTATTTTCATTTACACATGTTTTGAAAGACTTTATTTTCATTTACACATGTTTTGAAAGACTTTATTTTCATATACACACATTTATCAAAAAAATTGTCCAACTATAAAGAAAGGCCTTGAAAATAGAAGAATGGAGAAAACACTATGAGATATATAGCCAAGCAAACAAACCATTGAAAATAGAGGCATGGAGAAAACACTATGAGATATTTAACCAAGCAAACAAGCCATTGATTCATTGAGTGTAAGAAAACATGAGTATTTTATGCACTCCTGTTACAAATATGCAAATTAAACATATTGTTACAAATATGCAAATTAAACATACTGAATTAATTGTTAACTTCAGAAAAAAGCTAATAGTTAGACTTCTTCATCGATAGTTGGTGATATCCAAACTCAATAATTGGTTACTTTTGAGCTCACTCAAATATCTAAACTCAATAATTGGTTACTTTTGAGCTCACTTAAAGATAAACGGTGGCGTATTATTAGGATTTATCACTTTCCTATTTTATTATTTGATTATTTGATGGGTAGGAGAAGTATAATATCTCTATTATGTATAGTTAAAATGAAAGTAGCGAATACATGTAAGTGATCATGTTAAAACTGATTTAAAACTGATTTAAATCTAGTGTATTTAGCTAGAAGCATTAATCATTTGTAATTGAATACATTTTGTATTAGAAAAAAAGTGGAAGGTAAAACTAGTTAAAACTAAAATTATTTGTTCATGTCAAATTTTATTTAAACTTAGTATATTTAGCTAGAAGTATTAATCATTTGTAACCCAATACATTTTGTATTAGACAAATGTGGAAGAGTTTGTGGATATAGTAAAATACTTTTACATTGTCCACTTCTATATTATATAATAAAAAAATACCATTTATATATTATATAAAAAAAATACTTTTCCAAATACATCTTCTTGTATTGATAAACTAAATTTGATTGTAAGGATAAATTTGCTTGTAGTAATTAATGATATAATAAGACGTATAAAAGTAAATTTGCTTAATTAATGAGATAATAAGACTTATAAAAGTAAATTTGCTTGTAAGTAGTTAATGAGATAATAAGACGTTATAATATTATAATGTAATAATACCTATAACATTATAATGTTTGTATATGTAAATAACTAATATAAATATATATTACAATCCTTTTAAATCTATTACTTAGATAAACTCGAAAAACAAAATTTTGAAAAGTATTTTACAGAATCAAGTAAATTCACGATCAATAAAAAAGACTACAAATTAATTACTCAAATGCAGAATCTTTTATTACTCAAATGCCTATGTTAATCTCCAACCAAGCCATTGGATGCTTATGTTAATCTAGAAGCCACTAGTTTCGAACATAGCACATTCCTTACAGATAGAGATTTGTTGAGCATAACATGCCTAGAGAAAATCCTATTTAGGAAACCCACATCACAATACATACATACAATTGAAATCAACCCTATCCAAAGACACAGACTACATCATTGGTAGGAGTTCATTGTGGAATTGTTCAAGTACACAGACTATATCATTGGTAGGGGTACATTGTGGAACTGTTCAAGTGCTTTACTATAAATGTATTTACCCGAGCATTATGTTCCAAAAGAATCTATAATTACTCAAATGCTTATGGTAGTCTCCAACCAAGCCACTAGCTTCAGTTCCAAAAGAATCTGTAATTACTCAAATGCTTATGTTATTCTCGAAGCCACTCGCATCCAACATAGCCCATTCATTACAGATAGAGATTTTGTTAAGCATTTTGTTCTAAAAGAATCTATAAGTATTCATGCATATGTTAGATTCCAACTAAGCCATTGGCTTCCAGTTCAAAAGAATTTGTAATTACTCAAATGCTTATGTTAATCTTGAAACCAGTGGCTTCCAACATAGCCCATTCCTTACAGATATAGATCTTGTTGAGCCTTACATGCCTGAGAAAATCCTATTTAGGCAACCCACAACGCAATACATACATACAGTTGAAATCAACCTTCTCCAACACAATACATACATATAGTTGAAATCAACCCTCTCCAAAGAGTAAGGCTACATCATTGGAAGGAGTACACTGTAAAACTGGATATCCTCGAACTGTCCTCGAGACAAGGACAATTAATTAGCTACAAAACATAAACAAGGACAATTAATTAGCTACAAAACATACAAACCTATAACATTGTAGAATACAAAAAGCAATGTGAACTATCTAATTTTAATCTGGTAATAAATAAAACACCTGTCCAAAACACTTGATGTGGCTCAAAAATCCTTAAGGATCAAATCAACTCATAGAAAACACTTTAAGTTGTCACTCTGTTAGGTAATGAATCATCCATAGTCGTGATTCACTTTCCATTCAAATATCTGGTTGTATACATAATTATATGGCTATGAATTTATGCAACTTTCTATATAAAAATTAACACCAAATTTTTATTTAAAAAGCATTTGTTGGATCAAAAGTAATTCATATGGTATCTTTAACCAGTTATGAAATTTTTTAATAAATACATCTTTCATGGAGAACACAAATACAGATAACTTCTTATAATTGTTAGTCTAGTCTAAGTAGTAAGTTTAATTATAAATAAATATTTATAAAGCTAGATGAGACTTGGACACACTTTTTTAGGCAAAATGACAACCGTTGAGCAGATTGACAACCGTTGAGCAGATTTAAGTAAAGGGCATTGCCTTAATTTCTGAGTTAAAAGTTTTCAAATAAACATATGTTTGTATATCAAATAACATCAAGAGGCGAAATTAGAAAGACTTTTCCATTGTATTGAGTGATTTCATAATTAGAAAAACTTTTCCATTGTATTGAGTGATTTCATTAATTAAATCGTTTTCATAATCTCTTACAAAGAGATTATGAATCTCTTTTTTTCCAACTGGAGAATTTCTCATTATATTTATATAATTTTTTATCTCAAACAAGTGGTTACATGCCCTGCTACAATATGTTTGCTGATAATTTCCCCCTTTGTGGAAAGAAACCAACAAAGGCGAGAAGATTATGAAATCTGGAGATCAAAGAGAGAATTTTTACTCTTAAAAAGGATGAAAGATAAGTAGAGTGGTCTACCTGGAAGTAAAACTGGGAGATAAAGTGTCTTGTGGTCTGAAAAGAGAGCCTAATATCATAGCTGATAGGCCCACAGAAGAGAAGGGGTTTTTATTTTTTCTTTCTTTTTTTTTTTCTTTTTTTTTTGAACAAAAAACTGATCTTATGACAGAGTGAGAAAATGAGGTGGTCCTCCATGGCCATCTATGCAGAGATGGTATGTGATGATCCCCATTTTATCCTGTAGAGCATACTTTGAGAGTAGGTCAGCAGATTTATTGAGTTCTCGAAAGATGTGGTTGTAGTTGATTTTTTTGAAGTGTGTTTGTAGGAGTCTAATTCTTTTTTTCCAGGCCATAAGGGCAATAGCTTGTAGTTTGTCGCTGCCACTTAGCCACTCGATGATAATACTAGAGTCTCCGTGTACCTGAATATTTTGAATGAAAATTCTAGTAGCTAAGAAGAGTGTGGCCAAGGTACCTAAAACTTATGCCCTGGTGTTGGTGCCTGGGCCACAGTTGAAAGTCCACTTGTGAAAAGTATTATGAGAGGTTTTAATAAGTCCGCCAGCTCTGCTCCGAGTCCCATTGGAAAGAGAAGCTCTATCAAACCAAGCTGTGCGAATATCAATAGTATCAAGTGCCTTTGGAATTCAATAGTATCTATTCTTTATGGGAAGTGTGTCATTCCAAGCGTTGTAGAGTCCAAGCGCTTTATAAGTTGTTCCTGATGTGGATGGGATACCATTGTTGAAAATGGCATTGTTCCTTTCAAGCCATATCGACCAACAAATGATGGAGGGGAGGTTCATATGCTTGCGTTCCTGTTGTGTCCAATTTTTAAAGCAGGCCGGTAGAGAAATTCCATTCCAGATAGGATTGGGTTTTAGCATCAAGGTGATTTTTTGCCAAACCCGACTTGTGAAGGGACAGTCAATGAAGAGATGATTAGATGTTTCATGATTCCTGTGACAGAGGTGGCAGAGGCTTGGTCCAATTCAGCCTTTTTTGAACAGTGTATCCTAGGTATTTAATTTATACTCGGATAGTAGCCAGGTGAACAGTTTGACCTTGAGCGGAATGTGCCAATCCCATACTCGTTTTCTCCAACCTGAAATATTTGCAGGCCAAATTGAATTTGAGATGTCAATGTAAGCATTGTGTGCAGTAATCTTACCTGAGTGATCTCCCCCCGACCAAAGTAGTTGATCCACTGTTTCTGAGAGATGAATACCCATATGTGTAAGGGTTTGCCAGAAGGAATTTCATTCATCTACTAAAGCTAGGGTGAGCCCAAGTGAAGCACTAGAAATCCAACAATCGGGTTGGTAATCTGACCTGGGCAAATCCTTCGGTTGATGTAAATACCAGATGTTGTGTGAGTTTAAATGTGAAAGAAGCTGGTGAGAAAGAGGGATGGAAGCATCCATTCCAATGATGCGATTGTGTCCAAGCAATATGGTGGAGCCCGATCCAGGGAGCCAGCAAGTCCAGTGAGAAATCAAGTGTTTTGTTTTGATGTTGTTCCTCCAGAGAAAATAAGTTGATATGGAGGTGGCCGAAGGAGCTAGTAGCCATATTTTTACTATCTGGTGGCATAAGTATTTATCAATAATGATTGTATGCCAGATACCCAGACAGGTCAGCACACGCCAGAGGGATTCATTCGCAAGTGCATTACTGAAAAGAAGGGGGTTTATAATCCCCCACCCGCCCTTTTGTTTTGGCTTTGCCAGGGAGAGCCAGTTGCAAAGATGCTGACGAGTGTGATCAGAGCAACCAAACCAGAGGAAGTTAAAAATCAGCTTTCAGAGTTTTGTAAGCACCGAGGCTGGAATAGCTGCAAGTGCCATCCAATAGACTGCCTGTCCTTCTAAGACTGCTTTGATAAGAGTAAACCTGCCACCGAGGGAGAGTCACCTTGTGCACCAATGTCCGATTCTTTTTTCAATTTTGGCAAGTAGCCAGTTCCAGTCAGATGGCTTGTATGAGTCTGATCTAAGATGATATCCAAGGTAAGCAAGACCAGAGGAGAGAGGGATGAAAGTATGAGGAAAGATATCCTTGATCTGTTCCAGAGATGTGGGTTGGAGATTGGCAAAATGGAAAGTGGTTTTTTGCTAGTTAATCATCAAACCAGTGGCACTGCTGAATCTATGTAAGATCTCTCTAATAACATTCCATTTCTATGAGGTACCCTTTGTCAAGATGAGGACATCGTATGCAAAGAGGAGGTGTAGAATCTTGAGGGTTCTAGACACCTTTATACCAAAGAGTTTGCCTTTTGCTTGTGTTGATTTGAGGAGCAAGCTTAATGCTTCCATAGCCAAAATAAAAAGAAGAGGTGAGAGGGGATAGCCCTGCCTCAGACCTCTGCCCATATGAAAGAAAGATGTAGGTTCTACATGTACTAAAATGGCAAGATTGGCACTGTTGACACAGCACATAATCCACTTAATCAAATGATGACTAAAGCCTGTCTGGACAAGGATCAAACGGAGAAAGTCCCAATCGATGCAGTCAAAAGCCTTTTTCAAATCCATTTTAAGAATGATTGCCTTGGATTTCATGGATTTAATGTTGTGTAAGAATTCTTGAGCAGTGCCAACAGCATCTAAAATCTGGCGACCTTTTAAGAAACCCAGTTGTTCAATTGACAAGAATCGGGAGAGAAAAGGCTTGATCCTAGTGGCAATGATTTTGGAGATACGTTTATAGCAGAGATTGCAGAGGGAAATTGGTCGGAAGTCTTCAAAGATGTGTGAGTGTCTACTTTGGGGATGAGAGTGAAAAAAATTGAGTTAATGGCTCCAATCAGCTTGCCTCGTAGTCTATTGTCCTCCACTAATTCTAGAAGATCTAGGCCAACCAGGTCAAAAAAGTGAAGGTAGAATTCGACAGTCCATCCATATGGGCCTAGGCTTTTGTCCTTGGAGAAGGATTTAATTGAAACTGGGATCTCCTGTAGAGAGCACGGACTTTCAAGTAAATGAGCATCTTCTTCAGAAATGGTATGATTGTAGAGACTTGCTACCAGGGCTGAGCTCTACAAGTTGGCGGAGAGGTTCTGTGCAAAGAAGGGCTTGAAATAATTGATGGTTGCAGATTTTAATGCTTGTTGTCCTTTAAGAAGAGTTCCATCCTCCCCTATGATCCCCCAAATATGTTTTCTATTTCTACTAGCACTGGAATTTGTGGAAGAATTTGGTGTTTAAATCATCGCTCTTGATCCAGTTAGTTGTACACCTTTGCCTCCAAGTGGACTCGTCTTTTAACAAAATTTGATTTCGCTCCAATTCAAGATCCAATAAGGTATGACAGTCGGCATCTTAATTCCCTGCAATATCATTCGATAGAGTTCGGATATGGGATTCGAGTTGAAGAATTTTTAGAGCACTTTGTTTCTGAAAAGTGGCATCCCACGCTTTAGTTCTAGTTTTTATAGTTCGAAGCTTCCAGACTATTTTGTGTTGTATGCAAGGCTCTGTCAAGTATAGGGGGTCCAACTAGATTTCTGTAACTAGAGCATTGTAGGAGCCAGGTGGAATTGCATTTGAAAGGATATGCAATCTTCTGAGGAGGACCGTCCAGTTGAAGTGCAATCGGAGCATGGTCCGATAGAAATTGAAGGCAGACCCAGGAGCGGTGTCTTCCACCAGAGGATAAGAGTGATTCGGATAGAAGAAAGCGATCTAGGCACTTTGAGATGTGGTCTGTCCCCACACGTCCATTACGCCACGTAGGAGATAGGTGATCTGTTCCAGGATCCACCATATGATGTGTGGTAAATAGAGTGGAGAAGTAATCTGCAAGAGTGTCATGTAAGGTTGTGGTCCCCCAGATTTCTCCAACAGTAGTTGTGAGATTGAAGTCACCTGCTAAAATCAAGTTCTCAAGATATAGTAAGCCCCTCGCTTCCAATTGCTCCCAGAAGGGAAGTCTGTTAGTGCAAGGGCCATAAAGATTTAGAAGATTATACCTTTTGTTAATAAGTCAACAAAAGCCAGATAATAAAATTCCTCCACAACAAATAAAAGGTGCAAGATCAAACGAAACAGGATCCCAAGCCACTGCCAGGCCCCCAGAGGTGCCAAGTGAGTTTAATGTGCAGATATGCCAGTTTGGAAGAAAGAGATTGAGAAAATCCATCGCCTTTTTGGTGTCTACCAATGTTTTCTGGAGAAAAACGATGTTCGGTGTGATATGTGAGATAAGTCTTCTGAACGAGGCATCTTTTAGGTGGTCTCCCACCCCTCTTATGTTGAGGGAGAGAAAAATCATGGCTTTTCTCTTGCTAGGGCTTTCATGCCTCTAAGCACCCCAATATTAGTAGGAATGTGTGATGTGTCCCCAGGAAGAGATGAAGATGTGCCCTCCTTACGTTGGGCACTACGAGTTTTGATTGGAGAATGTTCAAAACCATGGCCTCTGGACCAAGTGTAGTCTTTTCTCCTGGAAGAGGTAGGAGTCTCAGCAGTTCTCAACAAAGGGTCAACCTCTAATCTAATGTGTAAAGTGGTACCTAGATAAGTAGGCAAGGGCATGGGCTCAAGGACTTCTTTGTAAGAAGGAATAAGTGCAGCCAAAACATTGCCAAGTTCATTATCTCCAGGTGCAAGCTCACTCTGTCCAAGTAAGCAGGGAACCTCCTGTTTTGTTGTGTCCAGAGTTCTAGAGTATGCAGAATCTTGTTCTCCAAATGACTCAGATGGCTGGTGGTCTTGGTCCTCCCGAGTGCAGTTAGGTACAGTGATTAATGAAGGTGTAATCGGTGTGAAGGGAGGGATGTTAAGTAGAGTTTGTCTAGCAGGGGGAGGGAGGTCCCGAGGCTGTAGGGGATGAATTGTAATCTGTGGAGATATGGATGTAAAGGTTTGTGTCGGCAAAGGGCAACTGGATGGAGTAAAAGATGTGTAGGAGGTTGTAAGAGGGTTCTGCATCATGTTGTATGGAGAGATCGGATGGAAGGGTTGCAAACAAGTCCTATTCTCTCCTAACAATGTGTGAACCTGTGACTCAAAGGGGTGACTAGATGGAGGAGAAGGTGGAGAGTGACTCGGCAAGGTGCTCTGCACAATTGTAAGAGATGGTTTCTAAGGCTTGGGTTGTGCACAGGTCAAGTTTTCTCCAACAGGATTAGGTAAAGGAGGAGTGGGTTGGTTATTTGAAGAAATGTGTATTATAGGTAAAGAGGGATCAAGTAATTGAGTAGGTGGAAAGGACTGGATACCAGTGTGGGTGGGTCTGGAGGAAGTATTGGTCGATCTCATGATATGTAGAGAAGAGTTATCAATAAGTTATATTTCTAGAGCTGAAAGTGAGGAGAAAAGAGTTGGACAGATAGTCGTAAGCTTACTAGAGTTGGTGTTGAGTCTAGTATTGTAGTCATCCTCAGGATAATCAGGCAAATGCAAGTGTGAGTATGGAGGAGGGGAGTCCAAGTTAGAGGATAGTTCAACCATCGTTTCCTCTGATAAATCCTCCTCAGGAGCACCTGTGCAAGTCTTTCTTAGGTGGCCCGTCTGTCTCTAAAGAGAGCATATGAAAGGGATGCCAAGGTAGTCAAGTTTCTGGCGAGTAATGTGTCCCCTCCAGCCAATATCCAGGGTTGCAGATAACCCTTCATGAATATCCAACTCTACTAGAATTTTCACCATCTTTTTGTCTAAGCTAGAGAAGGTATTTGAATCGATGGAGATGAAGCGCCCTAAGGAATTTACAATGGCCATAAGATATTTTTCGTTTCAGAGATAGAGCGGTAGTCCTGGGAGGAGTACCTACAGATGACAGTGTATGAATTAATCCTGCAAAGGGTCGAAGCTCACTCTCCATCGTTTAAGCATGAGGTCATTGTCTTCAAAGTTCCAGAGTCTGTCCAGGATGGTTGTGGCATCCTCTAGAGAGTTAAACTGGAAACAAAGCCATCCATGTTCAAGGCGAGAGAGGTAGGGAATGTATCCCAGGATAGGCCTCCAAGCAGTAGCCATCCATGTATCCAAATCTAGAGAGCAGAGGTGCTTATAAGAGATTCTACCCATAAGACAGCAGAGTGCCATAGAGACAGTTTCTTTCAATCCAATATCTACACCAAGTGTTAATTTCCTTTTTGTTTTCTTAGGCACCTAAGGTCTTGTAGTTGTATTCTTTCTTCCTGGGGCTATTGGAACAAACTTGTGTACACCTGAAGTCCCATGAGGAGGAGAATGAGAAATCTTGGTCCAAGGATCTGGTAAAAGTCCACGATCACAATTTGTTGTGGTGTAGCTGTGTGTGTGGCCCCTGTTTAAGGATGTTTGTCTATAGTTCAAATGGGATGCATCAGCCGAGTGAAGTGATGATTGTGTGAGCTTTATGGGAGAGTGAACTGGCGAAAAGGAGGAGTTAGGTAAGGTGGAGGAGGGAAGAACTTGAGATTTGTGTGTTAAGTTAGGAGTATCAAGAAAGGAGGATGTGGGGACCGAGTGAGAAAAAGAGAGATTTGTGTGCTTTGATAGCTCATCAGAAACTGTGAAGAGTCCAGCACAGTTCCAAATGGCCTCGTTAGCTACGCTCATTAGCGCACTGACTTCTGCCTCCATCAAAAGGATCTCGTGAAGATAGGGAGTTAGGTAAAGGAAAACAAGACAGTGAAGGACAGAAAAAAACTTGTTCCAAGAGGAAGTCAGCTGGAAGTGGGGTCAGTGAGTGTGAAGCCTACTGTGAGGTTACATGCTCAAGGAGATACGGTCGGTATGTGAGAGCAGGGAGCAGTTAGGTAGGGTAAAGAAAAATAATGCAATAAAGGACAAGCAAGAACTTATTCCGAGAGAATGTCAGTTGGAAGTGGGGTTAGGGAGTGGGAAGCCTGCTGCACGGTTACAAGATCCAGGAGAAAACAGTCGGAAAATGCGTGTTGGGAGAAACACAGTCTCAAAAAAGAGGAGTTCCTAGCAGGTTTTGAAGTACCCCAACCCATCAGGTTGTCCAAAAAAAAGGAAAACGATCAGTGCTCTAGATCCCAGGTGGTCGATGGCCACCAATGTTGCAGTCCCACCATTGGCGCATGTTCAAAGCTCCTAGTTTCCCACTCCAGTTCCATGCTAAGAATTTTCTCCCTCCTTTTATCTTTATTCTTGACAAAGAGATGAGACGTCTACTTCAATTAAAATCAGAAGTTTTATGGTTTTTTGTTAAGTCTTTGTACAAAGAAATGATACGTGTAAATTAATTCCATGAAGCAGTAATATTGTATTTATTTATATTAAAATATTAAATTTATTATGTAAATAAAACATAATAAGATAATTATCATATTATATATATATATATATATATATATATATATATATATATATATATATATATATATATATATTNTATATATATATATATATATATATATATATATATATATATATATATATATATATATAGATTCAATTTAATTTAAATTTAATAAATATGAATAAAACAGTCACAACCTAACCTTTTTTTTCACATTTTATTTTTTAAAACCTTTAAAAAAATCTAAATTAAAATGAATATATATATATTATTTTATTAATTTTTTACCAAACTTTCACCATTTTTATAATTTTAAAAACTAAACCACACAATCTTAATCCCTATATCCATTATTTTTAAAATTATTTTTCACATATTTGCCTCTTGCGAGAAAGGAAAGTTAAAGTCAACCAAGCATTTCATATTAATAAACCAACGATGGAAAAATAAACCAAGTATTTCATATTAATAAACAAACTATGGAAAAATAAACCAGTTCATATTATTAAATCACTTTACAATACTCAGTAAACGATCGATGGAAAAAAATCAGCGAATATCATCGCAACCCTTCACAATACTCACAGTGAGTACATAAATAATATTGGACTAAATGAACCATAGAATCAGATAATGTCATTCATGTGCTTCACAATACTAATACTAAGTACATGAATGATATTCGATTATATGACTAAGGAGAATTAAAATATATTGAGATATCATAACAAATTTGGTTCCAAAGATTGCATCCGACACCAACAAAATCATTCTAAGAATATCATAATGACAAATAATCCCACCTGGCCTATCCATTAGTTCTTATAAAGCATGTACAATTGTTTGGGTTCAAATCAATACCTTATTCTCCATATTCAACCGATGATGAACTTAATCATGGTGGAAATGAATAATGTTTGATGTCCTCCACCACCTCTGCCACTGTTGCTGCCACTGCCACCCTCACTGGTGTTAGTTGTACATGTAGTACAAACTGGATAGGAAACCGAAAGGTGTTTGAGCAAGAATATGGCCGAAGGAGAGTTGGAGAGGACAATGACCAACCAAGAAATTGAACAAGGGTTTCAGTCATTGGAAGCCACTATGCAATCTATAGCTTAAGATCTTGGTTGAAAGACAATACGCCTCTTAAAGAATTACTTCTAGGCTAGTCGCTCATGGGCACCTTCCTCATTATGGACAGATGACCAAGATTTACCACAGACATCTATCTCTAGATCAAAAGCAATGACCTAGATTTGTGAGAGACCATGAGCATATCAGAAGGAAATTATTTAGTTGGAATAATAGAATGGGTAGTAATATCCATGTTATAACTTAAATTAATTTATTTGTTTATATGTTCAAAGTGATTTTAAAAAAAAGGAATATCATGCATGTTACCACGTGCCCATTGCATGGTAGCCTAAGTGTTACCACTTGCCCATTGCATGCATTATCTGTCATATACCTTACCACTTTCCCATTTCAGGGAATAGCTTAGATCGATTCCTGATAGCAGGTGAGAACACATTAAAATGGACCAAAGTTCTAAGTTTAGGTGAGACTAGATTGAGCGGTTTATATATAATTGACTGGCATATGATAGATCGTATGAGGGGACCAGCAAATAGCCCATCTCAATCACACTTTGCCTCTGCGGGTCCTGTGACTAGATATGCATTTGTGCTTCCAATTTCTGGTTTTTTTCATGCAGACTATCATATGTATGTTTCAACTCTTACACTTTCTCATGCGCAATGACAAGAGGAGGGGTGTTTGAAGGGGCTCTACCTAAATATCTAATGAAAGAACCTGGAGCTGCTTGAGCAAGACAATGAAAGAACCTAGAGCTGCTTACTCGGATGCTTCCTTTGCTACCGATGCTTCATGGTCTCTATATTGATAAATTACCTCTTTCATAGGCTCTGGAATGGATCTTGCAATAGGTATTGTAACCCTTGTTGCTTACTCTGTTTTTAGTGGTGTTTTCGTTGAATTGGTACAGGATTGAGATCTTAAACAATTCGCTTCATTGCAATCTTGGCAGTGGAAGAAGGCAGTGTAGTTCACTTCATTGCAATATTGGCAGTGGAAGAAGGTTGTGTAGGCTCTAACATCAAGGAAAGTGGTGTAGCAATGAGGTCTAAGCATCAGGAAAATCACCGCATACACTGCATACAAAGATCTTAAAGCACTAATGATCTTAAAGAACTAATGATGATGGCGGTGGTTTCCTCCCAATAGTCCCAAAATTCACGGCATACAGAGATCGTTTGACTCACTGGTTTGCCCTTCACAAATTTTCTGACTTACCTTTCAAATGTGTTTGTCCATTCTAATGGACATAAATTTAATTATATGAATAAATAAATGCATTACCGAGTTCAAGATTCAATAAAATTAGGTTATTTGTGATTTGCAAAAATCATTTTGTTAGGTTCTATTAATTGATCTCAAAAAGAGAGTCAATGAACATTCAATACCCTGGAAAATGAGCATTCAATACCCTGGAAACTTAGGGTATGCGAAGATAATGAAGATAAGGATATGTGAAGATATAATTGGGTCCAAACTTAGGATATGTAAACCTTCACAGAAGGAGCTGAGTTGGGCAATAAGAAGTCGAAGCTGCGCAATAAGAGGTTGAACTTATTAACCAATAGAATGTGTAATAAAGTAATTAAAATATCTTAAAAATATATATATATATATATATTACTTCTTCTATGTAGAACTTTGTGCAACTCAAAAAATATGTTCGGTCAAAGGCAAAGTAATCTAAAGTCAACGTTGGAGCGAATGTTAGAGTCCTGGCCTTCGGGAGGGACTAATAAGAGACTATATGAATTTTAAAAGGAAATGTCATATATTATAAGAAGGTCTCATCACAAATGCAATCCCTACAGAATGCATGAAATATGGATGGTGCATAAGCAAATAAAAAATAAATTATGATATTTTGGATTATGTGATTATCCTAATCAACTAAGGAATGGTATTGCATGCCCAACCGTGACTCCAAGACAACAATGACTCAAAGAAACCAAAAACCTGCCACGTATATGTCAATACTCTATCAATTGCCATGTATCTATTATTATTCAGTACTCTCCATGCACACAAAAGAGCATATGGTTGTTATGTGTAATCTATTTCAAGTTCCCACTATTCGGATGACATACCAAATGCCACCATTGGCACATAATAACAAAGATGAATGAAATGTTTAGGTGATGCTTGTTAAGTGTTTTTAATCATGGATCCTTAAGCTACCAAGCAGTATTAGACGAAGATAATTGTTTCCTCCATGTACCATAGCGAAGCGTCTCAGATTTTGGTGCAAGTGGAAATGTGTCTATTGATTTGGCCAACATCTATTGTAACGATCCTCATCGTTACGACTACATGCGACACAAAGCAATATTTTTTTTTAAGGCAGGAAATCAACAACAACAACAATTAAATATGCGTTGCGCATGAGAGTAAACAATTCTAGATCAATCACATGTCGACTTAAGTAAGGCGCAAGAGAAAGCTAGTCACTAAATCAATCATGTAGCTAATAAATTCATGACGCCAGATTAGTTAACATTTAAATTCAAGGTGCAAAAGAATAATGACGAAGAAATCACACACCCACTTAAATTAAGGCGCGCAAGTACATTTTGTTACTAAACCAAACATGCATCACCATTATTGTAAGGCGTGTGGGTAATCAAGCTAAATAATTTTACATCCATCGTTAATCCAATGCGCAAGCAATCCAATAATTTAATCACAACACAATCCATGGTGCTAGGTAAATTTATAACTCAATCATTCATCAATTATTAATTATTCATTTCACCAAAGCAAACTATCGATTTATCTCATGGCGCAACCAATCTATCTACTCAACCCATCATACATCAATTTAAGGGAAGCAATAGTAAATTATACACATATCGTTATACATATGTGTTGTTCATAATGCGAAATTCATCAACATTTATATCGTGGCGCGCGAATGATTTATTTTCTTAAGTAATCACCCCTCTACATTTTCAAGGCGCGCAAGCAATCTAATTGTTAAATTGATCACGCATCAACATTAATCAAGGCGCTCATGTAATCAAATCACATCCAAACATTCAATACATCTCCTTTAATACATGGTGCAAATACGTATCAATTCCAATCCATGCGCAAAGTAGTCATGTTTTTCAATGAGGCTTACAATTTACATTGTAAAGTCCCCAACTTAGGTGCTATTAATATACAGTAATCCTTCAAAAATTTAATTCATACTCAAGTAAATTTGATACATCACCTATAATGCATGCATGAATAGAATTCTTTCATTCATTTATAGACTGACCCCAAAATAAATCAAGCATTCAGTAGAGCCTTTTATTGGCAGGTCATAGATCTCTAAAGTGCTCATTAAAATTTACATTGATATATAAAATGACACTTAACAACGAATATTAAACTTGAATACTTCTAGACATCATAAGGAAAAGGATACATATAAAACTATGTGATCGCATTGAAAGAAGTTATCTAACTTTGAATATTACTAAGTAAAATCAAATGAACTAAAGGACACTCCAAAGTGCAGGGCATCTTCTAATGCCAAAAAAAAGGTGTAGGAATAAGAAAAGGCGGGGACTTAATAACTCAGAGACATGAAGGAAAAAACAGAGTTGGTAAATTCCCCAACAACACAAAGATAATGAGGAAAGTTCTAGGGAAAATAGTGAGCAACACGCAGAGATAAAGAAGGTAAAAACTCATGTTGGTTCCCCCACAAGCTAGCACGTTTTACACAAAAAAATGCAGAGATGAAGCTGGTAAAAATGCATGCTAGTTTCCCCCACAGTCTAAACACGTTTTTACACCAAAAATGCATAGGTAAGGAGGGTAAAACATCTTGCTAGTTTCCCCTTCATTCTGAGCACGTTTTAAAACAAAAACGCAAAGGTAAGGAGGGTAAAAACTCTTGCTACTTTCCCCCACAGTCTGAGCATGTTTTTACACCAAAAACGAAGAGGTAAGGAGGGTAAAAAATCTTTCTAGTTTCCCCCACAGTCTAAGCACATTTTTACCCCAAAAACGCAAAGGTAAGGAGGGTAAAAAATCTTGCTAGTTTCCCCCATGGTCTGAGCACGTTTTTACACCAAAAACGCAGAGGTAAGGAGGGTAAAAACTCTTGCTATTTTCCCCCGCAGTCTAAGCACGTTTTTACACTAAAAATGTAGAGGTAAAGAGGGTAAAAAATATTTCTAGTTTCCCCCACAGTCTGAGCATGTTTTTACCCCAAAAACGCAAAGGTAAGGAGGGTAAAACCTCTTGCTAGTTTCCCCCACAGTCTGAGCACGTTTTTACACCAAAAACACAGAGGTAAGGAGAGTAAAAACTCTTGCTAGTTTCCCCACAGTCTGAGCATGTTTTTGCACCAAAAACACAGAGGTGAGGAGGGTAAAAACTCTTTATAGTTTCCTCCACCATCTAAACACGTTTTTATACCAAAAACGCAGAGAATCATGCCCAATAAATTGTTGGGTGGGTAACACGATTTTTCTGAGGAAAAAAATGAAAGTACGGCTGAGCAATGGAAAAATAACGTAGTTTTACACCCCATCAATGCAAATAAGGTATGAAATCGTTGGGCGATGAAAACGAAATATGTTGAACAAAGACCGCAAAATTACTAAGCAATAAGGAGGATTTTTTTTTGTACAAGTGAAGGAATTGTTGGGAGAATTAAAAAAATGAATTGCGGAAAGTAAAAACACAAAAATCGCAGAGCAATGAAGGGAATAAACGCCCAGGAGAGAATTGCTTGCTGGGCAGATAATTTATCCTACACTTATTATCCATGCACAGGAAGGCAAGTCATTTGAATCTAAATCTTTAACACCGAAGTGAAAGACAGTCATTTCGGCTCCTGGCCGACTGCTCAGGCATGGACTAATAACTTAAAGGATAAAGGAACAGAAGATAAAAACACAATTTCTTTGTATTAAAAATAATAAAAACACACACTAAAATAAAATAATGGCTCGAGAACCAAGATGCAACCTTCCTCAGTAATAATGCAAACACAATAATAATCCCAACCAGCACTGGAAACTACAATGAAACGTAGATATAAAACCAAGCTCAGGAATTGAAATTTAGTGACCTTTTTGCAATTTCACATGGCGCACTATCTCCCAGATATAAATTCATATGCATAACTAATCGAGTCTTTTTCTTTTATTAGCATCTACGCAAGCGAGCTTTCGACAATAAAGAAATGCGTGAACAAGAAATTAATCTATTATTCAATACAAATTATGCACAAGCGTACCGTAGCCAAATGCAAAGAACCGGAAGTGATTATCCCACGCTCACGCTCCGTCCAACTCCGACTTGCCAAACAATGAGACCTCACCGGTACCTCCCAGCCAACGTTAGGGGTACTCTTCTTCCCCCTGAGCCCCCTGAGATGCAAAGGGGCCACGCACATAATACCATAGAATGATAGCACCCAGCTCGCCTCGCATGGTCGAGCTACCACTCGTTACTCGAGCTGGGTATCCCAACTCCCACAAGAGAAAGTTCAATCAAGATGAAATTTCAGCAGTGTAACGTTATGCAAACCAGATCTGATCCATATTCCTCCTCCGCCATCCCCTTTATAGAGTTTCTTAGTCATTAGTTTCGTAAACCCTCATTAGATTCCTTTTTCATTTATTTAATTAAGAAAAACCTCCCACGTACACATGTCACACGATCCCCTAGTTGCACCAGAAAATCAATTTATTAATTAATTAAATATTCCTATTTCCCTCACCCACCTAAAAGCGTTCCTAAAAACGCTCCTCGGTGTCCCATTGTTCCCTTACAATTCTTAAATGACTTACGCCGTACTTAATTCCTAGTTGAGTTCATAAATAGAAAGTTCCAAAAGTTAGATTCCTTACTAAGTTAGACATTCCCCTTTTTCTTTAAGTTTCCCCGTTTTCTTAGGTTTCCCCCTTTTCTTTAAGTTTCCCCTTTTTATAACTAAATTCAGAATTAGCGGGTTTGGACAAAAACAACCAAATACCCCTTTTATTAGTTAAACCTTTATTAAAATTTCCACTTTAATTATTAATGCTTGATTTTTCTAATTAGTTATAAAAAGAACCTTTAGTGAAATGAAATTTTATAAAAAGAACCTTAGTGAATTAAAATTTCCACTTTAATTTGGTTATATGTCTAATTAGTTTTTTTTTGTTCTAAGGTTCTACTCAGACATAGGTTTTCAATTCACTAGGCTTGGCGACAGTTCTTAAGGGAAAAAATACTTATTAAACTTTACTTATCACATCATTCATTTTAAGGTCGACTAGGTCCTAAGGAGGCATAGTTTTCTAGGCACTAGGTTTATTTACTTACCAGTTAAAATCGCGACGTGCCCTTCAGGACACACTACGTGCTCCAAGGGTTCCACTCGCCTCTTTCCATTTTCTTTGCACGACATTCCCTTCAAGACTCACTACGTGCTCCAAGGGTGCCACTCGCATCTTTATGTTTTCTTTGCGCGACGTGCCCTTTAAGACGCACTACGTGCTCCAAGGGTGTCACTCGCCTCTTGACTGAGTTTGGTATACATCAAACCCCTGGAGTCAATACTTCGTCTGGTGATCTTGTGGGAGACTAAGGGCCTCTAATAAATAAGGACCCTGCCTTATTGCCCGCCCCTTAGAGTCATCGTGAGCGATTGTCATAGTCTGCCCTCACGGCATCGTGGGTCTTCTCGAACTAGGTAATCGTTAACCTACAGTTCGAGCCATGGAGGGAGTGCTAGTAGGTTGTGGCAGGGTTGTTGCCACACCTCTCCCTCAATATCCTTGGTTGTCGTGCGTGACCCCTTTACTCCAATTGTGATTCTGGTCAGCAAGATATCGTCAGCCTACATCCATCAACAAATCATATCAGCAAAAACAATCAACATCATAATATATAATCATATGTACATATGTCACATCAACAACATTTAAACCCTAACAGTCCACTCCCTGACTTGATCCGGAGTCTAAGGGGTTTCATCGATGCCTCGGCATCCTCAACATCTAGAGTACTGCACACTTAGGAGAACCCGGTCAATAGCACATGTTTATGTAAATACAACAAAATAACAATCATCAAATCCACAATATCTCATAATCATAATCAAAACAACCAATAGTATAATGACTCGGATCACTTGCATGCAAGTGTCCTCAAAGAATAAGTCTGCTCAGTGCGCACAAGAGAGGGATGTTACATACACCCCCTCTTGTTTTAAACTTCGTCTCGAAGTTTCACAATATATAAGTGTCAAAATAAAGTGTATCACAATATCATATGTCTAGCTATCAAACAAAAATGGAAATTGTTGACGCATATCATATGCGTCCTCCCAGGTCGTCAAGTGCGGACTATAGTTGTCCCACTGGACCTTGACCTGATCTATTGTTCGACGTCGTAGCTATCGAATGCAATGGTCCAAGGTGCAGATTGGCTCCACCATGATAGCACCCTCGTCTGATACCTGCAAGGTACTCATGTCAATAACATGTGTAGGATCACTAACATAATGTCTCAAAATAGATACATGAAAAACATCGTGCATACGCCTCAAAGAACCAGGCAAAGCTAGTCTATAGGCCACAGGCCCCTTCTTTTCTAGAATCTCGAAGGTCCCACGAACCTAGGAGAGAGTTTAGCACACTTTCCAAACTTGATTGAACTCTTATGTGGTTTCACCCGCAAGAAGACTCAATCACCAACTTCATAACTACGATCGACACGATGCGCATCGACATAACTCTTATGTCGATCCTGCGCTTCCTTGATCCTTTTTCTTAATGTTTGCATTTGATATTCCATTTCTTGGATTGCTTATGGTCCCACTAGGACCTTATCCTCAATCCGGTCATAGCTCAAAGGCATCTAACACAGTCACTCGTAAAGAAACTCGAAAGGCGCCATCTTCAGGGTGCTTTGGTAACTGTCGTTATATGCAAATTCTACCAATGGCAAGAATTCTTCCCAACGCTTCTTTTAGTCCATTACGTACATACGCAACATATCCTCCAAGATTTGGTTTGTTCTTTTAGTTTTCCCATCTGTCTCTGGGTGATACGCAGTACTAAAGTTAAGTTGGGTTCCCAAGGCCTCTTGGAAACTAGTCCAAAATCATCCTGTAAACATCGATCCTCGATCGGATATGATTATTTTTGGCATGCCAGGCAGTCTCATAATACTGCTGAAAAAATTCTAGCTATGTTTGGTGTCAGATGCGTCGTACATGCAGGAATAAAATGTGCACTCTTTGTCAGAGTGTCAACTACCATGAAAATCGAGTCGTGCCTCCTTGCCGTCAGCGACAATCCAACAATAAAGTCCATCGAAATGGACTCCCATTTCGACTCTGGAATGACATGTGGCTGTAGTAATCCAACCGGATGTCTATGTTCATCCTTCACTCGCTAACATCCTATACACCTCGCCACGTAGATAATGATGTCTTCCTTCATTCCTTTCCAGAAGAATAAGGGATTAAGGTCTGCCCTCATCTTCGTGACTCCTGGATGAGCCATGTACACCACTATAGGAGCTTCGCTTAAGATATAACTTCTCAATTCGTCGTTAGGCGGTACGTAAATCCGATTATTATACCTCATCCATCTGTCCTTGTCCAAAGTATATCCTTCAAGTTTTGGTACCAACATGGTGTCTTGTCCAACATTTTCCTTAACCTCTTTATACTAGTCATCGTCGCACTATAGTTAGAATATTTTCTCAAAGATTCGTCTGAAGAGGTATCATCAAAAACATGCGAGGTCTCCAACTCAATGCATTTGCCACTCTGTTCACTGATCAATTAATGTACCTAATCTCAAATTGTATTGGATAAGTAATATTGACCAGCACTTTTGTCGCACGCTTAAGTCATTTGTGTAACAACTGCACCATTCCACAATGATTTTTTTCCTTTTTTGTTCAAATTTTCGTCCAGTCTGATAGTGTCTCCACACCTTCCAGGCGTACATAAAGGCCAATAACTCCCAACCACGCTTTGCGTATCTCTCTTCATACCTTCTTAATTTCCTTGAGATGTAGGCGATCACTTGTCAATCTTGCATCAATACTCCGCCTAAGCCTTCCTTGGATGCATCTACGCATGCCAAGAAATCCTTGTCCATGTCGGGGACCTTCAGTATCGACATTGTCGCCAATATCCCGTTGACCCTTCGAGAGCATTTTGACAGTTTGTCGTATAATTTTTTTTTCTTTCTGGTTAAAACTGTAGTACCAAGCGCAAGTGCTCGTCATGCTCCTTCATCATCCGAGAATATATCAAAATATCGTCAATGAAGTCTGGCCCCAAAAAGGAACAAGGGAAAAGAAAGACTCTGTGATAATCAACACATATTTATGAAAAGGGTAGGGCCCTCATGGCCATCAACCCAATGACTATACGCAATTCTCCCTCAACTACTGTAAAGAACCTTTTTTGAAAGGCAATTAGCTTCTTTGTTTTCTTCCCTATAAATGTGCGCAAAGGAGATAGACCTGAAAAGAGGGATGAGTTCATCTATTCTATCCTTCCATCCATCAATATTTGCCACCTTTAGCGCTCCTTTTCGGTTAAGCCAATCGATGACTATCTTGGAATCCCCTAAAACATGTAGATCATAAACTGCGAGTCTAGCGGAAAGAGTTATTGTAGCCCAAGCTCCCATGAGCTCAGCTCTAGAATTTGTTCATTTTCCACAGTTTAAGATCCATCTATACTCTCTATGGTAATCAAGCTTTATGACACCACCAGCACCACTAAGAAGACCATTCTATTGTGCAGCCCCATTAAACCAAGCAAGATATTTATCTACAGGAAGAGTTGTGGGAGTAAACCTTTGAATACGATCTTTATGAAATTTCCTTATATCACCCAAAGATCCTTGGGCAAGAGAAACAATTCTCTGCAATGAAAGCGGCCTTTCCTCAAATATGGACTTATTCCTATCTAACCAGATGTACTAGCATATATAGGTCGAAAGAGCATGTATATTAGAATTCTGAGTTGCCCAATTTTGGAAGAATTCATTCACCATTAAGTCGTTCCAACCATGAGAAAGATTTAAAGCCTTTTTAAGTTCCGTCCAAACTGATATAGTAAAGGAGCAGTTTACAAATATATGTTTTGTTGATTCTCTTTTATTTTTGCACAGAATACATAAACATGGCCCCTTCCATCCTCTCTTCTGCAAATTTTTCAAGGTTAATATCTTGTTTTCAGCTAATAGCCAAACGAAAAGCTTTATCTTCAAAGGGCAGTCCCACTTCCAAATTTTTCTCCTCCAGCCACCTAGTTTAAATATCTACAATTTATTGGACAAGACTTCATAAACATTCTTAACGGAAATATGGTCAGACATATCACCCCCTATCCAAATCAACTCATCATGTCTATCCACTAAAGAAATACGAGAGTCGATCAAGCTCTTCCTGTAGTTATCCCATTCCCTGTAGTTACACATGCTATTAGTATTAGCTAGAATAATTTTCCTTTGTGAGATATGTTGACTTTTCATAAGAGATGATATTGTATATGAATGAATGAATATCTTATTACAATGATGAGTGTTCTATATATAAAGAACATATGGTGACCATGGTGACCATCCATGAAGAGATGCATCCCTTGGATAATAAATATATTTATACTTTATATTATGCTTTATGCTTTAT
>ML779214.1:507667-531972 GCA_009831015.1 Picea engelmannii
ATATATATATATTTAATTTACTTAAAAATAATACGTGGTTTTGTTTACAAGGTTCTCCTTGCACTTTATGGTTTAATTGTTTTCTTTACTGTATGCTGGTTCTCTTTACACTATATGGTTTAATTGTTTTCTCTCTTCTTGTTTCCTTTTACATTCATCGTTAGATCGTTATATTTTTTGGGGTTGCCACACTCGACCAAGTGACTTCTATTCATATATACTCTTTTTTGAGAGATTGTTTGGACAATAAAAAGGTATATTGGCGTATTTTGAGAGATTGTTTGGACAATAAAAATTGTGACGAGGGTAAGGTACAGATAAGTGAATTTTGATAACCAAATTTAATGTGATACATGTTACATTTCAGCGGTGGATTTTGTCAATTTTGTGATTGTGTATTTCTTGAGAACGTATGACACTCTAATGTTGCTTGGTAACATCAAGGATATTTTGTTCGGATTACACTTCTTCACTTAGAGCATACTCATAATCTATGCTAGGCTACTTGCAAGTCACACTCCTACTTTAGTGCAACTCTTATATACTTAGACAATTTTTACCAGTTTAATACTTAGTCATATTTAAGCATATATCCATGAACATGAGAAATCAAGAGAACAACAATGGAGAAAACGAAAGACATACACAAATATAGTATGGGTCGCACAAACCATGCCTAACACCCTGCTAAGCCTTTTTTATTGCAAAACAGTTACAATATGAGCACTACCGGCTCGGTTTACAACTTTGGCAGAGTCACACGACTCACCTCACCTCACTAAGACACTCATACACAGATTTGTCACACCAAGACTCTCTATCGCAACCATCTTTGCAACCTCCTACGGTGCACCTTAGACGTGCCCTCAACCGCAGACTTGTTGTCCCTTCATTTCCGCAAACTTCACATATTTTGGTTCTGCCTCACACATGCCTCCAACAGACCTGCGTTTCCAGAGTTCCCCAAAACCAGCCCAAAAGAAGCTCACCCAACTCTATCCACCAAATCCATCTTAAGGCAACACAAGTTCTCCCATGTCGAGCGACTTGGCTCCTTGAGGGAGCTCGCCCCTCTTTGTCTAAGCCTGCCTTAGAACCACAGAGCTCTTCTTGCTCTCCTTGTCTTCAAATTTACCTTCCTCGGTTGTGCAACCTTGTTCTCTTATAGGGACTCCAAAGGTCACGATCGTGAACCATTGCATCATTTGGGGGTGTCGCACTCTTTCGCTAGCCCATGTGTCCAAACGAATTATCGTGCCCCTTCATGGACACGGTCACCCAAACGAATTTTTGTGCCCCTTCGTAGACCCAGTCGCCCAAACGAACCCATGCACTCGTCAACATTCGTGCCCCTTGGCACCAGCACGCCCAACCTTGGTGCACCCCTCATGTCGACACACCCCAATCTCTTGGTCGCTTCATACTTGGAAAGGCCCCTTAGCACGTTCGCATGCCCAAGGTATCCACTTGCCCAACTTAGGTGTCGGAGCAACCCCAAGTTCTATCTCCTTGAGGACTTGGGTGAGCGTCTCTGCGCCCATCTAGCTAAAGACCTTACAATATCGATATTGGAGAAATAAATTCATCAATCAAACAGTATACGAGGTTTCAAAAATCATGAAAACTCATTATCTCAATATCCTTTTTATAGTATTTGTTTATAAAATATAAAAGTCTATTAAAAATGATGTTATCTCAATATCCCTTTTTATAGTATTTGTTTATAAGATGTAAAAGTCTATTAAAAATGATGTTATGAGTAAAACTATATATATTATAATTAGTACACACCACTAAAATAATGCATCTAACAATTTTAGGTACAATGAAAATAAACCTCTGCTAAAAGAAAAGCAAGGAGAAGTGCCACAAAAAAAAAAAGCCTATTTTCCTTTTAATGTAAGGAATATCCTATATTTCCAACATCCTAGATAAAGTGTGGGTGATCATGAAAGAAGTCGAGGATATCTATGACACTGTGAAGTTAGGGATACACACACCATTAATACCAATAACAATTCAAAAGGTGCATCCCCTAGGCTCAAATTTCATAAAATGAATTTATTTTTTAATTTGCTTTGCAATGCACCCTAAACCCATAACTACCCTAGGGATTCTATATAAATATGCATCAGTGTGCCTCGATACAAGGAGCTTTGAGGTATTGAGGTGGGGTTAAATTTTAAAAAATTATTAACCCACACTTAAATTTTCTAAAACATGTTATTTGAAAAACAATGTTTCATGGTATATTGGTGCGTCTATATTCAATATTCATCAATGTAGGTTTAAATAAATAAAATTACCAAACCGCAATCAAATTTTGTAAAAGAGTCTATTAAATTATTGCTCTATAACCCGACCTAATGATCCTATATACAAGATACGATACGATACACTATGGTAGAGTTTTCTTTAAAAAAAAAATACCACACTGTGCTCAAACTTTTTAAAACTTGTCGTTTAAAAAAAAAATGCTTTGTAGTGCATCCAAAACCTATAAACTCACTGATGTGTTAGAATACAAGATGCACCATGGTAGGGTTAAATTAAATAAAATACTAAATTGATTTATCATTTTTACTATTCTATAGTGCTTCAAACACTTATGCTCTTTTCTCCTCTATAAATGCCCCACTATCCCTTACTTCTAAAGATTTTCTGACAATCTTCATCCACAATAAATATCATTTTAGATTTGGATTTTCCAAAACCTCCCTTGATTTAGGCTTGATTTAGGTTGTGATTTCCACAACAAATATGCCTCTACAGTGGAGATGAGACTGGGTAATTTTCTCTGCTACAACTTAATTTACATTTTCATGATTTTACTTTTTCATTTCTATAGGCAAATACCATTTTTTCACTTCTTTTCAAAAAAAATGTTGCTAGTGTAGCTTTTTTCTACAGGATGTGTGATGCATTTACAAGGTGCACCGCTAGCAGTGCTCGTGAACCTGCTAAGCATACTACATATTTGAATATTTGAAAATGTTAGGTATATATTTATTATGCTAGTCAATGCACAAATTTGATGTTATGGAGCATCATTCACAAGGAAACATATCCATGTACAAACAACACATCATGCAAGTCACGTGTGCCTTGTGATGGTGTTGCATGTGTTTGGAATAAACATACTAGTGTTTTTTGTACATGTTAACACACCACATGAAATGTTTCGATGTTGTGCATTTTAATGAACATTTATAGTGCATTAGTGGATGAATCAATGCACCATATATGATGTTATTAGATCATGTGGGTGCACTGATTTGGCATACTACATGTGCCTCCATTCATGGTGCACTGACATGGCCTCATATTACCTTTGTTTGGTGCTACTAATTATTCCATGTACATCATCATCAATGACCAAATGAACTAGTGCATTCATTATAGTGATACATGCCATGTTATGTTATTTTGGTAGTTTCAAATTTATTGCATGCTTTAGTGCATTTATCGATTATTCAGTGCATCGATAAATGATGTTACCATACACCATTAGTGCACTACATTAGGGAGACATGTCTCACTCTCATGATGTATTGGCATTGTTAGAAATCATGGCCTAACGGTGTCATTGTGTCCTACAAGCACAATGCTAGCAGTGCACCTTGTGATAGCACCAATGATGGGGTGTTGTAAAGCACATTCCCACCATAGACGGTCCGTTGTAAAACATAGGTGCAATAGACAACACACTTAGTAAAAGCATGTGCATTGGGCATTTTTACCCATTTTTATGCACCAAATTTAATATTCCATATTGAATGAATCTTATGAACAGTAATTTAAAATATATTATATTATGAATGGTAATTTAATAGATATTGTATCTTTTATATCTATATTTTCCTAATGAGGATTATATGTGAATCAAAGATTACCACAATAGTAGCAAATCCATGCATATAACTGTGTGCATGTTTGGGAGGCCCAAGAGAGGGAGAGGGATATGTTTCATCGCCTGATTACTACTAACAAGCACGCCCTTTTGAGGGATGTTGGTCTCCTCAAGTCTTTTGAGGAGGTTAAACTTCTCGAGCGGAACACTAAGCTATTACCAATTTCTTAGTTGTCGGGATCATGTAAGACAAGCATATGGGGTTGGTATCATTTTTTGGTACCAACTCATAAAGGTGGAAAATTATTTCATCATCAACATATTTAGAAGGGGGAGAGATTCCTCGATGTGATGCTTGGTGTTACAGGAGAAATCTAGCTATCATACATTATGAGATATGTTAGGTCAACAATTACTAACCCTAGCGAGTTTTAGGTTATCGAGGGGAAATTATGCTTATATTATTTTGGAGTTGATGAGTTTAGGTGATTGTGCCTTATCATCACTACATTAGCACATAATACTACTGATGAGAAACACATCAATTTCCTTGTGATGCATTATGTAGATAGACTTGTTTAGCAATTTAGATTGATTTGGTGGAACTCCCTATTGTACTATGACAATTTTGTATTGCTTTTGATGTGTCATAGCATGTTAGATGGGAGATAATCTGTCCCCTTTGATTCATAGTTAATTTGTACATTTTTTTAGAGGTTTATGGTGACTTGTTCATCATTTGGCCACCACGCTCCTAGACATATGATTGATGTACATATGCTCACATAGGGCTAGATGTTTTGTAAGAGGGGTAAGCCAGAGTCTGCATGTAGGGATGTAGGTGAGGTTTTCATTGGTATGTTTAGATAATGAGGATGATCACACACTCAACCTCTTGTATTATCCTTATGCAAGGATAATTTGGCGAGGGTGTCTTAATCTCCTATTATTATAGTCGAGTCACTAAATGAGATGGGTAATATTATCATGATGTTCTGATTAGTCTAATTCAATAATTTTTTATTGTGTTTAATGCATATGTTATTGTCTATAAGATATTGTTTAAATTCTATAATTGTTGTCTACTATTTTGCAAATAATGGTTCATATGGTAGTGAAAGGCCTCCACCCCATCTTGATGTGGAGATGGAAAATATCGATGAGCTAGCTCAATAGAAGAGACCTATAATGCACTAGATTCAAATAGATCTTTAATAGCATCACGAGGTCACTAACGAATTGTATACTTTGATTCTTCACTACAAAGTCCTACTAGTTCAACCTAGATTTATTGTGCAAGATCTCAAGTTGCAAGGATCTTCATGAGCCTTCCCCGAGATATGAGATTATTGTTTTTTCATATTGTTGGTGTCCTTATGGAGTTCCAAAGGGTGAGGATGAAACTAAAAAAATGAATTATGAAACCTAGCTAAAGAATACACAAGAACATAGTATTTTCTAACAAACTATAAAAAAAAATGTTTGTATTCATCTATTCAACCTAAACCAATGATACCTTTAAAGAGAACAAGGAAGGTAGAGTCTTTCTCAAACTCTACTACTCAAACTACCCTATATTTTTTCATTGACCTACAAGAAATCTACTCTAATAGCCACATATAATCCATGTGATGTGTTATCTCTAACTAAAAATAGAAAGGCCCTAAATTGCTAACTACAACCCCAAAATATCTAGCTACATTTTATGTGCATTTGACACTCCCACTTAGCCAAATATTTTTCAATCAGGTTGGAGTACATTGAATACTATTATGCGAAATTTGAACTTGATTCTTGGTAATGCATCTACCGTCATCATTTCAGTCGTACAATACTCCATTTGAATAATGGTCTTCTCAATTTGTTCAAGGATGAAATGATATTGTATCCCTATATGCTTAACTTTCCCATGATACTTTGAGTGCTTTGTCATGGCTATGCAACTTTGGCTATCACACTTCAATATCATTGGTTGGGTTTGAGTAACCTCGATGTCTTACAACAATCTTCTCAACCATGTTAATTTTTTTGTGGCTTGACATTTTTCTATATATTTTGCTTTTGCACATGAGAGAGAAAGAACTAATTGTTTATTTCTTTCCCATGAAACTATGTCCCACTAAGGATAAAAAATAGCCCTAAAGTTGATATCTTTCTATCAATGTCCCATGCCCAATTTACATCACAATAACCTATAAGTTGCAAGGATTTCTCTAAGTTCCTACTAAATGTAATTTTGTGTTTAGTTGTTCCTTGAATATATTTAAAAATTATTTTGACTACCGCCCAATGTTATGGTCTAGGATTACTAGAAAATTGGCTTAAAGTGCTCACAAAATGTGTAATACCGAGTCTACTAGAAACCATTGCATACATTAATCTCCCAACAACATTATGATATTTAACCATACTCATATAATTTTCTTCTTGTTGTGTTTTGGGACGCATTTCCAGCAGAAGTTTCTTTCCTATGTCCATTGGAATATATATTGGTTGGAAATTTTCCATTCCAAATGTATTGAGAATGTTCATATTGTATCTCTCTTGACGAATATGGATTCACCTCTTCTTCATTTCTTTTAAAATTTGAATGCTCGAGCAATAATGAATCTCACAATAGTTGGTCTTCTCAAATTTTGCAGCTAATTGAGATTTACACAACTTTAACACCTTATGAACATTGCTCATAATGATGGTGTCATCAACATATTAGGATAAAATGACCACCAACTCACCAATATGTTTAATGTAGACATTCAAATCAGCATTGCAACTCATATATCCTTCATTTTGGTGAAACCCATCAATATGTCCATACCATGTTTTTAAATAGTGTTTTAGTCCATCCAATGTCTTATGAAGCTTGATTACTAACTTATCATTTCCTTATTGTATGCATCCTTCTTGTTTTTTTTATGTAACAAATCCTTAAAATAGCACAATAAACCAAAGTACACCATGTATGCCAAATGTGGTAATTGAGTTGTGGAAATTAAGGTTTTTTACTAGTCTTGAAACTAGTCTCAAACATGTGTTCTTGGTAAAATATTCATAACTTCTTTTCTAGGAAGTCCCAAAATGCAAAAATTTTAGGATCCCAAGGCTATATAACGAAGTACATGCGGTAAAAAATTTAGAATTTGATTCATTATACTTTTCAAGTTACAGGATGTGGAAGTCAAGATTTTTTATTAGTCCTAAAACTAGTATCAAACAGGTGTTATGGATAAAACAATCATCTTTCATTCTAGAAAGATAAAAATTGAGTCCCACTAGTTTCATTGGAAAGAAGATGGATAATAGTGTTCCATGTCCAAATTTTATAAGCATATCAAAAGAATTGGACACGTGGCATGCCATACAAGTTCACTCTCTGGAAAGGGCCAAAAAGCAACAAGTTTTGGGAAAGTTACTGTAACTTTCACTTGGCACATCAAAATTTGCACAGACCCATGGAATTGTAGAGAAGACATATCATAATAGTGTATGCTGAAATTTTGAACTCGGAAAGCTTAAATTTTAGAGATACACCAGGAGAAATTTTGGCTAGTAGGATAGTCTCCAAATCAAGGTTTTAAAAGGTATGCTAACTTAAATTAGCATAAATTTTGATTGGGATGCTTTTTTGAGGTGGTTCAAAAGCTTTTGTAAAAAGGAAAAACAAGAGAATATATGGGAAAAAATAATCATAAGTAATTCATATAAATATCGAATTTTTTGGATTTATAATCTATGGGTTTTAGGGTAGACCCCAAATCAAAATCAATGGAAGGACTTACATTTACAAGAGGTGAAGATAAAGATGAAATCAATCCTATGGAATGGTTAAGGATGATAAAAAAATTGTGTGAGTCCTTTTGGGGCAAGTTTTTGTTTCGAGGACAGAGCTTCCAAGTGGTGGAAAATTCTTGATGAAGATACTAAACAAAATGCCACATGGGAATCATTTGAAGACTAGATCAAGGACTCAAAAATGTAAGCGATGCATAGAATTGAAGATGAATTCATTGAAGCTATAGAAGAACTTTCCAAATTATAGAAAGATAATAATGAATTAAAACAAGATCTTGAGAAGAAGGGTGATCAATTGTCTAAGATGAAATCCCTTAATGAATCACTTGTTATGGAGGTTAAGAACTTAAAGCAAGAAAAGAGTAGCAAAGGAAAGTTGGAAAAGGATGAGTCAAGGGAAGAATTGAAAGAGAAACATGAAGAAATCGAAAGTCTACGTGAGCATAATCAATAACTTCTTAATGATGTTAAGAATGTGAAAAGGTGTTTACAAGAGGTAGAACCAAATATAATTAGTGAAATGAGTAAAATTGTTGAAGAAGCCCTGGATTTTGATGATATCAAAGAAGAAATGCAAGCAAGAATTGAAGGAGGAAATAAATTGATGGAAAATATCACCATTAAGCTTCAAAAGGAGAAGGAAGACAAGATTCAAGAAGGTCACCGAAAAATAATTGAATAAGTTGATCTCCAACTTGAAAATGTTAAATTCAAATATGATGGAATTATCCCAAAACAAGGTAATAAATTGAATCCCAGACACAAAGGATAGAGGATGCCATTGTCCCTATAAAGAATATGGAAGACATTGGTGTAGAAAATGAAGGAAAACCATTACACGTAAAACCATATTAATGCCCTCAACACCAACAAAATTTTCATGAAATACAAGAAGATCAACATCGACATTGCCAAAGAAGAAGATGGAATAAACAACAATATCCATGAGATAGGACATCACAAAACCATTATTCGACAGGATATTATCAGAGACTAGCAACTACAACAAATTGGAAAAGTCACAACAACAACACATGGAATCAAAGGAAACAAAATGATGCAACAACTAGTTATCAAGGACTAAGACCAAAAAGAATTGATTTTGCATGGATTGATCATCATCGATGGCAACAATAAAGCAAGAATATAAGGAAATCCTATTATTTGGTTTCATCACATATAACACCCTTAATTACAAATATTTGAGGACAAATCTTTTTGAACGAGGGTGTTATGACATGACCCCAAGGGTGGAATATATGGAGTTAAATGTATATGGTATGACCCCAAGGGGGGCATATATGGGGTTAAATGTATATGTAATGGGGTAAATGTATATGTAATAATGGTTTTCCTAATAAAGGGGCCACATGTACAATGTGTGAATAGGTATATATAGATATCATGTAATCCTTATTGAATGAACATGTGATTTGGATATATGAATGTATTGGGTCATTTGGAGGAGGTTATCCTATTCTTTATGGAGTTATTGTGTAACTCATCTCTCTTATCTATTTGGGAGTTGTAATCCATGCTCACATATTGTGTACATTGTGTGTACTCTGACTTCTTATTATATCTTAAGCAGTTGGTACTCACATCATTCCATATAAACTTTTTCCTTTAGAAACCCGTTTAAGAATGTTGTTTTTATATCTAGTTGATGTACATGAATATCTAGCGCTACTGCAATTGCTAACAGAACTCTAATTGATGTTTTCTTGACTATAGGTGGCAAAGTTTCATTAATCCAATCTTACAATTTGGGTGTAACATTTTGCCACCAAACAAACCTTGAAGTGGTCTATCAATCCATCTTACTCATACTCTAGTTTTAATAACCACTTACACCCAACTACTCACCTTCCGGATGGAAGACTTGTGAGACCCCAAATCTGATTTTTTATGAGCAATTCATATTCAACATCCATTACTTGCTTCCAATTTATTGCATAAACACTTTGAAGTGCTTCTTGAACATTGAGTGGTGCATCAACCTCTACTTGGAGTGCATATGATTCCAATGCCTTTTGAGTAAGCTTTCAATGTATTATTGATCAACGAAGATGCAACCCTCGTACGTATCGTGTGTGATGTGTGGCTGCTTGTATTGGTTTTGTTGGAGTAGAATCACCATACTTAGATTCTTCTTCAAATTCAACATCATAAAATCTTATTTTTAAATCATTAACATTTCCCATCGTTTATGCAAAACTAAATTTTCATTAAAAAAATGATGTCTCTTATTACTAGAACCCCATGTGTTACAGGATCATAAATTCAATATCCCTTTTAATCCAAGATGTATCCAACCATTATAAATTTCTTTCTCTTGTAATCTATCTTCCTTCATCCTTCATATGGTAAGTGTGCATATGTTAAGCAACCAAAAATTCTCAAACCATTGACACTTGACTTACTTCCATGACATGCTTCATAAGGTGTCTTCTTATGCAATTCAATAATTGGTAACTTTTTCTATATATATTTAGCAATAGAAACTTCTTCATCCCAAAATACATTAGATAGCATGCTACAATTAAGAATGCATCTGGCACTTTCAACAAGAGTCGTGTTCATTCTTTCTGCAAGACTCTTATGTTGTGGGGAATAGGGAATAGTGTACTCAAGTTTGATCCCTTCTTTTGCACATAAAATTTTGATAGCACTTGAGGTATATTCACCCCCATTATCACATCTAAGCATTTTCAAACGTTTTCCTAACTACTTCTCACCAAATTATTTGAAAATCTTAAATATTTATAATGCATGTGATATATTTTTGACAAAATAAACAAAAGTCATTCTAGAGAAATTATAATTAAAGGTAATAAAATACATTGCCCCTTTGTGTGTTATTGTTTGTATTGGACCAAAAATATTTGAATATAGGAGCTCCATTTTCTCCTTAGCTCTTGATGCTCCCTTCTTTGAGAAAGGGAATCTATGTTGATTTCCCAAGCAATGGCTTTCACACACTCCCAACTCAATCGACATATGAAAATTCGGATCTTCTACAAGTTGTTCCCTCTTTAATACCTCGAGTGAATGTGTCTTTTCATGTCCAAAATTATGATGCCAAAGATCTGAATATGATCTTTCATTATATCTTGTTGTCAACACCACTTTGGCTATCGCTACGCATAACTTGTACAGATTTCCATCTCTAACTCACTTAGCAATAGTTACTCCTTCATCCTTTGGGACACACTCCTTGCTATCAAATTGTACAAATATTCTAGCATTAGTAATCTTGTTCACTAACAAAAGACTATTTTCTAGAGTAGGGACATACCATACATATTGGATTTTCTTAAGTGCACCATCCAACATCCTCAATGATATATTTCCAATTCCCATCATATTACACTTTATTTCATCTCCAAGATTGATAGTCTTCCCTTTGGGTACTTCTTTATATGATGTAAACCAACCTCTCTCAAGTCTCATATGTTGTGTTTCCCTTGAATCTAAGTACTAGCACTTCAAAACATCAAAATATGGGGATGAGATGACTAAAAACAATTGTACTTGGTCATTTCTTCAGGTCATGTTATCTTCAGTTGCCTTCATTTTCCTTACCTCTTCTACCAATGCTAACCTTTCTTCATTATTTCTTAAAATGTCCAGGAGCTACACAGTGAAAGCAGCTTCCCTTGTTTTTATCCCCCTTTGTGTCATACCATTCTTTGAGACATTGGATTGGGAAGGATGAAATTTGCTTTCACTCTTCTTCTTTTCTTTGCCCTTATATCTTTTCAAAGACAACATTGTAGGATCATCATCATTCGATACTGCATACTTCCTTACAATTTCTTCTTGAAGTAGTGTTGTTATTACTTTAGGAAAATCTAGGTTAGCTTGAGTGCTCAGCGCTACTACCAATCTAGAATAGTATTTTGGAAAACTCTCAAGATGTGTCATAACAACGTCTTGTATTCAATCACTAACCCACATATTGCCAATTGGTTTTTGAGAGACTTAAATTGGTTTGTGTGATTTGATAACTTATATGATTGCTAGATCTTTAACTGGAAAAACCTTATTCGAAAATACAATATTGTACAAACATCGTTTGATTCATATAATTTAATCAATTGATCCCAAGAAACTTTTGTTGGTTTTTCTTTACTTTCATGCAAATAACATTATCAATCAAACTTAAAAATAAAAAGGAACAAGCCCTACCTTCCTTTGCCTCCCACTTACTGACCAAATCTGCATCTTGGATAGGCTTCATCTTAGTCCCTTTAACTATTTTGAGCATATATATATATTCAACAAAAGCATCTTCATTCCAAGCTTCCAAATATTAAATCCAATGCCATTAAATTGTTCTACTATCCTCTAAGGATCTCCTGCAATGGATGTGGCCATTTCTTTGTCTTAAACTTTCTAATACTTATATGTCTTCAACCTAGACTTCACACATTTACGAAGCCTGGCATCACTTCAACGAGGATGGCACTATATAGATATAATGATAATGGTGGGCCCATCGATAAATCATCTTATCAGATATTTCCAGGACTATTAATTCCTTTGATTAAAGAGGGGGCCCGTCCGTAAAGTTTGCAGGACTATTGAGTCCTTAACAAATATCGGCCTCTCGTTTTCAGCAAGCTATTCAATACGTATAGAGGATTGCAATATACATATCGCTCAATTTTTGTCTCTCTCTCGGGTCTTTATTTTCCCTTAAATTGATATATTTGAATTATAAATCTGTACAATGACACCACGTGAAGTGCCATACTAACCAGACAATAGTTTTTCGCAAATTCAAACTTTATCAGCTTTCGTGTTTGAATATTAATGATCCCATGAAGAGCCCTTCAATGGGGTTGGTGTTGTGACTGTCATCTTTTGTCTTTCCTACATTCCATCTCTCACTTTGTACAAGCATTGAACATTACATAAGCTTCTTCATGGTGGGGATATCCTTCATATTTAAGCATTGTCGAGGCCTCTCATAATGCACGAAGTGTGTATTGTTGTGCAGTTCTAGTTCGTATTTTCATCAGCAGTCGATGGGTGTTTGTTTTGGGCGTTCTTCATCAGCAAAACATGATCAAGAAATGCATCCCTTCTCCCCTAACAAGAGCACCAACAACCACCAAGTCCATGTGATTCGAAAACGTTTGAATTCATAATCGAAGTTACAGTGTTATTGTTGGTTTTTCAATGTCTATCTCTCTTATTTTCTTGGGCCCTCCTGTGAAGGAGTTAGGCTCAGTCCCGCTCTGATACCATGTTGACTTTTCATAAGAGATGATATTGTATATGAATGAATGAATATCTTATTACAATTATGAGTGTCCTATATATAAAGAACATATGGTGACCATGGTGAC
Organism: Picea engelmannii; assembly: GCA_009831015.1. Taxonomy (NCBI): domain Eukaryota; kingdom Viridiplantae; phylum Streptophyta; class Pinopsida; order Pinales; family Pinaceae; genus Picea; species Picea engelmannii. The sequence continues at coordinate 520,667 of ML779214.1, forward strand.
CATCCATGAAGAGATGTGCCCCTTGGGTAATAAATATATTTATGCTTTATATATATATATATATATATATATATATATATATATATATATATTATTACAATAATAATATTATAATTAATAATCTCATTATTAATTATCAATCTAGTAAAATGTCTTTCTGATGCAAACATCAACAAGATATTCATACTTTCATGAGATGAAAACAATTATCCACAAATATATATACATTTAAACTTTTTTTTAAGTCCAATCATGTTAAATGTTGCATGGCATTGTATCTTTTTATAAATCTTTTGTTATTAATATGTTAATTAGGATATGATGCACTTAACAAACCAATATTGTAAATTTTGCAAAAATAATTATGAATTTATTAAGAATGCACTATAATACAACACTTTTCACAAGGAGAACACTTGTCATGTATCATCCTTTGGATGTGTTGGGTGATTATTAGTACGTGCCTCAAGGCAGTAGGGACTATTGTAAACGGTTCGCTATTTTTCAAATACTCTGGCACTAAAATCAAAGACTTTAACCTGAAGTTTTAGTTCTATATTTCTTTGAACACTTTTTCTCCACATACCAAAAACTTATAGCGCTTTTGTTTAGCCAATGAAAAATTTTGACGTCTTATTTGGCCTCATATCGAGGCAATTTCATTTGAAACTTAGGAAAAATGTGATATATTTACTCTGCATGATGGTAAGGTAGATTAATGCTAGACTTTAGAGTAGCATTAATTCCTAAGATTAAATGTTTGTCCATGTTTATATCATATTTATAGCATAGCCATTTATTAAATGTTTTCCCATATTTATAATAGCCATTTGTTACATGTTATTGCTCTGCAAAAAGAAGAGCTATAGGTTAGAATTTTCATTTTGAATGAACTTCAATTTTTTTTTATAATTTTCATTTAAAATCACCATCTATTTTTATTTTTTAATTATTTCTTAATAATGGGAAATAGTCATAGAAATGGAATTAGTACAAATGTCCTAAGTTCTGCAAGTTGTAATAATAGGTGTCAATCACATCTACAAATGTTTGACCATTTGAGAAATGAGTTTACAGATTTGGTATAATAGTTAAAATGGTGTTTAAATTAGACAAAACTATGTATGCTTGAAACTCTCTAGAAGATCTAAATCCAAAGAAAAGAGAGAAGATCTAAATCAAAAGAAAAAAGAGATTTAAGGAAAAATGTTTTTTTCAAAAACAAAAAAAAATGATTTTAATTTCAATTATATTAGTTTTTTCGTTTGATTTCCGGTTCCAACTTCTAGTTGGAGGGAATATTGATTGGAATAACAATACAATTTGTTGTAATTTAATTATTTATCTATATCTATAATAAAATTACATATATATAAAGAATTATCAGCGGCTTTCTATAAGTGGGAGTTATGGCTTACTTATTTTCTCTAGCTACCTACTTGCAAGTACAAGAGGCCATTGGAGTTCTTCATAATCTAGATCTGTTGTTAGTGGTTTTTCCCATGTTGTTAGTGGCTTTGCCCATGTTGTTAGCGGTCTTTATTACTTCTAGTTTGAACATTGCGCTTGGCATTGGTTGTTAACAATGGAGAAACTGAAATAAATCTCTTTCCCGCAAGAGAAAAAAATGATGAGACTAAATCCTTGCTTACCCACGAGAGAAACATTGATCAAACTAAACACCTTTTCAACAACAGTAAATGAGATCTACTAATCCTCTAGCAATGTGTTGGGAAAGAGATCTATTGTTCAAAACCTAGTTAGCAATGTCTTGGTGTTCTTTGCCTTTGGTAGAGCCCCCACATTGACTCTCTTTGTGCGGGTCTTTCAAATGGCTCATACATACCACCAGAACTTCGTATAGAAATAGATTCATTCATTCCTTTGGAACCCCTACGCTAGATTCATTCATTCCTTTCGAAACCCTAGGTCGTTGATCCACATGGATACTAGTGGCCACCCACCTTTTCCAACTGGCTCAAAATAGTTTTCTGGCAATTTTGATAATATACTATTTTTAACAGTTTTCACTTCCGGAGCCATTTTGAGGCCCTAAACGATGTTTTTTGGGAAAAACAGGTTTTCAATATGATCCTTCAATATTATGCCTAAAATGAATCTCTTCGAAGATACCTTTCCAATGGGCTATCATACGCCTAAAACGGAGATCGTATGCAAAAGTTATGACCCCGAGAAGTTGATGTACTAACTTACCCAAACAGGGCCCACATGACTTTTGGCACTTCATCTCCTAGGGTTATGTTTTTGGATGTCTAGGGTTTTTGACATTCTTGCTTATTGTAAAAAGGCCTTCATAGCCTCATTGTAATCATCTTCTTGCGAATGAGCACAGTCGTCACATCGCTTCTCAGAGATAAGTTGCCACCATTCCAGGAAGTTTGTTTCTGCTACATTTTACAGTTTTCAAATTATTTTGTTATTGAATAGAAAACCAGTGTTACTGTATCTCTGTTATTTTGTGTTAAGCACCTGTTAATAATCTGTATTCATTTCGTTTTGCTCATAAAATCTGGATAAGTGGTATCAAAGCGGTATGCTCCTTTTCGTCTTAATGCATGTCCCCAATGAGGTCGAAGTATAAAGAGTTAGGTCTCGAGCTTGTTTCTCTTGAGGACAAAATCTCTCGCACGCCCAAGCGACCTCTCATGGTAGGAGAAAAGAAAGATGATGGGACATGAGATCCTTTCAAACTATTGATTGAGGAAGCCCTCATGCAACAGAGGAACGAGATGATGGATAGTTTCACGCAAATCCTTCGGTGGCTACCAACAGCCGACGCATCTTCTTCGAACGGAGGCGCCGCCCCCTTCAAGGTACAAATAAACTTCGATATTCCTATATTTGAAGGTCAGATAGACGCAGATGTTGTAGACAAGTGGTTGAATCTAATATAAGGGTATTTTTTTGTCCATAACTTTTCGAATAGAGAAAAGACTACTTTTGCACTCCTCAAAGTCATTCCCCATGTCAAATATTGGTGGGAAAATTTTTGCGAGAAAAAGGTAACAGAGGAACCCTCATTATTTACATTCACTGCCACCTGGGAATCCTTCAGAGATGCTATTAAGGAACAATACTACCCTGTCGGAAGTTATGACGACCTGTATACCAAATGGACCACATTGCGGCAAGAAGAGACCAAGCAGTGCCAGATTGCACAAATATCTTCCATACCTTGCACACCAAGATGAGTATCAAAGATTCAGAGCGACATATGGTGCTCAAGTATCGTGGTGCTCTACATAGATACATCCATACCGAAATGGAATTTCTGGACATCTCATCCTTGGGTGCGGCCTACCGATATGCTGTCAAAATCGAGCAAAAGCTGAAACAAAAGATGCGGCAATTTGGGCCTGGGAACCCCTCACAACAAAAGCCAGGAAAGGTCGTCCCCAACCCACAGAACAAAGGACATAGCAAAGATGGACATTATCAGGACAACCAGTCCAAGCTGCAAGCAAAGAAGGACACCAAAAAGACAAAGAAAGATACTGAGAAGTGGTGCAACTTCCATAAGATCCCTTGGCATAACATTGTTGACTGCTGCTCAAAGCAGTCGCTAGTGGCCAAAGTGAAAGCCTATGAATCAGATGTAGATTATGACTCTGATCCAGAACCAGAAAGGGGAAGACGGATCATTGACGTGGAACCCAGTGCCACCATTGCTACCACCAAGCTCCAGCCTGGTGAACCAGACGAGCCAGAAGAAGGAGAGTGCCTCTTCCATTCACAGATGTGGGTAAAAGGCACCCCGATGCACTTCATCGTTGATAGTGGTAGCCAGAAGAAACTCATCTCAGCAGAGGTCGTCAAGTGGTTGGCCCTGTCGACAACGCCACACCCACAACCCTACACCATTGGATGGCTCCGCCAAGGAAGTGATCTCCGCGTCAGCCAACAATGTCGACTGTCATACGACATCAAGCCCTTCAAAGACGAGGTATTATGTGATGTTTCTCCTATCGAAGTTTGTGATGTTCTTTTGGGCCAACCTTATTTTTGGAAACATCATGTTGTATATGATTCTAGGCCTCATAGTGTTATTATTAATTTGAACAGGAAATTGTATAGGATACCCGAGGCAGTCCCACCTAGTGTTATTTCCTTGATCTCTACTAAAAAATGCAGGAAGGTAATCTCTTAGATGGGGAAGTTTGTCTTCTTCCTGATTTGCTCTCAGATTGAGAAAAAGATCACAGCCACATCCAGGGTCTCTATGGCCGACCTCTCCACACAGCAGAAGAAAGTAGATAAGGTCATGGAAGAATACTCGGATATCTTCTCCTCACCTATAGGGGTACCTCTGCACTGCCAGATCAATCACCCCATCGATCTGACCCTCGGCGCATTGCTGCCCAATGGGTCAGTCTATCGTCGCTCTATGTTACAGAATGAGGAGATCAAGCGACAGATCCAAGAAATTCTCCAAAAGGGGCACATACGTCCTATATCATCACCTTGCAGAAGCCCAATCGTATTGGTACATAAGAAAGATGGAACCTGGCGACTCTGCATTGATTACTGGGCTCTGAATAAAATCACAGTCAGAAACCAGCACCTGATTCCCCAAATCGACGACCTCAATGATCAACTCATGGGGGCCAAATACTTCAGTAAGATTGATCTGAATTCTGGCTACCACCAGGTCCTGATAGAACAGATAGATGTATGTAAGACCTCCTTCAAGTCAAAGGAAGGCCTTTTTGAATGGTTGGTCATGCCCTTTGGTTTGAAAAATGCTCCAGCCACTTTCATGAGGATGATGGACAATATCCTGTGACCATTCACCAATACTTTTGTATTGGTGTATCTAGATGACATTATCATTTACAACAAGACCTGGGTCGAACACTTGCAGCATATTCAGCAGGTTCTACACACCCTGCGGCAGCACAAGCTATACGCCAACTTGGAAAAATGCTCCTTCAGCATGGACAGGGTCCATTACCTGGGCTACATCATTGATCAACATGGCGTACATGTGGATCTAGCCAAGATCCAAGTCATCCGTGACTAGCCAGCCCCAACCACACTCACTGAGCTTCGGAGCTTCTTGGGCCTTGCCAATTTCTACCGCAGGTTCGTGTTGGGATTCTCCCATATTACATGGGCCCTTAGCCAAATAAACAGGGGTGGTGGTAAGGTGAAATTTGCGTGGGGCCGATCCCAACAACAAGAGTTCGATGATTTGAAGTAGCGCTTGTGCTAATCCCCAGTACTTTCACTACCAGACCTATAGTATCCCTTTGAGATCGAGACAGATGCTTCAGACTATGTTGTGGGCGCCTTTCTCACTCAGCATGGCCACCCCGTGGCCTATCATAGTGAGACAGTATCAGATGTTGTCTATAAGTACCCTACTTACGACAAAGAAATGTATTCCATTGTGAAATCCTGCCGCCAGTGGAGACATTACATTCTTGGGAAGGAGAAAGTCATCCACACTGATCATAAGCCACTGCAGTTCAAGCAGACACAGGGAAAATTGCAGAATGATCGCCATCAAAATTGGTCTGCATACTTGCAACAATTCCACCTCAACATCAAGTATAAAACATGAAGCACCAATCGCAGCGTTGATTGCCTCAGCAAACCGCCAGTCGCGGCACTCACCACGGTGCTAGACTCTTGTGGCCATGAGACCTCTGGATGGCACCAACTCTATGAGACAGACCTGAACTTCGCCACCACCTACCAAATTTTGGGTGCAAACGCAGTTGTCGATAATTTCCATCTCTAGGATGGGTTGTTGTGTCGTCTGGGCCATATATGTGTTCCATCAAGTGAGCGAATGAAGCTGATATGGGAAGCCCACTATAGTCGAGTGGCAAGACACTTTGGCGTCAAAAAGACAGTGGTGATGCTACGGAAACATTTCTACTGGCTGAAACTTCAACAAGAGGTTAGCAAGTATATCAGGTCCTGCACTGCCTACACTATTGCCAAACCAACCACTAAGAAACAGGGCCTGTACACCCTTCTTCCTACTTCTGACAGGCCATGGGAATCCATCTCAATGAACTACATGTCGGGCCTCCTATCCACCAAGTGGGGAAATGACTGTGTTTTTGTGGTTGTTGATCGCTTTTCTAAGATGGTGATTCCGGTTGCCTGCAAGAAGAGCATCACAGCAAAGGCCACTACCAAGCTCTTCTTTGAAAGAGTCTAGGTACATTTTGGAATCCCACAAACCATTGTCTCAGATCGTGACAGTCGATTTCTCAGCACATTATGGTTGAGCCTCTGGTCACTGTTGAACACCAAGCTCACCAAATCCACGACCTTCCACCCTCGGACAAATGGCCAAACCGAGGTTTTAAATCGAATGATTGTGCATATCCTTTGCATGTATAATTCAAAGCATCCTCACACATGGAATGAGAGCATTCCCTATGTCCATCATAGTTACAACTGAGCCCTGCATAGCTCAACTGGCCACAGCCCCTTTCAGGTGGGATTGGAATTCCAACCATTGGGTCCCATAGATGTTGCACTTCCCCTTGCGGTCACCTCGACTGACTCATCTTCTGCTCCAACTAAAGTTGACAAAGCCACCCAGTTCATTGAGCGGATCCAGCACATCCGCCAACAGGTTCAGGATATCCTACAAAAGTCCAGTGACAAGTACAAACAATTCCATGATCAACATCGGGTGCCACATAAGTTTCAGGTGGGTGACAAAGTTTGGTTGCACTTGCAGAAAGAATGCCTTACAGGACCCCATCGGAAGCTTCACCCACTTCGTTATGGATCGTACACTATCACTAAGGTCGTGGGGGATAATTATTTTGAGCTCAACATTCCTCCTTTCCTTGGCCTGCACCTAGTGTTCAACGTGGATCTCCTTCGCCCTTATTTCCCACCATTATTGGACACCTCAGAAGTAGAAGAACACTTGACACCAACAGAGCTCAACCCCGACTGCATACAACAGGAATCCAATGATCAGATTGTGGAAACACAAATCAAGGGCACTCGACAACAAAGGATCTAGCTTTATCGAGTCGTCAAAGCAGGGCAGCTCCTACACCAAGGAAAGTGGCTCACCCGGGGCCAAATTCAGCAAAAATTTCCTCATCTGATGGGGGACCTCAACGCAATGGAGACCATTTCTTCCTAAGGAGGGAGGATTGATCCAGATGGATATCGGTGGCCACCCACCTTTTCCAATTGACTCAAAACAGTTTTCTGGGAATTTTGACTATGAAAATCAGTTGTATGGACACTTATATATTTCTCTCACACATATAAAATATGTGCTTATTTCTTACCATGTGAATATCCATACAGTCAATTGTATGCTATAGCTCCACTCCTATATCATCAGATATAAGCTATGCTCCTCCATTATCATCAGATATCCTATTATAATATCTGCCACATTTCCATTAAGTTTTAATCAATATCATCATCATTATAATTAGGCCACATGTCTTTAATATATATATATTGAACATGTTTTTTTTTTACGAAAACGGTTATAGTTTATATTAGAGGGGTGGCAAAGCCACAACTTCAGTTACAAATTGCCCCGAGTTTCTTCGAGCCTACAGATCAAAAAACAAAATGTGATGCAACATTGTTTCAGCATAAGACCCAGCGCTGTTTCAGCATAGTTTCCAGCACTGTGTTTCAGCCCAGCGCTATGTTTCAGCATGTGTAACAACACTATGTTTCAACAACTGTTCCAGCACTGTGATTCAGCATATTTAACATCATTGTGTTTCAGCTGTTACAGCACTGTGTTTCAGCATAAGTTCCAGCTCTGTTTCAGCACTGTGTTTTAGCATCTGTGTTCCAGCATCTGCATTCCAGCATTTGTGTTCCAGCATCTGTGATTCAGCTTCTGTGTTCCAGCTCTGTTTCAGCACTGTGTTTCAGCATCTGTTCCAGCTCTGTTTCAGCACTGTGTTTCAGCATCTGTGTACCAGCATTTGTGTTCCATCATCTGTGTCCCAGCTTCTGTGTTCCAGAATTTGTGTTCTAGCACCTGTGTTCCAGCATCTGTGTTCCAGCATCTGTATTCCAGCTCTGTTACAGCACTGTGTTTCAACATCTGTTCCAGCACTGTGTTTCAGCGTGAGTTACAGCCCTGTGTTTCAGCTTGATACAACACTGTTTCAAGCTTCGCCCGAATCCTTTGCTTCTGCACGTTCGATCTTTTGGAAGAGTGCCCGTGAGCTGCGATGGGTCATGGGATTTCCACATTTTCAATGATGCCATTGATTGACAGCACTCCAGCATCAAGTAGAACGCCTTTGTTGGCTTCTTTATCAGCAATTTGATTTAAGTCCCTTAAAACGTGATAGAATTGATAGGTGTTCAGATTCCTTAGTAGGAGGTGGATTTTATCAAGCAGGTTATTGAGCTTGGTGCTTTTAGTTGTGGAGCCCTTGATCATCGCCTGTATGATTATTCTGGAGTCACCTATAATTGCCAGATCTTGTATTCTTAGTTTGATTGCCAGATGCAAGCCTTGCCAGAGATCCAAGGCTTCGGCTCTGTTGTTGGGCTCTATACCGAGTCCTAGGGCATAATGCGTTGCTTTGTCTTGTCTGGGATCTTCTATGATGCCCCCTCCCCCAACCTGTCCTGGGTTCCCTTTCGAGGCCCCATCAAAGTAGAGGATGGGCGTTTTGATTTTTCTTTTCCATTTGGCAAATTCCTTTCCACTTTCCCTGATCTCCCAGCTTTCATGCATTGGGTGACTTCCTTGTTGGCTTCCTATCCCTGGGATGTTGAATTGGGCTATCCAACTCTCATGTTCTTCGGCCAAATTATGTAGCTTTACTTTGGGACAGAGGTGAGCAGCAGATTCCCCCAGCAGTGCTTGAATTTTAATGGCAATTATGTCTTCACTTAGTTGGCTATCTCTGAAAATTCTATAATTTCTCTCTAACCAGAGATTCCATAGCACAAACTTTGGAAGTATTCCCCATATACAGAGAGCTTGGTTTCTTTTCTTATTGGCAAAGGGGAACAAGGATTCCCATTGGAGGAGCAGGCTTAATACATCCGGAGGGAGGTTTGTGGTTGTTTGGAGGCCTGTTACTTTCATCCAGACTTCTTTTGCATAGTTGCAGTTTAGAAGAGTGTGGTCAGTTGTTTCTTCTGCGTGGAGGCAAAGAGGGCACCTAAAGGGTCCTTCCCGGCCCCTTCTTCGAAGATTCTCCCCCGTTGGGATACTTTTGTGCGCCAAGGTCCAGCTAAAATGGTCAATTTTTGGGAGGGATCTATATTTCCAGACTGCTTTCCATCTTGCTGGATTTCGCATTGCAGTGGGAATTGAGTTGAAAAGTTGGTAACCCTCTGTTGTGGTGTAAGCCTTGGCATTCCTGCCCCATCCACGATCATCCTTACCTGTCTTTTTTAGAGGGGCTTTCCCTTGGAGACACTTCTTGAGAGCATCCCATTGACTATCTAGTGTAGCTGGTCTATTTGGGACTGCCCACCCTTTCCAGGGGTGAGGCCTTTCATCTCCCCAAACTGAAATGTCTGAGAGTGTTGAGATGTTTTGGCTGTCCATCCATCTTTTGAGTCCTTGTAGGTCCTGGTGCTGATTTAATGGAGGGTCTCCCATTATTGAGTCTGTCCAAATTCTTATTTTCCTTCCATTTCTCGGCACCCAAGTTAGATGAGGGGTGAAAAGAGGGAGTACTTTTTTGCAAAGTGAGAAGATGGGAGAGATTTTCACCTCCTTACCTGGGAGTTCTAAACTTCTGTCCCGAGACCCTCTAAAGTATTTCCTCCAAAGTGCTCATTTACTCCAAGTGGTTTTGCCAGTAATCAATTTCCAGAGAAGCTTTGCCCCTAATGCCAGATTTTGAGTCCTTGTATTTTTAAAATTAAGACCTCCGTCCATGTAGGATTTTGTGGTTTTTTCCCAACTAACCAGGTGCATCTTCCTCTTTTCCTGCCTGCCTCCTTCCCACAAGAATCGCCTCTGAAATGCCTCAAGGTTTTGGATAACTGTAGCTGGAGCTAATAAGAGCGAGCAATGAAAGATGGGGAGGCTAGCCATTACAGCCTTTATCAGGACTGTCTTTCCTGCTAAATTCAGCCAGCTGGCCCCCCAAGAGGTGATTTTATTCTTAAGTTTTTCTGCAATATGGCTCCAGTGAGAAACTCTTGGGGCAGATTTAAAGACTGGGACTCCCAGGTACTTGAAGGCCTCCCAATTTGTGTGCCCCTCCATCCCTAGAACTCTTGTAATTCTCAGCATTTCATTTGGGGTGATGTTCCAGCCATAAATGCTACTTTTGGATTGATTTATCTCGTTGTCGGAGGCTGTTGCATAGGCGTCCAGTTCTTCCTTGAATTTTTTGGCTATGATTGGGCTTGCTCCACCCAGCAGGAGAGTATCATCCGCAAATTGTGCATGGTTGATAGCTTTCACCCCTTGAGCTATTTTTAGACCATGAAGATCTTTATTAATTTGGGAATGTTCCAGTTGATAGCTTAGAACTGACGCTTGAAGGGCATAAAGCAAAGGTGACAGTGGGCAGCCTTGCCTTAGTCCCCTGGAGGCTTTGAAGAAGGCAGTTACCTTCCCATTTACCAGGGGGGCTATCCAAGGGGATCCTATGCAGGCTTTTATCCAATTTATAAAATGTAAATCAAACCCAAACTTCCTCATAACTTCAAATAGAAATTTGTGTTTGACTCTATCAAAAGCGTTAGCGAGATCTAGCTTAATGACCATACCTTTTTCTTTCCTTAGAACGCTGGAGTGGATTGCTTCTTGAACCAGGATTATGTTGTCAGCGATATGTCTTCCTTGAACAAAGCATCCTTGATTTTCAGGGACTATGAGGGGGAGAGCTTCCTTTAGCCAGTTGGCTATTACTTTGGCTAGAATTTTATAGCTTGTGTTACACAAAGAGATTGGTCTGAACCTGTTGAAAGAGGTCACTCCTTTTTCTTTCGGGATGAGTGCCAGAAAAGAGGAGTTAGTGCTTCCTCCCAGCTTGCTGGCCTGCTGTGACTTCTGGATCATTTTGGTTAGGTCCTTTTTTATGATTTCCCAACACTTTTGATAGAATCCGGCGGTGAACCCGTCCGGTCCTGGAGCTTTGTCTGGGTTCATCTGATCAATGGCCTCCTTTATTTCTTGATGTGATACCTCTCTAGTCAGCTTGTTGTTAATGTCTTCATTTATTAGCTTTGGAATGAGCGTGAGTGGGTAGCCTTGCTGGTCCAGATCCGTATTCTTTGGCTCTGTATAAAGCTTCTCAAAAGTTTCATAAGCTGCTTGTTTAATGCCTTCTGGATCTGCAATTGTT
>ML779214.1:557364-578495 GCA_009831015.1 Picea engelmannii
ACTTTGCATTTTGTTCGACATTCCCTTCCCTCACTTCGGGGGTATGCTAGTACTAATAGTGTATGCCACGACAACATGAATATTTATTTTGGTTAACTCCCTATTAATTCTTATAAGAGTGTAAATCTCAAGTACATATAGTCAACTTTAAGTTCAATCATATTGCATTGTGATGAAGGGATGTGGGTTCTCACATTATGTTTGTCTTTCATGGTCAAAGTTTAGTGACTTTTTAATGAAGCCACATTTGTCATAATACTAGGGATGACAAGGCACTCTATATCAAAATAAGCCCATCAATATGCTTGAGATGTATATAGTTTTGGATATAATTATTGCATAAGAAACTCAATGCATTGGATTAGTCGTTACAAAAATGGCATGTTCTTAGTAAAATGCAAATTAAAATTAAGAAAGAGATTTTTCATGGGAAGAAACTTCCAACGAACAATGGAACATGAGATCTACTAGTGATAAATGTATATTACATTTACAACATAAAAAACATTAACATTGTTCATAAAATTTGTGATAAATAATTATGAAGTTTTTTCTTTCTTTTAAACAAAAATTACATTTACAACATAAAACATTGTTTAGAAAATTTGTGATAAATAATTATGAAGTTTTTTCTTTCTTTTAAACAAAAATTATACATGGTCAAAAGCATATTCAAACATTAAAACAAATCTATTTTGTGCCAGTTGTGAAATAAATAGTATTACTCATTGAAAATAGTAAGAAAAACATCAAACCTATTTAAATTCTTAATAAATAATACACCCGTTAATGTACTTTGTGGAGTTATAATATGTAAAAAATATGAACAACAACCAATTTCAAAATGATAAAATTAAGTTTAGTTTGAACTTTAATGGATCTCCCAATTTATTTTCAATAAAATGGCCTTACACCTTGAACATCAATGATTTAATGTCACATACTAACTTGAATACGATTATGATGGACAAATCAAAGTATCTCCACTATTGTATATATAAAGATATATTCTTTATAGTTGATCTTTTGATTTGAAACATCTTGTCACATGAATGAAATTGTTTTATTTTTTATACAATACAATCTTTTGAATGAGATCTATAAAGAGGGCAACTTCTCTATGATTTATTTTCTTAAAAAAAAATAATTAAATGTCCATCATTAAATTATAATTGATAAATATTTCAATTTATTTACCGGTTATTAATGATTGTCTTAATTTTCTGGCATTAATTAGAACAATTACAATTTCAAAAAACATACGTTATATCTTGCTACATATCTTATCTCCCAAATTAGGGGTGTTTAATAAAAATAGTTACATTTGAGTTATGAGCATTGCATACTGAATATTAAAAAGAAAATCCTATAATTTTGATTTTATGATGACAATCTTCTTCTTCAAGATTAATTCCCCAATCACTTTTGAAATCTTGTGCTCCTCGTCTCCAAGTTGCTTTAACTTAGGAGAACCCAAAACCAAAGCAAACAGAGCCTCTTTTATAATACCATCACATGATATCAATACTCTCAAGCACGTGAGAGTTTTGGATGATTGAAGCCACAACCATGCTTGTTAATCCTTTTCAATGCCACAACTGTAAACTAGGCACACTTTTACAAGAGGCAAGCATGGCTCCCAACTTTTTGTCATGTAGACAATCATTAGCAAAAAATCAAATTTATTGAGTCATTTGAACAGCTGACCAAGTCTTGTCAATATGCCAGGCTCCTACATCTCACTGAAACCAACTCCTCAAGGGACAATCTTATGTTTACTCCAAGAAATGTCATACCAACTACAATTGCTAGCCAACAACTATGCAAATAGAGGATTTTAAGTGATTGATAGTTCTCCACTATAACAAACAAATCCTCATTGCTAAGATCAAGAGTTGACATCAGGTCTAAAACTTCTCACTACTAAATATGACCAAATTTGCCACACTTTTTCGTTGTTATTGCGACACTTCTTTGTTGAACTTTCCACAAACGTGGGTCTTATTTTCCGTGGATCTATATAGTGACACACATTTGTTTGTGTTGCCATGAGAATGTTATATTTGCCACAATGTTTCGTCGCTATATAGACGGATGTTCATGGAAAAACATGAATGCTCCATTTTTGTTGCCACGAGAACACTATATTTTCCACAATTGTTCGTCACTATATAGACGGATGTTCGTGGCAAAACACAAATGAAAAGTTTATGTTGCCACGGGAATGTTATATTTGCCATGATAGTTCGTCGCTATATAGACTGATGTTCATGGAAAAACACAAATGAAAAGTTTGTGTTGCCACGAGAATGATATATTTGCCACAATTGTTCGTCGCTATATAGACGGATGTTCATGGAAAAACAAAAATGAAAAGTTTTTGTTGCCACGAGAATGTTATATTTGACATGATTTTTTATCGCTATATAGACGGATGTTTGTGGCAAAACACAAATGAAAAGTTTTTGTTGCCACGAGAATGTTATATTTGCCATGATTTTTTGTTGCTATATAAACGAATGTTCATGGCAAAACACAAATGAAAAGTTTTGGTTACCATGAGAATGTTATATTTTCCATGATGTTTCGTTGTTGTATAGATGGATGCTCGTGGGAAAACACAAATAAAAAAATTGTGTTTCCACGAGAATGTTATATTTGCCACGATGTTTCGTTGCTATATAGATGGATATTTGTGGCAAAACAGAAATGAAATTTTTTTGTTGCCACGAGAATGTTATATTTGCCACGATGTTTTGTCACTATATAGACAGATGTTCGTGAAAAAACACAAATGAAAAGTTTTTTTTCCACGAGAATGCTATATTTTCCACAATTTTTCCTCGCTATATAGACGAGGACTGTAGGTTTTTAAAAGAAAAATTGCATATCAGCATGAAATCCACTAGAATCTCTAAAAACACAGTTGTGGGGACATCCACCAATCTTGGGAAGGTCATGGTTGGCCACAACTAATGCTTATATTGGGTGTAGAATAGGGTATATGATCATTTCTGATGGATATGATACAAAGAAACTGGCCCTTTAACCTCCTGCTAAACCAAGTATGGAAACTGAAAATCCTTTTTGGGTTGATTGTGAGGAAGGGGATGTTCAACCTCTGCTTACTATAGGGAAAGATCTTAGTTTTAAAAATGAGACAGAGGATGATACAATCATCATTTTTATTAGTGACCCAATGGATGTGACCCAAGAAACTTACCAAACTCTATATAATGTGATGGATGAGACAAAACAAGAAGAAATCACACAAGAAACATTCACTGAAACAATTATAGCTGAAACAGCTCTAAAAATAATGGATTTTGTTAATGAAAGATGTTGAATTTATATGGACTGATATTTGTCAGTTTACTTTTACAAAATTAAAGAAAAGATTGTCCACAACCCCCATATTACGAGGACCCAATTGGGATCTTCCTTTCCATATTTCATCAGATGCTTCAGACACTCCAATTGGAGCAGTTTTGGGATAGCAAGAAGATCACAATCGATATTTACTATATAAGTAAGAACATGGCCCCTGCTGAACTGAATTACACAGTCACTGAAAAATAATTTCTTGCAATAGTTTATGCCATCAACAAATTTTGACATTACATTACAGGTTATCCTACTTTTGTACATATCGATCACTCTGGTATTAAGTATTTAATGAACAAGGCACGGTTCGATAGGTGGGTATCTCTTTCATACTAGACCAGATTTTGAGATAAGAAGGTGTGTGAGAGAAGATGAAGTATATGACCTTTTAAAGGCTTGTCATGATGGGTCTTGTGGAGGACACTTTGTTGATAAAAGAACTCGATACAAGATACTCTGAATGGGGTATTATTGTCGCACTTTGTTCTAGGATGCTGAAAAGTATGCACAAACATGTGATAGGTCAGAGAATGGGCCAGCCTAATAGATTAGATGAAATGTCATTGCAACCCCAACTTGTGATAGAGCCATTTGAAAGATGGGATCTTGATTTTGTTAGGCCCATAAAACCTCCATCCAATCAGAAACATTACATACTAGTCTGCACATATTATATGACTAAATGGGTTTAAGCTAAGGCACTCACTAGAGCCACAGAGCAAGTTGTTTCAGACTTTTTGTTTGAAGAAATCTTTACTAGGTATGGGATACCTAGAGAACTAGTTACAGATAGAGGACCACCATTCACATCTCATTTGATTAAGGCACTTATGTAGAAATTTCACATTCAACATCGGATGGTTTCACCCTATCATCCACAAGAAAATCGCAAAAAACTGTAAAAAGTACAAACAAAGAAAATTGAAGCAACCCTTACAAAAATTGTAAAAAGTCATCGCAGGGATTGAGCAGAAAGACTACCTGAAGCACTCTAGGCATACAGAACCACTTGGAGAAATACAACATGATTTTCTCCCTATGAACTTGTGTATGGAAAGAATGTTTTGTTTTGGGTTGAATTTGAAATCAAAACACTAAAAACTGCTTTGAGTGTGAACCTAGATTTGACAGAAGCTCAAAAGAAAAGGCTTGAGCAACTTAATGAATTAGATGAAAAATGTTCAGTAGCACTACACCAAACTTCTATAATCCAACATCAACTCTCCAAATGGCATGATCGCTTTATTAAGAAGAAAATATTTTAGAATGGAGATTGGGCGTCGTTGTATGATTCACGCTTTAAGGATTTCAAAGGGAAGTTGCAAACACGATGGCTCGATCCATACAAGGTAGACACAATATTTGATAATGGGATTGGTAAACTAACAACCATCGATGATGCAAAAACACCAATCTTTGTAAATGGACATTCTTTACGACTGTATCAACGACCATTTTCAAAAGTAGATTTTGTTTCTTAAATCGCTGCAGATTCAGGTTATTAGTTTTTCGATGGGGAGGAGATTGCTCCTGCTCCATCGAAATCTTAAAATTTTGACTGCGCATTTTTAATAAATCATGTACATAAATAAATTGCACATTGTTTCGATTAGAGTAAAAACTTAATTAATTTATTTTTTGTCTGTTTTTATTAATAAGCTTGTCAAAGATTTGTGTCGGTAGACTTGTTGTTTCAGACATTACAGGAAGCGGAAGCATAATCAGAGCAGCATAGCAGATGGAGAAATTGCTCCGCTATTTTTTTCTGCCATTTTATTGAAATACCGCCATTTTTTCTGCCATTTCGTTGAAACACCGCCAGTTTTCCACCATTTCGCTGAAACATCACTACTTTTCCATCATTTGTTGAAACACCATCATTTTTCTTGTTGTTTCCGACAAATTCCTATTTCCTTTGCCAAATTGTTCGACAAATGTTGAGACTCTACCATTTCTCATTAATTAGTCGTGGATTTATTAAAAAGCACCGCCAATTTCAAAAATTCCAAAGCAACGTCATCAACCTC
Source organism: Picea engelmannii (assembly GCA_009831015.1). Lineage (NCBI taxonomy): Eukaryota > Viridiplantae > Streptophyta > Pinopsida > Pinales > Pinaceae > Picea > Picea engelmannii. Next base: position 562,776 of record ML779214.1, read on the forward strand.
CATTAGTAAGTGTCCAAAGGTACGTTACTATTCTTTGCACATGCGATAATGTGGGATATGACAAATGAGTAATGATTATTCATTTGTGGCATTCCACATTATTTTCATCGACCAATTATACTTGTTTCTGGAGTATGCCACTTCATCATCCATTATACCTCACTAACTCTACCGCCATTCCATCCAATCATCATCGCCAAATCTTTCACCACCTTTTCTTTCCATAACTAATTTCCTTGTTGCGCATGCATAACGTTGCAATTCTTCAACTCTGAGTCTGAAACATGGAGACAAGTTGAAATTCCAAGCGATGTAACTGATAAACAAAAGTTGTCAAACATGGGTGGACCAGTTGTGAGACATGAGCCTGAATCTTTGTCTTCTCTGCTCCAGTTTCCAACAGTATACATAAAGTTTGAGGAGGTAGAATGGATTAATTATTTTGAATAGTTGAGAGGGTTTGATAGTGTTGTGGCACTGGAATTTGCTCAAAATTTATAAATAGACCATTCAAGGGTAGGAGTAATAAGAGTTGAAGTAAAAGAGGAAACCATAGAAGATGTTGTTGGTTTACCCAAAACTGGTACATAGTGGTTTTTCCAGAAAATGCCACTTCCCACAGCAAAGACAGAGTTTTTGGAAGAGGGTGAAGAAGTTCAACCTAGAGGACGAGGGACGGCACTTGAATATTTACCACATCCATGGAAGCAAGTTGCTATATTCTTGAAAAATTACATCACCTGTGAAGGTAGATACAAAGTTGTTTACAATCATGAATTCATTTTATTATCCCATATTTGACATGGTATATTAGTAAACATGCCTTACTATCTGTTAAAAACTCAACAAAACATGGCTCATTATACTAGACGTGCAAGAGTGTTAGTAACATGCATCACGAATCATGGATTGATAAAATTGCTAGTAGATAGGGCACTAAATATGAAAAAAAGAGCCCCTCCAAGACTTATACCCAATAATGCATAGGAAGTAGCTAAAATTGAAACTGGAAGTGATGAGAGAAATGAAAACAATTTGGAAGAAGAATGGCAGAAGAGTGGAGAAACTGAAAAAATCAATATCCTTGCAGTTATGTCAGAAACTATGATGCATTCATATCATAATGACCAGGAGGTTTTTAACCATGATTATGTTGATCAAGAAGAGCCTACAAAAATCTTTGAACAGAGTCCTCAAGTATCACCCATAGTGGTCCAATCAGAGAATGAAGGGGGCGATACTGAGAAAGAAGTGAGTACAAGAACACCATCTAAAAACACTGAAATTATACCAAAAAATGTTCCAATGGAAGAACCTGCAGAACTTAATATAGAATGAGAGGACATGCGAGAAGAATCATCCACTATGTGTGATGATTCTTCACATCATGTTCTCAGTGATAAAATAGAAGTCATTGAAATAAGTAAATAGAGTCCTCCCATAGATTTTCAACCATTCATAATTGAGGAAGAAATTCTTCCTTCAGAAAAAGGCAAGAAAAGATCTTCATCAAAGTTTATTTCTAGTCTTCCAAAATAGAGAATTGGAGCCTCTGTCGCAGAAGAAGCAGAAAAAATGTAGAAAGTTGAGCTTGTAATTCTTATTCTTCATCCTCGTTCACCTGTTGTTACACAAGAACCAGTAGGTGAACAACAACAATGAAAAGTTGCAACTGCTCCACAAGAACCAATTGACAACCCAAATATTAATGTTGTTGATACGCAAGGACCTGTTGTTAGACAGAAGCAAACAAATAAGAAATCCAAAGCAACCAGTAAGAAGGCCAACGAAAAGGAGAATCAGCTTGAAGAATTGATTTATGAGAATGAATTGTTGAAACAAGAGGTCTCAAAATTGCGGGCATATTTGGAAGAAATGAGGAAATCCAAGGCAAGATATCATACCTTGGGTACATTGGCAAATGTTGCATCAACATTTGAAAATATGAGAGATGAAATTGAAGAAGGACCTCATGAATATATGTATCATGAATGTGCTAATATCTCCAAAGGGGCTGGATATAAAGTGATTTTGCAAGAGGAACAAGTACCTGTCAATGGAAAGAACAACTTGTTGAGATTCCTCCTAAAACAACTAAAGAGATACAGTCTATTAAAAATTGGAAGCCAAAGGACACCATTGTCACACAAGAATCAATGGTGCCAATTATGGAAAACACTCAATTGTTTTATGGAGAAACACAAGAAACTCCATTTGCGGATAAAGCAATAAAGACTGAAACCCCAGCTAGTAATGTTGATGAAGCCATACAAACAGAGGATCTCTTGGAATTTGTTGATCATGCTATGTAGACTGAAGACTTATTGGAATTCATGGATAACAGTATGCAAACAAAACTTCAACCTGATACTGAAAATGTTAATTTTCTGTTAGTTGAAGTGAATAAGTGGAAGTACCAAGTATCATTATTTAAACAAGATATGATTCCCTTGCCTCAACATGAAAAAACCTTTAGGGAATTAAGAGAAAAATGGGCCGAAGAATTAGCATATCAGAAACATAAATGGGAGAAAGAAGAAACTAAGTTAAAAGAATTAAAAGAGCTAAGAACTTAGATCAAAATGTTGAGACGAGAAAAAAAGGTTATGTATACAATGATGCAACAAGTTTTAATTTGTAGAAATCCTTCTCTCTCTTACTCTATTTTCTTATATGAACAGTTGATTCTCTTCAAGATGAAATCCATTGTGGAAGATCAGCCACACAAAATCACTTTGGTCCCTGACTTTTTAGAAAATTTCTTTCAAAGTGGTATAATAGATCAACATTTGCTTTGTGAACTTTATTTACATGAGCATGCTTTTCAACTAGACAGAAGATTCAATATGACACCTTTTGTAGGAGACATTCAACTTCGATCATTCACCTCTATTGTCAACAATCAGATCAAATGGTTGAATGCTTTTCAAACGGTCCACACTAATGAAGGAGCATCTACACTATGGATTAGAAGTGAACTGCAAAGCTCTATCTCTGCTATTACAACTCATCAAAAATTTATTTCATCTACATAAAGGTTGAATAGTGTAGAGGCCCTTCACTAAAAGGTAATAGAACGATGTCAAAGAACTATTGTTGATCAAAAATCTTTAGTAGTGGAAGGAAGTAGATTGAGATGGGAAATAGCCATCGATTCCTTAAAGACAAAGGAACCATACAATCATGATAATTTTATACAAGCTTTATCTCAATTTCCAGGATATAAAAATTGCATTCAAACTTGTGGATCAAAGTGGCTAGGGATGAAATTTCATTTTCCACTTATCTGGCTTCCTGTGAACAAGTATCAGTCAATGTATAAGTTGTCAAAGAAGGTTGAGAAACAATGTTGGGCATAAGTTATATAGACTAATGGCTTCAGACCTACATGAACCAAAACAGAGTCATCATATAACATCTATAATCTTCATAGGATGAACTTGTTTTTAGACTCAGACTTAGATTAGCCAGGATTGCATGAGGACATGCAATGGAGCAGTTGGGTGAGATGTTAGGTGATGGAAATGACCCTTTTTGCCACTACTTTCATATTCCTTTTCATCTCTTTTTCCTATTTTAATCCATTCATACTACTATCAATGATACTAGATTATTCCCTTAGGAAGCAGGTAAAACATATTATTCCTTTTGTCATATTCATACGTATTATATATGCAAAGTAGAGTAACGTTTCTTTATTTGGACATTTATTCATTAAATTAATAAGAGTTGCATGTAGTTTCAAAAATTGTTGAAACGGGGGACTTGGAGTATCATGTGGTGATACACGGTCGACCGTTGATCCACCACTTCATATTGGGTGCTATGCCATTCGTCAACTCAGTGGGAGAACTAAAATAGGCACAATGAATCATCCATCTCAGTCGATCAAGAATAGAAGACCACATGTTGAACAACCTCCTAAATGATCGCACGGTTGCATTATTTCTGGAATGTAATTATTTTGATGTAACAATATACCTTTCTAAAATATCGTGAACAGCTTGAGAATCTTTGATTCTCAAGACTGTTCTACATAAAGAGATCTTGTTTCCTATTCAGGGAAGATAGAATATTTAAAAAGGGGGGATTCAAACATTTGTGGGGGGGTTAAGAACTCATATTGGCATAAGAATTGTATGAGAAACATAACAATGTTTTGTAACAGTTAATTTCACAGTTAATGAGAAATTTGGCAGCTTCCAGAAATTCTTGAGCAATTGTTGTGTGAGATTTGAGTTACTTTGAATCGACTATGAAGGAGGCAAGGGCCTACTTCCAATAGAGATCGATTTTTTCTATTATATTAGTATTTTGATTTTGCAAGAATTTTCATTTATTGAAACAGTTAAACAGATTTGCTAATACAGATGCTTTCTTATGTGTGTTAAATTAATTGATGAATTGATTTGGTTGATGTGTGAATTCTCATGAGAAGTGTGTGTTTTAATCTCCTATAATGTGTTTATTGATTGTTGATACACCTTATACATCTCATTGGAGGAATTGATAATGTCTAGTTGAATATATCATTGAAGCAGTTTTTTGTTTATATTGTGAGTGATTTAAATTCTGCAAGAATGCTTTCCTAGATAACAATTTCCTCCTACAATAGTAGAATAAGTTTCCTTCCTGCAATCGTAACTTAGGTGTATATTTTTGTATTGTAATCCAGGGTTCTTCATTGTAAACGTAGGTATTTTCATATCCATGTTGTGTTGCTCCACTACCTATGAGCACCCATATTCCTAACGGAATCACCCCAACACCATAGGAATTACTCCATTGCCAATGATCATCCATAGTCCCGGTGGATATATTTACATGTCCTCGTGATTAGTTGAATTTTCATTCCTAATCATTTACCAATAAATATTTCTTTATCATACAATTGATAGGGGAAAAATGACCCTTTACAAGTAGGTGGGTATGATGTTTGTTTTTAGTGATAAGTTTATCGATTGACCATGCCTTAGTGATAATAATATCCCCTTAAGTTATTTAGGCCTAAATGTTCGACTAGACACCTTTCATTATGGTTCATTGATTTTATCATGAGTGGATGGAATACTTTAGCCAACTAACTCATTAACTAGCATCTTGATTTTCAAAGTCATCAAGGATTTAGTCACTTGGAATGTTCCAAGTCCGACACTACTCTAATAATCTTGGAAATCCTTATAATTCATAGCTTTTCCCCCCTCCTATTTTTTTTTAGCATGATGGTGTAGAACATAGGAAGTTTACAAGGATTGGCTAAGTGTACATTATATTCATGGACCTAATTTAAAAGAAAAAGTCAACAAATGTAAACTTCCATCAGTGCAATATCAACCAAAAATTATAAAAAATAAAGAAAAATAATTGAAAGTCTAAAACAAAATTACAAATTACAAAATTACAAAATAAAGAAAATAAGTGTAAATATAAAGCAATGTAAGAAAATCTATAATTTCAAAAAATTATAATTGGAATTCTAAAGAACAAAATGAAAGAGAAAATATGAATTAAAATCCTTAAAATTTTAGGAAACAAAAAACCTACTAAATACAAGCTAGATGTGTTAGTGTCATCTAACTAAAGTATTTTTGTAGAATTTGGTCATTGAGGAGGAGGAGATCTAAATTCCCCTCCATGTTTTTCCATTAGTATGTGCCAATAGAAATAATATCATCCACTTGGAGTGGATCAATATAAAGATATGGAAAATTTGAATTATTTCATTAGGATCATTTAGTTTATAGAACATGAGAATAAGATTTATTACTTAGAAATTCTTAACACTAGATGTGTATTTATAGAACCAACATTTAACAATTTATTGGTAGTGTGTGGACTGCAATATTCTACTTAGCTATTTTCTATATTTGGTAGGATATCATTTCTATTTTGGATAGTAGAGGAGCTCTACCCATCTTCCAATTGATATGGCAACAAGGAAGGTAGAAATATATTCAAAGGAAAAATGGCTTCCTTGCCATAAAATATAAAGTAAGGCAAGGTGCTTAATGTCTCTTTACGAATTATTTTGTCAGGGTCCTACCATAACCTCCCTACTTTGGGTACTTAGTAGTTGTTACATTAATGTGTGAGGATGTCTTCTTTGAATAAGGCCCATTAGATAGTTATTTGGTAATTACTTAATGTAAAAAAGTTCCTCACACATTGGGATGCATGTATCATGAAAGCATTCATGTAGAGGAAAAGGAGCCAGTGGAGTACATGGCTTAGGAGGTGCATTGGTCTCCTTGGAGGCTTGGAGGAGGATCATTGAATTCCTTGGAACATTGGTCATATCCAATCATAACAAGATTTATAATCATACCAATAATCATAGCAAGCTATCCAATCATAGAAATAATAATAACAAGGTATGCAATCCTATATGTAATCATGATCATAGCAAGGTATCTACCACATATATACATCTTCAATAATAATATGAAACCAATAAATGGCAAGGTGTCCAACACATGTGCATACATATCATTAAATATCTCTTTAATAAGGCATCCACATATGTATGCATCATATGAGGGTGAATCATATATATGCATCATATGGGGGTCAATTGGCATGCATGTCGAGTGGCATGCAAGCATAAACAAGTGTCATGCATGCGTAGCAAGTGTCATGCACAACATGCATGCATACATGTCCAGTTATAGGCTGAGTTGGCATGGCATGCAGTGACAAGTCACCTAGGCGATTTGGAGTTCCAAGTCAACATGCTAACTCTATTCAAGTTGAAGTTCCAAATTTAGTTCAATTAAGTTAAGTTCAGTTCTAACTAAGTCACTACTTCAATTCTAATTCGAGATTAAAGAGTTAAGTTCAGTTGTGGATACATGCAGCGCCCTGGGATATTTTAAGCCAATCTTCTCCTCCTTTAAGTAAGTAGTCGACCCTCATTCTAAATAAATATATATATGTTGTGTATGAGTGAGAGGAGGCAAGTGAATATTAGTTCAGAACTAGGGCATATATCAGTACACTTACTGGTTTCATATCAGTCCACAATAGAGGTGCATATCAGTTCAGGAAACCACTTATACCAATCCCAGATCTGAGCGTAAATATCAGTCCAAGACATAGGTGAAAAAACAGGTGTAACAACAGTTGTAACAGCAACGTGCATCAACGATATACCAGGTGTAACAATAGCGTGCATCAGTCATATAACATGTGTAACACCAGCTGTAACAACAGTGTGTAACAACCATATAAGGCACATATATCAAATTTGTAACAACAACAAATATCAATCATAAAGAGGTTGTTGTGATAGTCTATCAAAGGCACCTACAACAGAATTTTAATCAACAAGAAGTCAGTTCGGGTTGAGTCATTGGGAATCTCTTTAAGAGTAGAGTTTCATGGTGGAAATGTTGTAAGTGATCAATCATTATCTTTTCAATAAAGGAATATTTGTTTGTTGGGGGTTTTCTCCCTATATAGGGTTTCCCCAGGGTACTTGTGGTGTTAATATGCATGCGAGTTATTCTCTGTGGTTTACATTGTTTAGCTTTGGTTATGCATCGTGAATCTAAGTTAAAAGTACAGTCATATTTAAAAGAAGCCTACATCCAATCAATCAAGCCCTAAAATTTAACAATCACATAGGTGTCTAGGTTCATCATACTCAATTATTAGTGGAGGTAAGCATGAAGGGGTGTTGAGTATAGAACGTCATCATCAACCATCAAGGATATATACATTCATCAAGTCATACATCTATCGTGTGGAAAGTAAATTTCTAACCAGGAATCATCCCAAAATAAGAGTCCAACTAATACTATAAAACACCAAATGATCTAATGTATAAGACTATAAAAAACATGCAACTATAAAAAGCTATAAAAAACATGCAACTATAAAATAGGCACCCAATTATCAATTACTAATATAATAAAACCAATGGGCTAACTAGACTTTAAAAAACACGTCAAAAACCTTACCTTATCAATGTCCTTTTGCCAGGTCCATCTGCCCATACAACTTGATAAGAGTTGTCCACGAGTTGCATTTCCATCGCCAAGACCTACAGATATCATCAAAGACAAGATTTGTATATGAGTAAATAATATATAAGCAAATAAACAAGCATTTAAACATGTAAAAACTCTAGAAATACTAAATTGGAATACCTTAATGAGCTTCTCTTTGTTTCGAGAATAAGTTATTCTCTACTGAATAGGGCCAACCCCGTGAAGGTGGAATCTCATATGGCCCCTCCCCCCGCACATCGCTCTCAATTCCCCATACCCAATAAATGATTTATTTTACATAGAAAACATATAATCATTCATGCATAAGTAGGCAAGTCATATAAACATTCATTCGTATTAATAACGATAGTCATCAAAATACAAGTCATAAATTTATACAATCAGATTTTATTTTATTTTTAAACCCACGAGTGGGATATCATCATCCTCATCTGTCAATGTATTTCTTGCGCCATGTCCTAGTTGTGTTGATTGTGTTTCCATGCCCTCACGCACCATACTTTTGGTACGCGGATGAATGGGGCGTGGAGGCAGCTGCAAATGGGCATCAGCTGCAACAACGAAAATGATCATATTGATACGCTAAAATATTATTGAAAGAACTATTTCATTATTTCGAATAAAACTACAATATTGTTCTTTACATGTATGTCTAGTCGTGACAACTGGTTTGTTCATTGCTTGCGTCATTTTTTCCTCTTGCAGTTCACCCTCATGAGTTACATGTTGTTCCATTGAAAGAATAAACTTTATAAGTACACGTCAATAAATAAATATCTATAATCATAATAAATACTTTTATTTCTAAAGCATACATACCTGAATGGTTAGTATGCTCCCCAGTATCATGCGACAGGTGCTCCCCATTATCAACTCGTAGTTGTTTAGTACCACTACCCTCACTGCTTCGGTTTCTCTCCTACTTAAAACAAACATAAACATTTAGTTATTGGTGATACAATCAATCATGAATAGATTTTACAAGTATACTACAATGATGGCCTTATTGATTGTATTTACCTGCATTTGCATAATTGGGGAGATTGGCATATGCCCCAAGATTTTTCGATATTAAACGACACTTTGAAAACCAAAATTGAAACCAATCTTTAGGTCTTCCTCGGTGGCAACGGATTTGAATGTATTTCCCTGCAATGCATAACATCATTAAAATTGTTTGTAATAAAACAATTATTTGTTTGTTATTGTTAAATAAGTATTTTCCACAATTAATCATTTAATTCTTACGATTTGTGCTCTTAGTTTTTTGCATCCACCCTGGCCCAATTTATATTGTCTGTGCTTTTCCATTCTAGCCTTTGTTTCTTTGGAGGTGTCAAGCAGCGTATGAAAATTTTGAAATATGTTAGATGTCGCAATTGTTATTTTAAACAAACAAAAAAAAAAAAAAAAATTGAACATATTTCACTAAAAATATGATATGTGTTGTACCTTGCTTTACCAGGTCGTGGTTCTTTTCCTTGTCTTTTTAGAAAATTCTCCGTTGCATCCTCTATCAGTGCCTTCCACTCTTTCTCTGAAACCATGGAAGGGCGCTCATACTTGAGGTTTTCTTCCAATCTTTGCCTATACTGGGCCCTAGTATATTTCAAACTCTCGTGAGCTAAATGGGTGACCACTTTTTTGTTGAATGTATTTCCAAACAAGTTTACCATATGGATTATCAATTCATCTTTCAAATTTCTATCTTGGTCATTCCACCTTGTGCGAATGGTGGGGCCAAAAATCTCCAATGCCTTGTCATTCAAGTTTCTATAGAATGCATTATTTTCTGCAAAAACGTTATGATCATTAATTTAAAATAATTTCGACATATGTGCTTTTCAATTACATCATAAAAATCAATCAATCAATTAATAAATACCTGCAATCTTTTGTATCTTTATTGGAACACAACGTTCATCCACCAGAAAGGCGACATCTAGTGATCACGTGTTTTTCACTTGTGCTGCTCTAGGATAAGCTTCCTCAAAATTGACACTAGGTTCATATCCAACATCATGTGGAGTCCTAGTGTCTGTATGGCCCTGCTCAGGCATGTCATGTTGCTCAAAATCAATATGCTCATCATTTTATTCGAGGCCAACATCTAGAGAGTAAAAAATCCTCACTGGTATGCTTTATCAACGTTGTGGTCACTGGAGCATCACTGCTACCAGTAAAGGTCTATGTAGGTTGTCCACTCTTGGGTTCTAAAAATTCCTACAAAAGAAATAATTGACTTTATCAAATCATATAAAAAATATAAACTAAAAATCATAAATGAATATATGTCATAGCTGATAAAATTATGTAAAGATGCCACTAACCCATAAGAATGTATTTGAACTTTTAGCTCATTAATTCTTCCATTGATCTCCTCCATCATGGGTCTTCTACTAATCAAACTAAGTAATTCTATGTTTTCCCTTTTCAGGGCCTTCCTAATAGTTTCCATTGGGTTTGTCGAATAAAATATTTCTTCCTCAAACACCCCATCATCCACATCGAGTGTGGACTGCAAACATCAAACAATAAAATTAAGGAAATTAATTTTAACAATAAAGAAATTTAGTTGTTGTAATCATATTTAGTTATTGTTAACATTTGCCTGATGTGGCACAGTGGGTGACTTTCCATGGTCACCCTGGACGGATGTAGCTGCAAGTGACTCTCCATAGTCACCCTGGATGGATGTAGCTGCAAGTGACTTTCCACGTTCACCCTGACACAATAAATCAATCAATAAAATTTATGAAAATAATTGTACAACCTCTATGAGTCTAGTCAAACTAGTGAAAAAGTCAAGGGGAACGTACAACCTCTGTGAGCCTAGTTAAGCCTTGTGAGCCATGAGAAAAAGTAAAAGCATCTATCAAAATTTAGGTTGAACGTAAAACTCCTATGAGCTAGAAACAAAAAATCTTTCTTGTATTGCAAATGATGTAAATGTATTGATCTAGTGCATTGGCACGTGTTACACTATCCACCATGATGAATTTTGAATTTCCAAGTCAAAGGGTTATGTCAAATGAGCTATTAAACTCATGTTGTAAAAGGTCAAGTCAAAGAGTCAAGTTGAATGAGTTCTATAAGGTCAAATATGTAAAATTCAATTGGCATGCATGCTTAACAAGTGACATGCATGTCAAGAGACATGTAAGCATAAACAAGTGTCATGCATGGCATGAACACATGTCTAGTTATACACTGAGTTGGCATGACATGTAGTGTCAAGTCACCTAAGAGAGTCGGAGTTCCAAGTTGAGTTACAAGTCAACATGCTAACTCTGTTCAAGTCGAAGTTCCAAATTTAGTTCAATTCAGTTCTAAATAAGTCATTGCTTCAGTTCTAATTCGGGTGAAAGAGTGAAGTTTAGTTGTGGATACATGCAATGCCTTGGGCTATTTTAAGTTGTTATTCTGCTCCTTTAAGTAAGCAGTCGACCCTCATTGTAAACATAACAACAGTTTGTGTGTGAGTGATGGGAGTAGATTATATCAATCTACAAAGAAGGTGTGTATCAGTCCAACAAGCAGGTGCTAACAGTCCATTGTTAGGTGCATATATCAATCCACACACAATGCATATATCATTCCATGCACAACAGAGATATCAGACCTCTAACAACAGCGTGTAACAGCGAGAAAGAATACGTATATCATACCTGTAATAGCAACGTGTAACATCAAGAGATAAGGTGCAACGCTTTTATCATACTTGTAATAGGTGTAACATCCAGAGAGAAGGTGTATATTAGACCTGTAACAACAATGTATATCAGTCATAAAAGGGTTGTTGTGACAGTCTATCAAAGGCAGCAAACATCAGTCGTAAAGAGGTTGCTATAATAGCCAATATCGATAGCCATATCATTCCAATACCAAGCACCTTAAACAAATTTTATATCAGCAAGAAGTCAGTCCGGGTTGAGTCATTGGTAAGCTCGTTATGATCAGAATTTTCATGGTGGATTTGATGTAAGTGATCAATCATTATCTTGGCAATAAAGGAAGACTTGTTTTCTAGGGTTTTTCTCTCTGTATGTGGTTTTTCTCCTTGTATAGGGTTTCCCCAGGGTTTCCCTGTATGCATGGTGAATCTAAGTTAAAAGTACAGTCAGATTTAAAAGAAGCCAACAACCATTCGATCAAGCCCTAAAATGTAACAACAAGAAGCAAGACAATTTATGTAAATGGTTAAATTAAATGGTATATAAGATAATTAATGCAAAAAAAAAATAATAAGAGTGATTGATCAAAGGTTGAGTAAAATGGTATATAAGATATTTACCCCCATAGTAGCATCCCCTCCATCTATTCGATTCAAATGGTAATTGATCAACAACTCTTCACCTGCAACTATTGATTTTTTCACACATATGAATACAAGATTTCCATCACACCCCTCAAATATGAAATTCGATTTCTTAGTTGTTGTCCTTGGTCGTGTACTATTTATAAAGCCCACAATATTTTCAGAAGATTTTGGCCTTCCATCAATATACATAGTCGCCCCTTTGTTTTGATTGTTGTCTACTAGTTCTATATAATTTGAAGAAACTTTGTGATTATAATTTGTCTACTTCCAGTCTGGCCTGTTGCTGAAGCCCAAGGAAAGGGAGGTGTAGCATCGATGGACTGTTCTTGTGAAGGTGTATACTCCCGGGTGGGACAGACATGTGGGGAATGAGAGACAGTTGGTTGGACTACTACCGAGGTTTGAATGGTTGGAGTGATGTTGAGGTCTGGTACCTTGGCCTAGACCATGTGGATAAGGATTGTGGACCATGGCTATCTTGGGAATCCATTGCCCCGATGGAGTCATAGCCCTACTCCAAGGTGGAAGGTCTTCTCACTCAAAAGATAAATACAATTCTTTATTTATTGTATGTTGTGTATGCTGTATACAGTTTTAATGTTATTAAATTTGTTTGTATATACATATATATACATTGCATATATGCTTGCATTACCGCATCCATGACTGTACCTAAGGTGTCTCATATTTCATTACTTAAGAAATATATATACCTGATGCTAATCATGTAATCGATTGGAATATGATTCAGGTGGAACCAGAAGGTGTCCTGCAAGTGCATCATGTGCGCATATTGGACAGGAAAATAAAACAACTCCAGAATCGAGCTATTGAGCTTGTAAAGGTCCAGTGGACCTGGTATGGTCCTGAGGACGTGACATGGGAGCATGAAGACGCTATACGGGCATAATACCTGCATATTTTTGAAGATTTTGGAAATCTTGTTGATGCTGTGTGAAAGTTGCATTGAGGACAGAGCAAAAATAAGGAAGGGGGATTGTAATGTCCCCAAGGCTGAGCCCTGTTGTAAATCATGTTTATGAAATGAATTGTAATTATGTTTTATAGGCTGGTGAACCAAGTTAATATAAGTTGGTGGGTTTATGTGATTATTAGGCCAAAGAGCCTAAGTGTTGAAGGCCAAGAGCCTGATTTTGTACATGTATCTATGCAGAACATCAATAAAATTATAAACATCGCTGCATGCAGACCGACCACGATGAACGAGTGATGGGGGACTAAGATTCCATAGAGTGGGCAAGGGATTAGGGGCTAGAAGGTGGGAAGAGGGGCTAAGTGTTGAGCCTAGGGGCTTAAGTCCTTGGGAATAATATTTTAATATTATTCCAAAAAGACCATGTGAAATATATGTTTTATCCTAAGTTCTTTTGGAATGACAAGTGACTTCCAAATGGGGAGGAATGCATGCTAATGTAACGCATGCAGTTTCATGGGTGGCAAGTGTCAACCCAAGTGCATGCAGTTAAAACTGTTGAATTGAGCCGTGATAGGGGTTCCTCCTCCATTCCACCATCGACCGTCTGAACGTGAGTCCCATCTTACCTCTGCAAGATACCCTCGTGCAATTCTGAAACCAAGGAAAAGGTCTGTGTTGATTCTTGGGAAAGTCGGTACACCCTCTGTTCTAAACCGTCAAGCCTGTGTCGACCCCTGCGTGGATTGTTGGTCACACGTCCCTGAGAAAATAATAACCATGAGTTTATTCTGTGCTTGTTGATCTAGTTGGGTTGAAGTATGTGACTGTCACCTGTTTGGGAAGCCCGTGACTGTATACCCAGTTGACTGTTGTGGACACGCAATGCTAGACTACGCGTGGCTTGTTGACCAGTGTAAGTTTGTGTTGAGCCTATGTGTAACCTCTCTCCAGGTGAGGGAGGTGATTGTTATTGAAGAGGCAGGTTTTACTAAGCCTATGAGTGACTCTCTCCAGGTGAGAGAGTGTGCGGAGGAAGGAGAGAGCTTCTGGAAGGAACCCTATAGCTGCCACAAAGCTCGAAGATTTCTGGTCCGGCCTGTTGTTGAAGCCCAAGGCAAGGGAGGTTAGCAGCCGAATGATTGTCTAGGTGACAGAGAAGGTGTATACTCTTGGGGTGGGACAGGCATGTGGGGAAGGAGAGTCTGTGGGCAGTGGGCATAAGTGGTTCATGGGAGAGAATCCTCCCTCTTTTATGTGTATTCTTCCAGAGAGAGTTTGTTGGGAAGTGGTTTTCTCCCAGAGAGATTCCAGCACCAGCTACGGAGATCTGAGACTTCCTGATCCGGCATGTTGCCGAGACCCAGAGAGGGAGGTGAAGCACCGATGGATTGTGCTTGTGAAGGTGTATACTCCCAGGTGGAGCAGGCATGTGGGGAATGAGAGTCCATGAGTAGTGGGCATAAGAAGGCATCCTGGGAAGAATCCTTCCAGTTCTTCTGTGTTGTTTTCCCTGTAACCTCAGCCTAGCCTAGGATTCCTTGCCTTGGGGTGGAGCTTAGTCCTAACTTGGGGGTGACCCACTGCTGAGATTGATGAGTAGTGTGGTCTAAGGCTGGGAGGTTCGTGGAAGGCCTGCACGTGGTTGGTGGAATTACCACAGTTTCAAAGATAAGTATCAGATTATGTTAAATGTTATGTTTTGCATGCCTGTGATGCTTATATTTTATCATGTATTATGTTGTGCAGATGAATTATTGTTAATGCCAAGGAATATTTGTGTTAGCAGTAATTCTTATGCTTACTCTGAGTCAAATGTGTTTCATTTTATTTAAATTCATGTTATCAATCAAGTATGAGAATGATGTTGTTACGCACAGTAGTGTATGCCCGGCCAGTGGATTGGATGACAGTCGGGGGAGCATTACATAATGGTATCAGAGCAAAGGTTTCAACGTTGAGCCTAGATGGGTCGGATAAGTGGTCTTCAGACCGAAATTTTTGAGAATAAATTGTGTTGGGAGGGCCAATTTCAAACCCCAGAATGTTCCCGAGTGTCAAGGAGTCACTTGACCGTGTTACAAAGCTCAGGAAGTTTAGCAGTATTTTAGAACCACAGTCGGTGTGGTATATGGCCACTGGGAGAGAGAGAGAGCTCAACGCATGAAGTGTTGGAGCCGTAGGATCTGTTCGGGAGGAAAGGAGAACCCTCGCGATCGTCATATCTGGATAACATGCACGAGGTTTAAAACCCTTTAAAGTTGCACAGGAGTGTGGAAATCGCGGTACGCGAAATCCCAAAACGATCTACACCGTAGATCGTAGGAGAGGAACTTGATCGTTGGATCAAGTAGATTAATAGACTGTAATTTTGTTAAGCGACGGGCAAATCTGGCCGGCCAGAATCTGCGCGCCCAGATCTACAACCAGGGTTCCATATCGGACCCCCTTCGTGG
>ML779214.1:583157-606493 GCA_009831015.1 Picea engelmannii
ATGTTGTGTATGTTGTATACAGTTTTAATGTTATTAAATTTGTTTGTATATACATATATATACATTTCATATATGCTTGCATTACCGCATCCATGACTGTACCTAAGGTGTCTCATATTTCATTACTTAAGAAATATATATACTTGATGCTAATCATGTAATCGATTGGAATATGATTCAGGTGGAACCAGAAGGTGTCCTGCAAGTGCATCCTGTGTCCATATTGGACAGGAAAATAAAACATCTACGGAATCGAGCTATTGAGCTTGTAAAGGTCCAGTGGACCTGGTACAGTCTTGAGGACGTGACATGGGAGCATGAGGACTCCATACGGGCGTAATACCCGCACATTTTGAAGATTTTGGAAATCTTGTTGATGTTGTGTGAAAGTTGCACTAAGGACAGTGCAAAAATAAGGGAGGGGGATTGTAATGTCCCCAAGGCCAAGCCCTTTTGTAAATCATGTTTATGAAATGAATTTTAATTATGTTTTATAGGCTGGTGAAGCAAGTTAATATAAGTTGGTGGGCTTATGTGATTATTAGGCCAGAGAGCCTAAGTGTTGAAGGCCAAGAGCCTGATTTTGTACATGTATCTGTGCAGAACATTAAAAAAATTATAAACACCTCTGCATGCAGACCAACCACGATGAATGAGTGATGGGGGACTAAGCTTCCACAAAGTGGGCAAGGGATTAGGGGCTGGAATGTGGGAAGAGGGGCTAAGTGTTGAGCCTAGGGGCTTAAGTCCTTGGGAATAATATTTTAATATTATTCCAAAAAGACCATGTGAAATATATGTTTTATCCTAAGTTCTTTTGGAATGACAAGTGACTTCCAAATGGGGAGGAACGCATGTTGATGTAACGCATGCAATTTCATGGGTGACAAGTGTCAACCCAAGTGCATGCAGTTAAAACTGCTGAATTGAGTCGTGATGGGGGTTCCTCCTCCATTCCACCGTCGACCCTCTGAACGTGAGTCCCGTCTGACCTCTGCAAGATACCCTCGTGCAATTCTGAAACCAGGGAAAAGGTCTGTGTTGATTTCTGGGAAAGTCGGTACACCCTCTGTTCTGAACCGTCGAGCCTCTGTCAACCCCTGTGTGGATTGTTGGTCACGCGTCCCTGAGAAAACCATAACCATGAGTCTATTCCGTGATTTTTGAGCTGGTTGGGTTGAAGTATGTGACTGTCACCTATTTGGGAAGCCCATGACTGTATACCCAGTTGACTGTTGTGGCCATGCAGTTCTGGATTGCGCGTGGCTTGCTGACCAGTGTAAGTTCGTGTTGAGCCTGTGTGTAACCTCTCTCCAGGTGAGGGAGGTGATTGTTATTGAAGAGGTAGGTTTTACTAAGCCTATGAGTGACTCTCTCTAGGTGAGAGAGTGCACGGAGGAAGGAGAGAGCTCCTGGAAGGAACCCTGTAGCTGCCACAAAGCTCGGAGATTTCCGGTCCGGCCTGTTGCTAAAGCCCAAGGCAAGGGAGGTTAGCAGTCGAAGGACTGTCTAGGTGACAGAGAAGGTGTATACTTCTGGGATGGGGTATGCATGTGAGGAAGGAGAGTCTGTGGGTAGTGGGCATAAGTGGTTCATGGGAGATAATCCTCCCTCTTTTATGTGTATTCTTCCAGAGAGAGTTTGTTGGGAAGTGGTTTTCTCCTAGAGAGAGTCCAGCACCAGCTACGGAGCTCTGAGACTTCCTGATCTGGCCTGTTGTCGAGACCTAGAGAGGGAGGTGAAGCACCAATGGACTGTCCTTGTGAAGGTGTATACTCCCAGGTGGAGCAGGCATGTGGGGAATGAGAGTCCGTGAGTAGTGGGCGTAAGAAGGCGTCCTGGGAAGAATCCTTCCAGTTGTTCTCTGTTGTTTTCCCTGTAACCTCAGCCTAGCCTAGGATTCCTTGCCTTGGGGTGGAGCTTAGTCCCAGCTCAGGGGTGACCCACTGCTGAGCTTGATGAGCAGCATGGTCTAAGGCTGGGAGGTTCGTGGAAGGCCTGCACGTGGTTGGTGGAATTACCACAGTTTCAAAGATAAGTATCAGCTTATGTTAAATGTTATGTTTTGCATGCCTGTGATGCTTATATTTTATCATGTATTCTGTTGTGCAGATGAATTATTGTTAATGCCAAGGAATATTTGTGTTAGCAGTAATTCTTATGCTTACTCTGAGTCAAATGTGTTTCATTTGATTTAAATTCATGTTATCAATCAAGTATGAGAATAATGTTGTTCCGCACAGTAGCGTCTGCCCAGCCAGTGGGTTGGATGACGGTCGGGGGAGCGTTACATTAGTGACCTTAAACACTATAGTTATCCCACAATCCGAGGCTTTCATCTTATCATCCAACTTTTTGATGCGAAATTTACGACCATTACACCACATAGACTTGTGGTGTTTCAACTACAATATGGACAACAAGTAAAAAAATGCATTGTCAATTAGTAAACATCATATAATATGGACTTAGTAAATATATATTTCAAAAAATAAACAAACCAAATACATTGATATAATGGAAAATAACTATAAAAATGTGGGTGAATATGCTTGTTTTTTTATCTTTTAAACTAAAGGATAAATCAATTTCCCTTTGCATAAGATCAAGAAATTCATGTTGATAACGATGTGTTGTTTTAATCATCTTACTAAACCCTTCCCATGATAACCTACCGTAGTATTCTTCACATCATTATATCCAATATTCCATCCAATCAATATTGTTTGCAATGTATAAATGTAGAGCATCCCACTCTTGACCAACTATATGAAAAAATAACAACTGAATATCAATAATTAGCTATCATTGGCAAAGTTTAATATAGTTGATGGAATAAAAATAAATGAATGAGTATGATAATATAAAATTGAAAAATTAAATGTATAATATATTAAATCTACAACATCTAATTACCTTTCACGGTCCTCATTCTACCTTTCCCCAATAGGACCTCCCCTTCAAATTTGTTGATGGAGTTGAGATGCCAAATGCGAGGCACATTCATATTTTCTGCTAATTTAGGAAGATATTGACTAATATACACCATGCATTGATATACCATATATCCCTCCACCATAGAACCCTCGGGACATGCTCTTTGTCTAACAAAAGCCTTCAATGACTTCAACTGCCTCTGCACCATCCACATCGACCTTGTGTGTACTGGTCCACATAATTCAATCTCCTCAACTTGGTGTATGAGGTAGTGTTCTTGTGCATTGAAAAATGTTGGAGGTAGATATGTATGCATTTCACACATTAGTCGGGGAATTTCTCTCTTCCAATACCTTATATCTTCTTTATGGATCTCTTTAGATGAAAACCACGTACAAATGGTGCAAGAAAATAATAGGTTTGAACAATATCACGACATATATAAAATTGCAGATAAAACACAATATGCCAATAAGTTCTGCTACAAAGCACTGAAGAAACATTTTCCATATAAAAATGCATTACTTACCACATATATTTTCCAAAAGCATATATAACTTGTTTTATGTTGTTGTCAAATCTCTCTGGGAGAGATAGAGGTAAAACATACTGTAACAAAAAGCAAATTTTGAATATTTATTTCCAAATAAGAGAAAAAAAAAATTACTAAAAAGATGTATACCAATATGTTAATATACCTAATAATTACCTTAATGAATGTATGCCAATCATGTGTTTTAACCCCACCAAAATCACCTTTTTTCGTTAAGACATTTTGTGTGTTCGACGAAAACCCTGTCAGAAACCTTATTTCCCGAATGACCTATTTTACAGCATTGCTTTATTGCTCTGTCAATAACCATGGAAGACTAATATTGTGTTCTTGACCATCACCATTAGAATTAATAATCACACTTTGCAATGCGTGATTAGCTTATTGGATGTCACTACAAAACATTCCAAATCTTTCTTTGTCAGTCCTTCCATCTAAGATTCGTCATAACAATTATGTTATATTCTTCCCGATATGCATTGTATCAAAAAAATGAACTATTTGTAGGTTCTCATAGTAGGGAAACCTATTGAATTGTATGGGGTAACTTTTTATTCCTTGTGGAAGCCCATTCGTGCCTTAACGACATTCATGAAATAGAAACGAAATCACATTTACACTAATTAATCAATATATCTAGGTACCACACTAAACAAAATTCATTGAAAAGAAAAAATCATAAGATTTATATATATGGTACATAAATCATTTGCATACCTTGACAATTTCTATTATATTCCAACTTCCATATGTGAGTTGTGTCATTCTTCGTGGTTTTTTTCCATTCTCTTCTTTACCATTGAATTTTTCTTTCTCGGTAGTTCGATAACTATGGTTCTTAGGCAGAAAGTGCCTATACTCATCAAACACCTCCTTTCCTAAACTTCTTGAACAATAAGATTTTATCCTAAGACCAGAAACTGGACATGCAAATTTACCCTTTGTTTGAAGATCTGCAAGATATATGAATTAATGTAGCAAATTAGGATTAGAATTTTAAAAAATGCATGATATTTTCAAAAATATATATAATATTAAAGCGCAACGGAAAGTTACATACCACAAAAATGTGTTAACCCAGGAGCATCATGACTTGTCCATGCAAGTATTCCATGGAATTGAAATCATTTTTGCCCTATTGGTCTAGAGATGTCATGCATAGTGATGTCAGCCCATAACTTCAGCAACTCATCGATAAGAGGCTCAATACATACATTCATATCTTTAACTTGGTACTTACCTAATTGGTTCAACATACATTAATTATATTTAGTTATACGTCCTTATATATATAAGATATAATTATCATGCACGAAAAAAATAAATGAAATATTATGTCATACTTTCAAGTAAATAAAGACAAGTTAATTAAATACCTGGAACAATCATTTCCAACATTATGTGCTCTCTCTTTATCAACATCCAAGGAGGAAGGTTATTGTTTATAACAAAAACGGGCCACACTGAGTAAGTAGAGTGAAGCTCTCCAAATGGATTGACACCATCAGCTACCAATGACATTCTAACATTACGAGGTTCTTCTTTAAAAATTGGCCATTTTTCTTCGATGTTCTTCAATGCATAACCATCTACAGGCATTCGAAGAACATTGTCTTCACTTTTGTTCTTTGCATGGAAATCCATAAACTATGCTATACTTTGGCACCTAAACAACCATTGGAAACGTGGAATTATGGGAATATAACAAGGAACTTTGCGAGGCACCTTTTTTGTTGCTTGATCGATTCAATATCTACTTATTTGACATTGTGGAGATTCATTTTCTTATGCATATTGTCCATAGTATATGATATGATCATTAGGACATGCATCCATAGCTTGATACTCCATTCCAATTTCTTTCATAATCAAAGATATTTCTCGACATGTGCGTGGTAAAATAATTGACGGTGGTAATAGAAATTTACCTAACAATCTACACCATTAAAAAAAATAAGTCAATGTAAACAATATTAATCATAAATATCGCATCTCTACTTTACGAATTAATTAACAATAACAATATATAAAAAATAGTCAACCTTTATGTACATGTCAGCATGACATAAATAATACATTACATACCTTAGGATTTGTGTTAGACATGTGTTTGATAAACCATTCAAAACCTTCAAGTTCACCAACAACAATATAGCAGATAGAAGATTTGTTGTTGAGCCTTCATAAAGAAAATGTCGTGACTTCTCGAGTAGAGGATCAACATCATGAATATAATCTTGGTTGTCCTCATCCATTGGAGCAAATGTGTCTTGGATCAATCTATGTATCTCATCTTCTTGATTTGTATCAATAACGTTATCTCCGTCCATATCATCATTAAGAACTCGATCTTCAATATTTTGATCTCTGTGTTCCTCGCCTTGTAAAGTAGTATTTTTGCTACTACTTGGCAAATAACTCTCTGGTGGTCGACATTTTCGGGGCATTGTCTTTATATTTACAAACAATGTATTAAAATTAGTGTGTATAGAACATATATTAAAACGATAAAACATTTGACAAATACATGACATGATCACAATTACAAAGTGTTATCATCCAAAGGTGACCTCTAGTGCTAACATTTTTGGCGCCGTTGTCGGGGACGAAATTGAAGATTTTCCCTGGGATTGAACGACAAATCTTATTGATTTTGAAGGTGCATAAGAACTCAATACATCAAAAATTTCAACTGTGCACCTGGCGACTCCATTGTTTCAGCCATGGCTTCCAGAGGCAGACACACGAGGTCCACTCCACAACTGCCTTTAGAAACACTTGAAGCTGACCTAGAGAAAATTATCAAAAGATGACAGACCTTTCAGGAAGGTACCTCTGCTGCTCAACCTGGTATTTCTTATGATTTTCACTTTTCTCCTATTGTAGCTCCAGTAGTTGTTTCTCATTTTCCTATTACACCATATGTTGGAGCTTCTAGAAGTTTAAATTTTGGGAGTGTTCCTATTGAGTTTTCTCCTCCTGGTTTCGGATTGGAAGGAGGAAGCTTTGTTACTCCTATTTCCCCTGAAGTTGTACCTTGGTATAGACCCCATACCTCGAAAGATTTTCCCTCTCTAGGTTTCATCACTCCTCGTCCTGTTAGAGTTGTTGATTTTACATAAAGGGAAACCTTTGTTCCCTCAAGCCTTGTAACCTTTTTCCCAAACACTCAGTTGTTTCCTTCTTCTCCCGAAAATCTAGTTCCTGTCTCCCCTATTCATACTCCATCTCTTCATGTTTCTCCTCGAGTTCACGTCCAAATGGTTGGTGCCAATCCTCCTAGGAACAAGATGGTTGAGATATTGGCTGCTAGATACACCCCTCTGGTCTTACCCCACCCTATGAACGCTCTCCCAGCCACAGACTACCTTAAGTATATGCCCCAGTTCATAGGGGAGGGAAACGTGACTGTAGAAGAGCACCTTTCACCCTTTTATAGATTTGCAAAGATCCAGGCCATCGAAAATGAAGATGTGTGGATGAGAGTTTTTTTATAGAGCCTTGATGGTGATGCCAGTGATTGGTTTAAGGCCTTGCCTCTCGGATCTATTGATGGGATTGCTGCTATGGATGATGCATTCTTAACAAATTGGGGAAATAAAAAAGATCTCCTTTATTATATTACAGAATTTGGAGCACTTAAGAGAGAGGAGGGGGAATCTGTTTTAGACTTTTCTAAGAGGTTTAATAAAATGTATAAGAAGATTCCAGCCAAAGTTAAGCCTACGGAAATCTCTGCCAAAATGACTTATGTTAACTCTTTCAGCCCTGGCTTTTTCCTACTGTTGAGAGAAAGAAGAGCTACCTCTTTGGCTCACATGCAAGATGCAGCCCTTGAAGTAGAATCCAATATATTGGTAGCAGACAAAATCAGAGGTAAAATTGATAGAGACAAGGGTAGGTCTGAAACCTTGACTTCCAGTTCCTCTGTTTCCCCCCCCTCAAACAGATGAAACGACCAAACTACTAAAATTACTTTCTGCTAGAGTGGAAAGGATTGAATTATAAGGAAAGCAGAACTACAAAAATCCCCAAAATGTTGATAGCAAAGGTAACTATAGGAGGCCTAACCATACTCCTCAGATTATCCAAAGAGACCAAAGGAATAGAGACAAGGAAGATCAGAAAATCCATATCCCTCTTCAAAATAATCTTGTTGTCGATGAAGAAGAAGAGGATGAAGACCTTGATCCCGAAATCCACTGTCTTGGGGACATCCCTCTTTTCCTCACTTAACCCAGTCTGCATACAAGGAGTCTCTCATGGAAAATTAGCTGAATGAGCTGAGAAAGGGGACAAAAGTCAACGGTGGCCCAAACAGATATAACATCAGGTCCAAGAAAAAGGAAGGAAAGCCTGATTTTTCTGAGCATCCTACCAGAGCAGAGGAGCCTGATGAAGATGTTGTATATAGAAGCAAAGGTAAGAAAGTTCGAACCCCCTCCCAAGTGGCCATAACTTTTGTCCCAGAAGTGAAAGAAATCCTGAAGCCTACATCTCCTTTTAATTTTGAGCATGAGGTTCAGAATATTAGGATCCCTGTACCCCTTTTGAAGCTAGTCAAGCATGAAGATTTCAAAAGGAGCCTCTCTAAGTTGTTGATGCTTGAACCCACACTTCATCCCACAGACTCAATCAATTTGCAGGATGAAAAGCCAGCAGTTGTCTTGGGTCCTCTGATAGAAGACAGAGATGACTCATCCCCTCTCTTCTATACATCACTGAATATACATGATAAGGTGTTGCATAATTTTCTGATGGATTCAGGGGCATTCCATAATCTCATGCCCAAAATTGTCATGGAAGAACTAGGATTGGAAATCACAAAAACTTACCATGAATTATATTCCTTTGACTCTAGGAAAGTGCAATGTCTTGGGGTTATCAAAGACCTAGTTGTGACCTTGTTTCAGTTGCCCATGAAAAGTGTGGTTATGGACATTGTAGTGGTTGATGTTCCCCCCAAGTTTGGCATGCTTTTGTCAAGATCTTGGATAAAAAGACTTGGAGGAACCTTGCAAATGGACCTCACATATGCCACTATTCATGTGTTTGGGGGGGAGCATAGAGGACTTTATAGGGAAGCCCAACTGGCATATATTATTATTGATGAAGCAAACCCCACCAATCATCCTATCTTTGCACTCAACTCTAATTTGGGGTCTAGTTTGTTGCAGCTCACTGATACTCCTGAAGCCCCTCTTGAAATTAGAAAACAACTCATTTATTATTGTGAGATACCTCCTCCAACTACCTTTGTGTGGAAGATGCTCTTCGACGAAGCCTCTTCTAGGGAAGGTGTTGGTGCCGGAGTGGTTTTTGTGTCATCTTGTCAAGAAACCATATCCCTGTCA
This sequence comes from Picea engelmannii, assembly GCA_009831015.1. NCBI lineage: Eukaryota > Viridiplantae > Streptophyta > Pinopsida > Pinales > Pinaceae > Picea > Picea engelmannii. Next base: position 592,002 of record ML779214.1, read on the forward strand.
TACAAGGTAGAGTTTGAAACTACCAATAATGTGGTAGAATATGAAGCTCTTGTTTTAGGTTTAAGGGTTGCAAAGGAGATGGGAATTGAAGAGGTAGCAGTGTTCGGGGATGCCGAGTTGATAGTCCAACAGATTAGAAATGCTTATCAGGCCAAACATCCTCGGCTCGAAAGTTACAAAAATGAGGTGTGGGACCTAATTGACAATTTCTTCTCATCCTTCAACATTTCGTTTATTCCAAGAGAGGAAGATACTTTGGCCAATTCCCTAGCTATCTCAGCAAGCCAGTTTAGGATCCCTCTACCACCTAAGTTCAATTATGATGTTGAGGTAAAATATAGGCCCTTTGTACCTGACAATATCAAGCATTGGAAGGTATTCGAGGATGATATTGAAATCAGAAAATTTCTTGAGTCTGTTGATGAGTTCTCTGCATTGCACATTGATTAGGATCATGATTCTGAAGGTGACCCTCACCCTAAAATATTTTTAAATAAAATTGTTAATCACCATATTGTTCAGTTTCCTAGCAATCACATTCCAAAGGGACTAGTTCCTTTAGAAAGATTACTTGATGGGAATGATGTGGCAGTAAAGGGTAAGGTTTCAAATGAGGATGTTGATGTAGCTAAGTGCAATATTGGCACAGAGGAGGATCCAAAGTTTGTCAAGTTGTCAAGCAGCCTGTCAAGGGAGCAGAGAGTCGAGTATATTCAGCTATTAAAAGAATTTGATGATGTGTTTTTCTGGACCTATGAAGACCTCAGGACATATGACACCAGCATCATTAAGCATAAGATCCCACTGAAAGAGGAGGCTAAGCCATTTAGGTAGAAGTTGAGACAGATTAATCCTATGTTACTGCCTATCATGGAGAGAGAGGTGAAGAATCTTTTGGAAGCCCAAATCATCGTGCCTTTGAGGTACTCGGAGTGGGTGGCCAACTTGGTCCCGGTGAGAAAGAAGAGTGGGGAAGTCAGACTTTGTGTCGATTTCAGGAACCTAAATAGGAGCTCAAAGAAGGACAATTACCCTTAGCCAAAAATGGAACACATATTACAAAGGGTGACTGGTGCATCAAGGATATCCATGATTGACGGTTGTTCGGGCTACAATCAGATCTCGGTCCCGCCCGAGGACAGATAAAAAATAACCTTCACCACTCCTTGGGGTATGTTCATGTACGCCAAAATGCCCTTTGGATTGATGAACGCAGGGGCGACCTTTCAACAAGCCATGGATATAGCTTTCATTGGAGAAAGGGACAAGTTTGTGGTCATCTATCTGGATGACATTACAGTTTTCTCCAGGTCTGACAGAGAGCACTGTGAGCATTTGAAAAGGGTTTTCACGAAATGCAAAAGGTTTGGTCTCTCCTTAAACCCCAAGAAATCATTGTTTTCCATGAAGGAGGGAAAATTACTGGGGCATATAGTTTCTACTAAGGGAGTAAGGATTGACCCCAGTAGGGTGGAAGAAATCCAAACCTTGTCACTTCCGATATCCAAGAAAGAGGCCCAGTCTTTCCTGGGCAAAATTGATTTTTGGAGAAGGTTTGTTTCAAACTTTGTCGAATTAGTGAAGCATATCACAACCATGCTCGAGAAGGGAAATGAAGTAAAATGGACTACAAAGCCTAGAAAATCCTTCAACCAAATCAAACAAGCATTGACTGAAGCACCTGTTCTAATCAGTCCTGATTATTCCAAGGATTTTCTTATTTTTTCCTTTGCTTCATTCGACATGGTGGTCATTGTTTTACTACAAAAGAATGTTGAGGGAATGGGATAGCCTATTTCTTTTTTCAGTAGGGCATTGAGGGATGCAGAAGTTAGATATGACATCATGGATACGTAGGCCTATGCCTTGGTGAAATCCCTCAGGATTTTAGAGTCTACATTCTGCATTCGAATATCATTGCATATGTTCCTTTAGTTGCTGTGAAGGACATCCTCATCCAGCCTAACATAGACGGGAGGAGGAGCAAGTGGATTGCCAGAATCCTTGAATTTGACCTGGAAATAAAACTCACCAAGCTACTTAAAGGCCAAGGTTTAGCTAAGCTATTGGTCGAATCTAATTGTAAATATTTGGAGGTTAACTTCATAAAATGCTTGCTCAGGAATTCAGCAGGCTGAGTTATCTCGTACAGACCCACAAGTCATCCCTCCATTGGCAGAGTGCACCTGGTACAAAGACATTATATTTTTTCTGCAGGAGTTGCGACCTCCAGATGGTATGGGAAAAGGTAAGGCAAGAGCTCTTAAACTCAAGGCAATTAAATATTGCCTTGTTGATAAAAAATTATATTAGAAAGACCCCCCTGGGGGTACTTCTGAGATGTTTAGACCCACACGAAGCACAAAGGATTATGTCAGACTTTCATGACAGTTTGTGTGGGGGACATCACTTCTGGAGAACGATGACCCATAAAATTCTCAGGGCTAGTTATTTTTGGCCTACTCTATTCACTGACGTTTGCGTGAAAGTTAGAGCATGTGCTAAATGTCAGAAATTCTCAAGAAAACAACAGTTGAAGCCCTTGCCATTGAAACCTATGGTTGTTGCAGGGACCTTTCATCAATGGGTCCTAGACTTCATTGGGGAGATTTATCCTACATCCAGCGGTCAACATAGATGGATCCTAACTGCAACAGATTACTTCACCAAATGGATAGAAGTTATCCCCACAAGGAGTGCTTCTCATAAGGTGATCATTGGTTTCCTGGAATATATCATAACAAGGTTTGGTTGTCCAAGCTGGATTGTCACAGATAACGCTACATATTTCAAAGTTGAACCATTGATCCATTTCTGTGAACAATTCGAAATCAAGTTGATTCACTCTACCCCCTACTACCCCTAGGGCAATGGACTGGCAGAGTCCTCTAACAAGAGCATGATCAAAATCATTAAGATAATATTGGAGGATAACAAAAAAACATGGGATTCAAAGCTCAAGTTTTCTCTATGGGCCGATAGAGTGACAACAAAAAGATCTTCCGGCGTCTCTCCATTCCAGCTGGTATATGGGACTGAAGCGGCTTTTCCCTCACAGCTGGCCCTGCCCATGGCGAAATTCTTTCAAGAATACCAGGGCGAGCCTGATGATATGATCCGAAGGATACAACAACTGGTTGAAGTGCAGTAGGAAAGAGAGCAACTCCTGGACAGAGCACATAAGCATCAACAGAGAGTCAAATAGGATTTTGACAGGAAGGTGCAAAAATGAGACTTCCAACGGGGAGATCTAGTCTTAAAATGGGACGCACCGAAACAGGAAAGAGGCAAGCATAAAAAATTTGAGGCCTTGTGGATCGGCCCCTTCAATATTTATGAAGCATTTCCAAACAATACTTACAAGTTACAGAATTTGGAGGGTGATGAAGTTTTTGGTGGCCCTGTAAATGGGAACTTCCTGAAGAGGTTTTTTGTTTAAAGCCGCAGTTGGCGTCCCGCCACTGTAAATATCATTCATGTTTTATGTTTTGTTTGTAATGGAAGACTCCACAACCCAACACTAAGGCACTAAAACTGTGGAAGGAGTTCTTAGAGCTTCGCAAGGAGGACTCTATCCTGCGGTAGAGGTAAGATTGATACCCATCAATTTGTATGTCACAATGAATAGATTTAAAGGTGGTCTAATGGATGTAGACTTAGGATGGTATCGTTCTAACTCAAAAAACTAGGTTGGAAAGCACAAGTAGGTGAGGTTTTAGTTTAACTTCAGACAGTAAGTTGTATTTAGGGTGAGTAGGAGGAAGACTTCGGTGAGAAAATGTAAAGATTTGTCGAGGACATCAAGTCTTTCGACGGTCCAAGGTGGAATGATTTAAACACAAGAACTTCTCGAATTTAAATGTCAACGAAACCGAAAGGAACTATGACAACACTATAATCAAACTTTCATTATAATGGAGACACAATAATTCAAGTGAATCAGTCAATCATGAATTCTTTCAGCATCGGAGGGAAGCAAGAGTGAGTAAGAAAGTTGATTGTTATTAAAAAAGAAGTCTCAAATGCATATACGTAACCAGATAACTAGAGAGTTCATTAAAACTTTACAATTCAAGAACATTTCTCTTCCATCGACCTTTAAAAAATATCAAAATGACCCCTATATACTCAGAGCAATCCGCCACTGACAGCAGGAGAGTCGTTGAGCGATTACATTCAAGGCTTTACGTGTGCAGGCTCTCTTTGTAGACGGTGCACACAGTATTTTTTCAGACACTGGCTCAGATCAACATGGCTCTTGCAAGGAACCTATCCACAGGGGTACCGTGAGTTGACTGCTCCAGACCCTCCACACCTTCCATTTATGGATTGAGCTGAGGTTTCAACCACCCAACACAACTTTCATTAACTGCTTTCTTCCATGGAGAGTGGCCAAGACTAAATACACAGGGGACGACCACGTGCCTGCTCTCCAAGACTCGGAAGATAGCTTCATTTCCTCTGGCCCCTTTCTCAATGTAACCCAGGGCCATGACCCTACGTTAATCTCACAAGACATCTCGACATTTTGTGTTTTGGGGGCTTTCATATGGCTCACCTTCATATTTCTTGATCCCCAAAACCGTGAAATCTCTTATCTGACCGACAATCAGATCTGCTCCACAATCAACGGTTGCGATGTTTTTCCAGGACCCTGAATTAGTCCTCTATATGCGACTGGGGCCATCTACTTCTCCTAAACCCTTTTTCACATGACCACGGGTCACGACCTGGCGCCTATCTCCAAAGGCATTTCGGGACTTTGGCTATCGGAAGTTTCCATACTACTGACTTCAGATTTCTCGATCTGTGACACTACGAAATCGTCGATTAGGTGCCATGTGCTCCACTAGTTTGAACGGCCCAAATCTATTTCGGGACTCACGACAATTGCTTGTGGCTCATTTCAAAACCCTCGAAACCCAATTCCGTGAAACCGTTTAATCCACTACCACCTATCCCCTTCAAGATCAACGGCTCATGTTGATTTCAGGTTTCGCATTTCGCGAGGTCTGATGATTTTTCTCCTTGACTGCTCTGATCCACGAAATCATGAAATACCTAATCGTGTGCCACACGTCCTGCTGAGAAGGACAACTCAAATAATTTCACATTTCGCGAATCCTCGTAACTCTGCCCTTTGACCTTTCTGACTCGCGAAATCGTGACTCTGCCTGACGTTATTCCTCGTGCAACTCTGTGATCACGATCACCTGATGGTCGTCGATTTGATCTGCTTGAAGGATCTTTGTCATTGAAGGGTGATATTGCTTGCTTACTTTATTTGAATCCATATTAAAAGCTTCAAGTGTTGTGCTTGGTGCTGACGACTGTGGCCTATGTTGATCACTTGAATGACTGGCTAAGGGCTAGGGAAAACAAAAGGATCAACAATAGAGGCGAAAAGAGAGAGAGAGAAGATCGACTTGGGTAAAACAGAAAGGCTTGGGGCTGATACTTCTCAGGCAAGCTGACAGGGAAAATCAAGTCGATCAAATGGATGGAGGCAAACAACAAAAAAACTACAAGTGAAAGGAAAACCTATGATCAGGTCTGCAAAAGGAGGAAAAATAGGCAAAAATTACAGACCTAGGTAGAAACCATAGCTCACAAGACCTTAACAAGTTTATATGATAACACAAAGAATACATTATATACTGAATAATGTCTTACCAAGGGATGATATTCATAACCCCCTTCAACGTGCCCCTTCTCCCTACAATGTTTTTTAGTTGTTGTTATTAAAATTCTTCTTGTTTGCAAGCCCCTTCAATCATTATAAGGAAAATAACATTTTCCATCGCCCTTCGCCTCCAATGCCGCTCTAAACTGAGCAAGCCTCCTTGCATTTTCATTCATAGTATATTAATTTGACATGGTAATTACCTATAAGAACCAATTAAGTATTTAAAAAATTAAATTTTGTTAAAACATTGAAAAATAAATTAAATTAAATTTTCATATACTTCGAGGTCCAATCAGAGGAAATATACGTTGCAATGCTAAATTTTGAAAAAAATATTAAAAAAAATAATTTAAAAATTCATTTACTTCAACGTTCAATCACACAAAATATATCTAGCAATGCTAAATTTCGAAAAAAAATAAATTTGGTTAAAACATTCATGTTTATAAAATTCTGAAATTAAAATCTCTTAAAAGCGAGAAAAAATTAAAAATACTAACCTTGCAAGTCTAAAATCTGAGCTATGTAGATCGAGAATTGGATGTGTTAAACCAGTACGTGACAAAAAAAAATGAGAGCTCAAATAATCACGAGCAACATTGTCGCAATTATAGCAAATTTGTCGAAATTTGTCTTAAGGACATCTATTTATAGTTCAATTCTCGTCGATATAGCGACGAAAATAAATGAGTTGACCCCAAAAAAAGTCAATACCTGTTGCACTGCACGTGTGGCACAAGTGTCGATATAGCGACGAAAATTTGTGGATATATAGACGGTTTTTTGAAACTGTCGCTATAGTGATGAACATCGGGGCCAAACCAAAAAAAAATTAAAAGAAAGCCAAAATTTTAATGCATTTTTCCACAAATTATAGAAACATGGAAATATTTCGTCGCATTTTGGGCCCATATGTACTAGTGTCTAAACTATGGCATTGCAAAATGATACACTAGAATCCTTTAGTATCTCCTACGTCATAAAAAAGAAGGGTCCTCAATGCCTCATAGTTCTATGCAACAAGCATTAGGATCTCATTGCCTATAGTTATACACCTCCTCAAGTGATGTTTTTGGAGAGAGTATAGGGCTTTTAGAAAGGATGATGGATGAGTATCCCCAATTACCTAACAATTATACAACTCTAACTTGTGCAATTCTACCAAATCCATCCCAAAACCTCTATACCCAATCGTAATACACACCAAGCTCAATCATTATAATGACAATGACATATCAATAATCCTATTGGAATCCTCCAACCCCAATACCCACCAAGCTTAGGCATATCAAGAATCCCATTGGAATCTTTTGTTGAATTCCATCTAGATAGGACAAGGTAGAGCTTTGTCATTGACACAAACTCAACAAATATGGAAAAACCCTTGGAATCAATCCTACCAACTCCAACAAGGTCAAATTAACACTTCCCTTGGCAAGGGATTTCCAGTAGTGACATGTCACAAGACCAACCCCAAACCACAGTTCCTTCATAAACTTGCAACCATCACCTATAACATCTAGAATATAATCCCAAAGTTTTTCCATCTATAATTGCGCAGAGACCATTGACAACCTCATAATTTGGGAATATCGCCTCAAGAGGATTCAAATCTATGACCAAAAATTGAAGTGCTTTCAGGAATGAACAAACCTAAACTAGTCTTGACTCTTCTTTGAACACGAAGCCAACATCTTCAGACAAGATAAACGTCTTTATGGTATGAAATCTTCTGCAATATATCTAGAATTTTGCTCATAATATCTTCACATAACAATGTGTTCAACATATCATGGTTATCCATATTTTCCATAAGCAGGTCACATGTTTGAAAATTGTGAAAAAAGGAAAACAATGTAGAAGTATTTGCGATCATTCTTGTAAAGCATGAACAATTTATGTGGAAGTTAATAAATCTTACCTTCAATATTGCAAATATCGTTCTAGAAGCTCAAGCTCTAACTTCTATTTCTATTTTTCATATATAAGCTTCATTTCTTCAATCTCAGGCTTCAGTGTACCACTACATTCAAAAGTCAAATATTGGTAAACCATCTCAACATATAATGGAAATATAAAGGTCTATAATGAATATAATCTTTACTTTTCCAAAAATTACCTGCATGTATTGATCCGGATTTATGCGAGGAACGAAAGGAAAGCGTAGATTTATAGTATTAACATAGAGACACAATGAATAATAATAGAGATACAATAAAACTTGACTTCTATTAAATAAAAAATATACTGAAACTGTAAATTGCAGACTGAAACAAGCTTGCTAGAATGGTGACAGCTTATCTTTGAGAAGAGATGTGATAGCTACGCTCATTCGCCAAAATATGAGTAAAATGAGGCTCTGAAATCCCTTTTTACAATAAAACGTGAATTCCAAAACCATAGACATCCAAAAACCTAACCCTAGGAGATGAAGCGCCAAAAGTCATGTGGGCCCCGTTGGGGTAAGTTGGTACATCAACTTCCCAGAGTCGTAACTTTTGCATACGATCTTTGATTTAGGCACACGATAGCCTGTTGGAAAGGTATATTCGAGGAATACACATTATTCCATCAAACTCTAACTCTATTTACTATTTGACTGTGGCAAGCCCTTAAAATGTTGTTTAGGGCCTCAAAACGACCCAGGAAGTTCAGGACTTGAAAACTAGGAAAAAACTACCAAACTGAGAAACAACCAAGATGAGCTAGTTGGAATAGGTGGGTGGAAATCTATATCCATATGGATAAATTATCCTTCCTTAGGAAGCAATGGTATCCATTGTGTTGAGTTCCCCCATTAGATGAGGAAATTTCTGCTGAATTTGGCCCTGGGTGAGCCACTTGCCTTGGTGCAAGAGTTGCCCGGCTTTGACAACGCGATAAAGTTGAATCCTCTGTTGTCGAGTGCTCTTGACCTGTGTGTTCACAATCTGATTAGTGGATGCTTGTTCCAGATAGTCAGGGTTGAGCTATGTTGGTGTCAAATGTTATGTTATCTCTGAGGTGTCCAATAAGGGTGGAAAATATGGCTGTGGGAGGTCCACATTAAATACTGGATGCAAGTCAAAGAAGGTGGGAATGTTGAGCTCAAAACAATTCTCACCCACAACCTTGGTGATGGTATAAGGTCCATAGAAGAGTGGACATAGATTTCAATGGGGCCCTATAAGGTGTTCCTTCTGCAAGTGAAACCAAACTTTATCTCCCACCTGAAACTTGCATGGCACCTGATGTTGATCATGGCGATGATTGTACTTGGCATTGGACTTCTGTAAAATATCCTGAACTTGTTGGCATATGTGTTGGATCCACTCAATGAACCGGGTGGCTTTTTCAGCTTCAGTTGGAGCATGGGACAAGTCTGTCTAGGTGGATGCAAGGGGTAGTACAACATCCATGGGACCCAATGTTTGAAATCCCAACCCCACCTGAAAGGGGTTGTGGCCAGTGAAGATATGTATGGCTATGTTGTAGTTGTGTTGAACATAGGGAAGACTCTCATCCCATGTGCGGGGGTGCTTGGAATTGTACATGCACAGGATATGCACGATCATCCGGTTGATGACCTCGGTTTGGCCATTTGTCTGGGGGTGGAAGGCAATGGATTTGGTGAGCTTGGTGTCCAACAATGACCATAGGCTTGACTAGAATGTGTTGAGGAACCAACTATCCCGATCTGAAATAATGGTTTGTGGGATCCCAAAATATACCCACACTCATTCAAAGAAGAGATTTGCAGTGGCCTCCATTGTGATGCTCTTCTTGCAGGCGACCATAATCACCATCTTGGAAAAGCGATCAACAAACACAAAAACACAATCGTTTCCCTGCTTGGTGGATGGAAGGCCCAACATGTAGTCCATTGAGATGGATTCCCAAAGCATGCCAGGAGTAGATAGAGGAGTGTACATGCTTTGTTTCTTAATGGTTGATTTGGAAATATCGTAGGCAGTGCAAGACCTGATATACCTGCTGACGTCCTGTCAAAGTTTCGTCCAGTAGAAATTTCACTGGAGCACTGCCACTATCTTTTCTATGGTGAAGTGTCCTACCACCTGACTGTAGTGGGCTTCCAAAATCAGCTTTGTGTGCTCACTTGATGGCACGCAAAGATGGCCCAGATGGCACGATAGCTAGTCCCAAAGGTGGAAATTAGTGACAGTTGTGTTTGCACCAAATAATTGGTAGGTGTCGGCGAAGTCAGAATCTTTCTCATAGAGTCAGGGCCATCCAAAGGTCTCGTGGCCGCAAGAGTCTAGCACCGTGGTGAGTGTCGTGATAGGAGGTCGACTGAGGCAATCAACAACTCGGTTGGTACTTCTTGTCTTATACTTGATGTTGAGGTGGGACTACTGCAAGCATATGGACCACTTCTGATGGCGGACATTCTGCAATTCGCCTTGTGTCTGCATGAAATGCAACATCTTACGATCATGTGGATGATTGTCTCCTTCCCGAGAATGTAATGCCTCCAATAGTGGTAGGCTTACACAATGGAGTACATTTATTTTTCGTACGTAGGGTACTTACGGACGACATCTGATAGTGTCTCACTATGATAGGCCACAGGGTGGCTTTGTAGAGTGAGAATTGCGCCCACCAAATAGTCTGAAGCATTTGTCTCGATTTCAAATGGTTGTTGCAGATCACATAATGAAAATACTAGGGATGAGCACAAGTGCTACTTCAAATCATCAAACACTTGTTGTTGGGATAGGCCCCACACAAACTTTGCCTTACCACCACCCATGGTTACTTGGCTAAGTGCCCATGCAATATGGGAGAATCCCAACATAAACTTGTGATATAAATTGGCAAGGCCTAAGAAGCTCCAAATCTCAATGAGTGTGGTTAGGGTTGGCCAGTCACGGATGACCTAGATCTTTGCGGTATCCACATGCACACCATGCTCATCAATAATGTAGCCTAGGTATTGGACCGTGTCTATGCCGAAGGAGCATTTTTCCAAGTTGACATATAGCTTGTGCTACCGCAAAGTGTGCAGAACCTAATGAATATGTTGCAAGTGTTCCACCTAAGTCTTGTTGTAGATGAGGATGTCATCCAGATACACCACTACAAAAGAATTGGTGAAAGTCCATAAGATATCATCCATCATCCTCATGAAAGACACTTGGGCATTTTTCAAACCAAAGAGCATGACCAACCATTCATAAAGACCTTGTTTTGACTTGAAGGCAGTGTTCCATACATATGTCGACTCTATTGGGACCTGATGGTAGCCAGACATCAGATCAATATTACTTAAGTATTTGCCCCCCTTGAGTTGATCAAGGAGATCCTTGATCCAGGGAATCGGGTACTAGTTCCTGACTATGATTTGTGTCAATGATCTGTCTCCCCTTTTTTGGCTCTGACTCAGAGTCAGAACCCACATCTTATTTAGAGGCTTTCACCTCTGCCACCAATGACTACTTTGAGTAGCAATCAACAGTGTTATGCCAAGGGTTCTTATGCAAGTCGCACCACTTCTCAGTATCTTTCTTCGTCTTTCCATTTTCTTTCTTTTCTTGCGTCTTAGACTGGTTATCCTGAGGTTGTGCATATTTTCTCTGTCCTTTGTTTTGCGGGTTGGGGATGCCCTTGCCTTGCTTCTGCTGTGAGGGGTTCCCAGACCCAAACTGTCGCATCTTTTGTTTAAGCTTCTACTCGATTTTGATGGCATATCGATAGGCCGCGCCCAAGGACGAGATGTCCAAAAACTCCATTTTTGCCTGGATGTATCTATGTAGACCATCACGGTACTTGAGCACTAGATGTCACTTAGAATATTTGATACCCAACTTGGTGTGCAAGGTATAGAAGACATTGGTGAACTCTGGCACTGTTTGATCTCTTTCTTGTCGTAGTGTGGTCCATCTTTTATACAAGTCGACATAACTTCCAACAGGGTAGTATTGTTCCTTAATAACATCCCTGAAGGAACCCCAAGTGGGTGCAACTGTGAATAATGTGGATCCCTCTATTTCCTCTTCCTCACAGAAAGTCTCCCACCAATCTTTGACATGGGGGACGACCTTAAGGAGCGTAAATGTAATTGTTTCTCTATCGGAAAAGTTGTGGACAAAAACACACCCTTCTAGAAGGTTTAACCATTTATTTATGGCATTCGCATCTATTTGACCTTCAAATATAAGAATATCAAAATTGATTTGTACCTTGAAGGGGGCGACGCCTCCACTTGAGGTAGATGTGTCACTTGTCAATAGTTGTTGAAGGATTTGTGCAAAGTTGTCCATCATCTCGTTCATCCGTCGCTCGAGGGCTTCCTCGATGAACATTTTGAAAGGATATCCCGTCCTATCGTACTTATTTTCACTCACCATGGACAGTTTCTTGGGCATGCAAGTGCAGTTTTCCTCAAGAGAAACAAGCTCGAGACCCAACTCTTTATACCCTCACCGTGTCGAGGACATGCGCTAAAAAAATGACACGAAGCATACCGCTCTAATACCACTGATCCAAATTTATGAGTGGAACGAAATGAAAACACAGATTTATAGTATTAACACAGAGACACGGTGACTAATAACATAGATACAATAAGACTTGACTTCTATTAAATAAGAAATATGTTGAAACTGTAAAATGCAGATTGAAACAAACATTGATAGAATGGTGGCAGGTTATCTCTGAGAAGAGATGTGACGACTATGCTCATTCGCTAGAAGATGAGTATAATGAGGCTCTGAAATCCTTTTCTACAATAAAACATGAATGCCAAAACCCTGGACATCCAAAAACCTAACCCTAGGAGATGAAGCGCCAAAAGTCATGTGGGCCCCGTTGTGGTAAGTTGGTACATCAACTTCTCGGGTCGTAAATTTTACATTCGATCTTCGTTTTAGGCGCACGATAGCCCACTGGAAAGATTTATCCAAGGAATACACATTATGTCGTCAAACTCTAACTCTTTTTACTATATGACTGTGGAGATCCCTAAAAACGTTGTTTAAGGCCTCAAAACAACCCCGAAAATTCAGAACCCGAAAAATAGGGAAAAAATGCCAAATTGAAAAACTGCCAAGATGAGCCAGTTGGAATAGGTGGGTGGCCATTGATATCCATCTGGATCAATCCTCCCCCCTTAGGGAAAAATGGTCTCCATTGCGTTGAGTTCCCCCAATAGATGAGGAAATTTCTGTTGAATTTGGCCCCAAGTGAGCCAGTTGCCTTGGTGCAGAAGTTGTTCGGCTTTGACAACCCGATAAAGATAAATCTTATGTTTTCAAGTGCCCTAGCCCTGTGTGTCCATAGTATGATCAGTGGATGCATGTTTCATACAATTAGGTTTGATTTCTGCTAGTGTCAAATGTTCTGTTATCTCTAAGGTGTCCAATAATGGTGGAAAATATGGCCGAAGGAGGTCCACATTAAATACTAGATGCAAGCCAAGGAAGGGGGGAATGTTGAGCTCAAAAGCATTCTCACCCACAACCTTGGTGATGGTATAAGGTCCATAGTGGAGTGCACAAATCTTCTGGTGGGGCCCTATAAGGCGTTCCTTCTACAAGTGCAACCAAACTTTATCTCCCACCTGCAACTTGTGTGGCACCAGGTGTTGATCATGGCGCTGCTTGTACTTGGCATTGGACTTCTGTAAAATATCTCGAACCTGTTGGCAGATGTGATGGATCTACTCAATGAATCAAGTGGCTTTGCCAGCTTCAGTTGGAGCACGGGACGAGTCTTCCTAGGTGGTTACAAGGGGTAGTGCAACATCCATGGGACCCAATGGTTGAAATCCCAATCTCACCTGAAAGGGGTTTTGGTTAGTGGAGTTATGTATGGCTCTGTTGGAGTTGTGTTGAACATAGGGAAGAATCTCGTCCCATGTACGATGGTGCTTCAAATTGTACATGCGCGGGATATGCAAGATCATCCGGTTAACGACCTCAGGTTGGCCATCCATCTGGGGGTGGAAGGAAGTGGATTTGGTGAGCTTGGTGTCCAACAGTGACCAGAGGCTCGACCAGAATGTGATCAGGAACTGACTATCTCAATCTCAGATAATGGTTTGTGGGATCCCAAAATGTACCCACACTCGTTCAAAAAAGAGCTTGGCAATGGCCTCCGCTATGATGCTCTTCTTATAGGCAACCATAATCGCCATCTTGGAAAAGCGATAAACAACCACAAAAACATAGTCATTTCCTTGCTTGGTGGATGGAAGGCCCGACATGTAGTCCATTGAGATGGATTCCCAGGGCCAGTCAATTATAGGAAGAGGAGTGTACATGGCTTGTTTCTTAGTGGTCGGTTTGGAAATAACGTAGGCAGTGCAGGACCTGATATACTTGCTGACATCATGTCGAAGTTTCGGCTAGTAGAAATGTCGTTGCAACACTGACACTATCTTTTCTACGCCGAAGTGTCCTGCCACCCAACTTTAGTGGGTGTTTGCACCCAATTCGTCACTAGGTGAGCAAATTAAGAGTGCTTACATGCCCAGTTGGGCTCTGCTAGGCATGACAGCTGTGAAAGGAAAGGTTAGAAAGAGAAACAACAAAGCTATTAACAAGAATTAAACTAAAACTAATAAAAACTATGAGCATATAAAACAAATGAAAAATAGAGACAAATGGACCAATATCACCAATGTATAAGCTGATTTGTTGATGAAATCCAAAGGCACAAAGAAAAAAGGGGACTTGGGTCCCTTCTTTCTCCAATGGAAGGCTCTTGAGGCCCTCAAAGCTTGCTCTCCTTTACAATGAAAAGATGAAAATGTGGGTGAAAGAACTCCAAGCTTATTCACTCAAGAGAGGGGTGAATAGCTCTATGA
>ML779215.1:16578-35704 GCA_009831015.1 Picea engelmannii
TAGATGTAGGAGAGAAAGAGAGGAGAGATAATGGGAGGGAGGGGGAGAGATAGATGGACGAGGGGGGTACAAAGAGAATGTGTGAGTCTAAGAGGGGGGGAAAGAAATAAATAGAGAGGTGGTAACCAATGAGTTTTTGAGTGTGTGAGAGGAAGGAAGAGGGAGACAAAGAGAGTGGGTAGAGAGAGAGAGAGAGAGAAGAAGGGAGGGAGAGAAAGTGGGGAGGGGTAGATGTATGAGAGAGAGAGTGGAGATATTGTGAGAGGGAGGGGGAGAGAGATAAGGAGGAAGGAGGGGGTGGAGAGAGAGTGAGACTGACTGTGACTGAATATATAGTGAGAGGGAGGGGGAGAGAGATAGGGAGGGAGGGAGGAGGGATGGAGAGAGAGAGAGAGAGATTGATTGTGAAAGGAATGGAGGTAGAGAGATATAAATAGTTCAATGGGGAATATAAAGTGTGTGTGTGTGAATGTGGGAGGAAGATAGAGGTAGAAAAAGAGGGGAGGTAGAGAGAGGTATACAAATGATGGAGGTAGAGAGTGAGTGTGTTAAAGTGTGGGAGGGAGAGAGAGGAAGACATAGAGGGGGGGAAAAAAATGTGTGTGAGAGAGTGTGGGAGGGAGATAAAGAAATAAATAGAAGGGGGGTATAAAGAGGGAGTGGGTATACAGAGTGAGTGAGAGATCAGAAGAGGGGGGGTATAGAGAGGGAGTGTGTGTGAGAGTAGGAGGCATGTTAAGGTAAGGCCTATCTCTAGGTATTTCCATACCTTGTGATGTCTAAATCTTTCCCTGTCTAGGTATTACCATGTATATTAGTGTGTGAGAGAGAGAGGGAGAAAAACAAGGGGGGTAGAGAGGTTGATTGAGAGTGAGATAGAGAGGGGTGGGGGGGTAGGTGTAGGAGTGGGAGGACAAAGATAGAGAAGGAAGGAAATCATTTTTAGGAGCATGCACATGTTCTTGGAGTGTGTGCACACTCCTAGAGCATGTGCACACTACTAGAGCATGTGTGCACTTGTTTGAATTCAAATTTTTTGGGCAGGATTGACAAGGTGTATGTTGACTTGGTTGGATCACACTTAAGTTCGAGATGACAAACATAGTGTTTTGGTCTGCAAATTCATAAAAAAATCCATTTTTATGAATACCCCTCGATATCTTTGTCTTTGATGTTATTTTTCTATAGGATAAAAAAAATAGTTGTTGACGAAATTATAGAAATAGATCGAGTCACCTATGTAGATTTCAAATATATATATATATATATATATATATATATATATATATATATATATATTAAATTATTATTGTTTATTATTTTTAATCTATTTTTGTCTTCACTTTTATCAAAATCCTAGAATACATACCTCTTTTATTTATGCTATAATGTTTTCTCGTCTTAACCATTTCTCAAATGAGTTATATGAAGTACAATATGAGATCAATAGCTACGATCTAAAAAACAAATAAATTGTTTTGATCATTATAATACCCTTTTAGCCTACATGAACAAAAGACATTTTAATTTCAGGCATATGTTGACTTTGATAATTTAAAAAAAAATATAAAATTAATTTTACAAATTTCAAAAAAATGCAGGACATAAGAAAAATGGGTTCTCTACAAGTATACAAGTTTTTGGAATGAATTCCATCATTAATACACTCAACACCTACATGAACGAAAACATATACCTTATATTTTGTTGGAAAACTAAAATACCACTTTTAACAAAAATCAAATTTGACCTATTTATTCACAATGTCTATGAATAAAAGTTGTATATTCAGAAGTCTAATTCAATTTCCTACGTTTCTTATTCTTACAACATATTCAAATTCATTCTAAAAGTACCTTGAATAATCCCTCCAAGTTAACATATTGTTGTTTTTCCAGGTTTTCATTACCACTAACGCGTCATGAGAGACCATCTTACCCACCTTTTCATACTACTAACAACTTTTCCCATCATTTAAAATATTCAAAGAAGGAATTTTTTATTTTATGCATTTAGTTTTGGTTGCCACATTGTCTAATTGGGATGAAAAAAAATTGTTGTCTGAGTTGATGGATTGTATTTGTCTTTGGAATCATCTTTTTGTGAAAGAAATTGTTCCTTCTATTTTTCATTATGGACAACAAATATTTTTCAAGATTTTCTTTGATTCTTCATATTCTCACTTCGAATGGAGAATTTATTTCTCCCATACAAAATATTATAACTTTATGCTTTTGTTTGCATAGTTATAAAAATTTCCTTTAAATAATGGCTTCTTTTTTATTCATTTAGTTTTTCTTGCAACATTTTTTTAAAGGGATCAATATAATTGTTGTACTCATATTTTTTATGAATGAATTTTTTGATATGTTTTTGTTTTCTCTTAGGCGTACTAAATATTTTTTCTTGTTTATTGTTTTTTTTTAGCATACACTTATGGATACTTAAAATGAATCAAAGTTTATTTCATCAATACATGATATCACATCTAAAAAATATCTTCTTATTGGAATTCAAGATATGATTAATAGAAGAAATGGAACTCCTACACACCTTTTCGATCACACTTTGCAATGTTTAGTTAAATTGAAGGAAATGGTTCTTGAATTTTGAAATGTTTCTGACAAGGAAGCTGGCAAAAAGAGACGAAGAGAATGGATCCAAAGGAAAATGGGTCGTAAAGTTAATGTTGATGTTAATTGGTTTTGTATATTTCATAAGTGTGGTTGTATTTTGGAATAAGTTATGTTATTTTCACCTTTTAAGAGATTTTTAAAACTATTGGATTTTGGATACTATATTTTATGTACTTAAAACCTTCACATTTTTTAATTAAAATTCCTATTGTTTTAATGATATCGACAACCGATTTTACCAGATTGTTCATAAGTCTATCTATTCAATAATTATTGTCCATATGTTGCATTGTCACATATTTATTCAAATGTCTACACCAAAAATAACATTTATTAGCCTTGAAATGTTCATATATGTCATTGAAAACCACTGAATCATTTTATTACTTTTCAATTGTCATAGTATAAATGATATCAAATTCCTTTTTCTTTTAAACATATCAAAAATAAATTATTTACATTCATGTTGTTTATCTTTTTTACATTATAATTGTATCAATAGGGAAAAATATAAAAGTTTACCTCTAAACTAATTAATGTTAAATATAATATCATGGATTTATAATGTTTTATTTTATGTGAACATATTAAAGGTCTTAAATACTGTTGTCAACCTCATAAAATTGTTATTGTCCATATTTTCCCATATGAAATAGATTTTAAGTATACTTCAAGACCAACTTCAAACATATCGTTTTTTTTCTCTTCAAAGCTCTCAAATAATAATTCAATTTTTTGCTTCTAAATAATCACTATATCACATGGTTTTATATTTAACCTCTTGATATATAAATATTCAAACCTCTCTTTATGCAATAACATTAGCATTCATTTCTACAATAAGTTTAGTTTTATATGTTAAGATGGAAATTTTTCTTTAAGTCATCCTCTTCTTCTTTTTTTCCTTCGAAATTGTGAGAATATTCTATAACAGTTCTCTTTACCCAAGCATATACTTATTCATTACACAGTATAACCCTTATGGAAATACACAAATTTATATCACCCTTGATGTATTAATACATTAATATTTTAATACCTCAATGTACTAAATCATTATTAAAGTATTTTTACCGATGCACTTATTTAATATGTCAACGTACTAAAACATTATTAATGTATTATTGTATTAATAACTTAATTTACTTATTTAAAAATCTATTATTAATTTTACGAGATGGGAAGTTAAATCCCCTCGCTGCCACCCTCCTCCTCAGTCTATTCAAAATGCATAGCATTCAATTCATCCAGGTCTTAGTGCATTGGGATAGTTCGACGTAATTAATGGTGTTTCAAGTTTGGCCCTTTCATACTAGTACGATGCAGGGAGGTTGTATTACCATGTCATTCTGTTGGCAGCCATTTCGCATTTTTATCCTATCTTTATAAGCTGCCTACACAAGTGTTTTGGAACCCTTGATTCTCATCGCAATCTTTTGAATAAAATGACATGATCATTTTGCACATTCGCAGACCTGCCTTCTATTTTCGTTTTCACGACTACGAGTGTGAAAACCTTGATTCGAAGTCATTAAAATCGTCACGGGATTATTATGGTTACTCTCATTTATGTGTTCAGTTCACTAAATGACAGTCGCACAGTTGGCAAAACACCAAATGTTTACCCACTTTGCACTTTGCATTAATGTGTGATGCAATGGTGTTCTAGTGATTGTGATTGAGTCCTTGATATAATGGTGGTTCGATGTTTTATTGTTTTTGATCGAATTCAATGGTTTCATAACAACACATTAACGTTATGATCATACCCATGGTGCAATGGTTTTATACAATGCATAAGTTTTATGGTCAAATCCTTGGTGCTATATTCGAAATATTGCTTTGTTTTAAACCATGCAAACACTATTGTTGTGCAAATATTTGGGTCGACTTATCATGGTTTTCAATAGTTGTTTGATTGGCATTGTTTTTAACACACACCAATAGTCAATCACCATAGCACCGTCGATTGTACATTTGATATGAATGTTCTACATGGATTGTTTCGTTCCACCACCCTCGCACACTTAGGCATTAATGCCTGCTTTCTATCCCGAGTTACCTCTGTTAGTTTTGGGGAAATCCCTGAGCTTTCGGTCCTGCGTATACCCTATCCAAACCCTTGTCCGTTTACCCAGCTCACTATGTGCTCTCTCCTATGGCACATGTGGTGTGCATAGAACCTAATGGCAGCCAAACACTCCTTCTATTTGACAATGCTCGCGAAGACCTGGAGAATAGTGGTTGGCTGGTTTTTATCCAAAAATTCGAGGGTTTCAACCTTTCGGTAGCCCAATAGTTTTCCCTCACCTTCGAAGAATGCAGGGCTAAAGTCAGAGATATCCAACTCGAGCTGAATGAGGAATTCCTCAGCTCAGCTACATGCTTACCAGTTAAAGGGCAGAGGTGGTTTAAGAACTCGAAAGTGGACGAGGTGCCATGGACGCTCCTATTCACATCGAGGAAGATTGTTAGTTGTGATATAGGTATGCCTATCATTTCCCTCAAACCCAGGTGGCCTGTTCTATTGGAAATTGTTAAGCAATTTTTGACTTGCGAAGTTCGTTAGGGTTTGGTGTTTCTTTATCATCTCAGGTTTCTTATGAATTTTATAGAATACCCTCTGAACATGCCACACTATCTCCTATGCAGTCTGTACAAGATGTCCAAATGATTTAAGTGTGAGAAGGCTGATAGCAGCCTTTTCCATCACTGCTTAATCAAAATCATGATTGTTCATCATTTGAGCCTTAGTGGTGACTGTTGGCAAGCCTTCCTATCAAGAAATGGCTTTGCCACTCCCGAGTGTGTCCAAGTGGACAAGGTTGTGGTTACTGAAACTCTGGTTGGGCCAGTCGTGCCACCTCCTACCCTTCTACCCCCTGTCAAACCTTCGAACTGCCCCAACATTGACCTACCCGATACCATGGCCGACCTGTGTGCTAAAGACAATACTAAGACCATCAAGAGGCCTGTAAGGAAGAAAGGAAAAGGTGATACTGGTGTCAACAGTAAGGGAAAGAAGAACGCACGATGGATATCTAGATGTGCTCCGAACAATCCTAGGCAAAACGTAGACCAAAAGTCTATCATTTTGAGCCAGGATTCAGACTCTGAGATTGAATGCTTATTGACTGAGGAATATCCTTACTCTCATGGACTCTGTTCTATGGAACCCTATGACTATGTTTCCAACCTACCTCCATGCCTCAAGAATGACCCTACCTTCCCGGGAATTAAGATTGGTAGTGAAACCCCTGGTAACTTGAACGAACCCTCACCTGTAATGCCAAGGCCAAATCAACCACCTTGCACTCAATGCAATTCTTGGCTTGAACGTTATCACACCAACGTTCCCCTGTTGCAATCTAAGATTAAATCATTAGAGGAATGGGTGACAGTGTTGTCAAAAGAAAGAGACATGCTACAAGCTAACGAGAAGAAGCAAAAGACTATGGGTTCTATTATCTTCAGAAATGTTGAGGCAGCTACGGCCTTTGTCAACTCAAAGTTATCGTAACCGAATCATTTTCTACAGCCCGGGTATGTATTTCAACATCGATTTTTTGATTTGGTTAGCCGATTGTCTTCGCTCCCATTTAGTATTGTTTGTTTGAATAGATTCAAAAACAATTCTGTTATTTTGATTTCATTTTGGATTATGTTTGCATTGAAGATTTGTTTGCTAAAATCGTATAGCTATGTTTTGATTGAACCGATTTACCACGATTTGATTTCTCTTGAATTAGTATAAAAATTGTGTCGGCCCTGAGTTAGTTCGATTAAGTTATGTTTGGTTTGATACAGAAACAATTCTAATGTTTGAATTAGCATAATCTTTTGTGTATGCGATGCATTGATATCAGAGATTGGTTTGATAAATACAATGTAATCTATCGATTCGAAAAAAACAACTCTATTAGTTTTGGATTTAAAAACGATTATGTTAAGTGTTGCATTGACATATTGTATCTATATTGAATTCGTACCAAAGATTTGTTTGATATTCATTTATAGTCTGTTTCGATTGAAATGGATTCAATTACGATTTCGTTTGTTCATATTTTGCATAAACGTTTTGGTTTGTTTTTGCATGAATGATTTTCTTTGTTTTCAATTAGTAATTAAATATTTGTTTAATAGGTCAAACATATTTCTGTTATCATTTGGATTGATTTAAAACGTTTATGTTTGCAAATAAGACCAGCTACAGAATCGTGAGATTCTGTAGCTAGTCTGAAAATTTAGATTTTTGTTGATTTTACAAATAAAACATTATCTAAACTTGTTTATTCTTGTCCACCTACAGGATCCTACGAATTTCAATGGCAAATTGGACATGTTGTGGCAGTTTAGAACATGCTTTTTGTGATATAGTTTTGTTTTAAGTTGTTAGTCATAGGTAGAAATAGAGACTTGGGAGATTGTTCCCATATTTTTTGTAAATTGTTTTTGATAATTCCCACAGGGATGTTTTACCCTGTGGCCTTTATATATTCATTTATTTTTGTAATGAACCCATCACTGTTGGGAGAAAAAGACTATGGATTTATGATGATACAGACTCGAATGGAAGTGGATCTTTTGTAACAGCTTTATCTTTCAATTTATCATACTTTCGTTTAGGTTTTGTGCATTCTAATTTGTGATCAAGTCATTGACTACTTTAGATATCAAGACTTATTACAGGTTAATGCGTCATGATTTAAAATATGTCCATATCTTATGTATCTCATTTTTTAACACAACAATCACTCTGTTTCAATTCGATGAGTAAAGGTTTATCTTTTTCGATCAAATGAACTGTTTTGTACAGATCTTCACACATGGATTTATCTAACTGTGATGATTTGTAAATTATAAGATTGTTGTCGTTTTATGTCTTGTTTGTTCTGTCATTTATATTCAAGGAGCATTGTTGCTTCTTGTTTACAAGAATCTTGTGGAGAATCTGGTGCGGGTTTTCTCCCACCGAACAGCTGAATCGAATACTGTGCATAGGACAAATAGGAAGCGTTACTTCAGGTTAGTTATTTATTTGCAATTTAATAGTTAATAAATTTGAGAATTCTTAGTAATTTAGTTAGATATGTAGTTCAGATTTACAGTCAGGATTTCTATTTTAATTGCTCAGCTTTAGATAGTTTTCATTTCATTCCTTTCTCATAATAAATCATAAAAAATAAAAATAAAAACAATAGCTTCGTTGTTATTTTACAAATGATTTTTGCAACATTCGATTAAAATTTGTATTCTGTAAATACTATACATCTATAATTGAGATTTAATTATGTTGATAGATGAACATTTGATATCATAGAATTATTAATGTATAATACTAATTAGTAAACTGTATATATGCTTTAGATCTATATATAATTTGTTGTAGTTTCTTTTTCTCATTTAGATTAGTTCCTTTAGTTTTAGTTTTCTTTCGTTTTCTTAGGACTTAGATCGGCCAATGGAGCTGCTAAACCTGTCAGAGTGGATCATCCCAAACGGATTGGGTTATTTAGACAACCCCGGACCGGATCCACTCCTCCAGTTGACGAGCGTTCATTTTCGCCCGTCAACAAATGGTGCTAGAAGGAGGGCCTGCAACTTATTAATGGCACGAGGCGGTCGTAAGACTCCTCCACCACCCAAACACTCACCTATAGTGACAAGAAGTCATTCAAATGACAACATCATCCCTCAAACAACAACCACATCAAACGATGATCTACGGATCATAGTTGAACCAGTAACCCCAAATCCTACAGGTGGTGACGTACAAGAGATTGTCCGCAAATCTCTCTTAAGAACACATAGTGCCTTCGCCCGTTTAAGGCAACCAAATCAACTTTTGTACCAACCTTTAGATTTCTCTGATATCAGAGAACAACTTGGAGGCACTAACCTCACTTTAAACCCTATGGATCCATTCCTCACTCCTGCTGTAGGGGGATCTGGAATACCATCCTCACCACCTCCATCACCTCCTTCTTCTTCTAGAGAAGACTCTTCTGACGAAGGCAGTTCCCCTTCTCAGCCTTCCACACCGCCTACACCAATGGCCAACCAGAACAATCATGCCAGACCCTGGCTTGACCAGGATGCTGTAGCCGTACCTGGGCCTCAACATCCCTTACCCAAACATCTGGAGAAGTGGCTTCCCAAGTTTGACCCTGACTCTAAACAGATTGCTGAAGACCACATTAAAATTTTTATGTTATCCATTAGACTCTGCAATGTCGAGCATGAAGACGTAGTTTGTAGGTTGTTCCCCTATACTTTCGAGGGCAATGCCTCTACCTGGTACTTTGCCCAGCAACCCCATACCATCGTGTCTTGGGAGAAGTTCGAATCCTATTTTCTGGAGAAATTCGGTGATGATAAGTCCCCAGAAGTTCTAGTCATGGAGATTTCTAGTTTAAGAATGAATCCCAAAGAGAAAATCAAAGACTTTAACCAAAGATTCTTAACACTTAAGAACCGAATCCCTACAGATTCGATGCCTGCCGAGAATCTTATTATAGAATACTATACTAAAGCCTTGCATCAAAGTATAGCCATTTGGGTAAAATGATCTAAGAAAGCCACGTTGTTAGAGGCCTTCGAAGAGGCCAGCCAGATTGAAAAAAACATCCTTAGTTTAAAGGACACTACTAGCAATGAAACAGAAACTAGTTCATCTTCCAAAAAGAAGATCGAGATCCTCCCTAGATCTTCTCAAAATAAAACACAACCTGAAAGATCAGATTTAGAAAACTTAACTAAAGTCGTTCAAAAACTATCAAATCAGGTTATATATTTGAAAAGGACAGCCAAAGAAGCTTCTTCGAGCAAAGGGCCCTACAAACTCTCGTTCAGGAAACCTTTTTCCACCAACCAACCTAATCCAAATACCGAGGGCCTAAATCTAGAAATTCTGCAATTCGCCCTTCAAACAATTCTAGAAGCCCAGGATAACTTGATGCCTCCTGAGATTCCTAAGGAGGTAGTTGAACAAGAGGCAGTTGAAGAAGAATAATCTTCTCCGAACATTTTTGGACACTTCTCGGATAGAATTTTTCAATCTAACTTCGAGACAGTACATCCCTACAATACTAGGGGTAAGACAACAAACAAACCTTCTTCCGAAAACAGTATGACTTTTCCCCCAAAGCAATC
Source organism: Picea engelmannii (assembly GCA_009831015.1). Taxonomy (NCBI): domain Eukaryota; kingdom Viridiplantae; phylum Streptophyta; class Pinopsida; order Pinales; family Pinaceae; genus Picea; species Picea engelmannii. The sequence goes on from ML779215.1 coordinate 26,367, forward strand.
TAAACTAGCTGAGACTAAACAGAGTCATGTAAACCCCAACTTAGATTATGATTTAGTTCAAGATCTAAAAAAGTTAAGGGCTAACATTTATGTTTATGAGTTATTAAAATTTCCATTTTCTGCTACAAAAAATGTTACAGAATATCGCAGAGAATAGCAAAAATGGTAATTCAAGCAGCAACAACGTTGTACAGAACAAAGTTCCTTAGAAGACTTTCGCTAAGAATAATCCTGATCCTCACGATAAAGGAAGCATTCCTGTAAATAATGTAACAAATGTAGATAAATTAGCTTTAGAGACTGTGAGTAAAAATCCACAAGCTTCCACCCTTAGTACTCGCAGAAATGTACCTCCATTTTTGTTAACTTTCAAAATCTTTAATAGAAATGTGCACAATTGTATGGTTGATTCAGGAGCGTCATCCAATGTGATGCCATGGTCTGTATGTCAGAAGATTAATGCTAAGGTTGAACCATCCACTTTAAAAATCATCCAACTTGATCGAACTAGTGTTAAGGTCATAGGCGAATTAAGGAATGTGTTTATAAGATTATCGTCTAACCCCAAAGTTAATCAAGTGATTGATATTATTGTTGTGGATATTCCAGAAGTTTATGGTTTGTTTCTAAGCAGAGACTGGTCAGAGCAGCTACATGGCTATTTTGCGACAGATAGGTCTCACCTATGGCTTCCCGAGAACGACAAGCCCAACAAGATCAAGGTAAATCGTGAACATTACCTTAAGCTCACAGTCACAGATTTGAATGATCCCAATGAACCATTTACACCTCCTGCTAATTCACCCAAACTACAAGGGATGGATACCTTTTTCGGCAATTTCATGGTCGAGACTTCAACTATCACCAACCCAGAACAACAGTCCGAGATTGTAGCATATGTGCAGCCAACAACTTCTACACAATGGTCTCATGCACCTGATAAAAATCAAATTTGGTCTCTTTATTTTGACGGGTCAAAGTCCAAAGAAGGAGCAGGTGTAGGTTGCGTTATTATTGATCCGGCAGGTAACAAAACCTTTATTGCATGTAGGTTAGAATTTGAATGTACTAATAACACAACGGAATATGAGGCTTTATTGCAGGGCCTTAGAAAATCTTTAGATATGAACATTCAAAATCTGACTATCTTTGGCGATTCTGAAATCGTAGTTAGATAGGTAAGAGATTCTATCCACTGTCTGTCTCTGCATCTTAAAATCTACCAATCCGAGGTATGGAATTTAATGAATAAGTTTTATGCTTTCAATATAAATTCTATTCCTAGATTGAATAATTCTGAAGATGATCTATTAGCTAATGTAGCTTCCAAACTCTTTCCTACAGAAGGCTTGTCATCAAATGCATTCTCCGTCGAACTGTTGTTCAGGCCATCCGTTCCCGACAAAATCATGAATTGGAGAGTCTTCGATGATGATCAACAGATTATTAGCTTCCTGCATATGGAAGAAACTTTCCAAGGCGCGGTGATTGACGAATGCACTCATGACGACAATTTGCACGATTTCACGGTAATACCATATCCGAGAACTCCTGAATCTTCATCGGACATGGTAAATTCGATCCCTAAATCTGTAGTTAGATTAGAGAAATTTTACGATCTTCAAGATAAATTCAAAAAATCGGTCAACTGTAAAACCAACAGTTCCTCTTTATCATATGAAAAAGTAAACTTGGGAACTAATGACAAACCACAGTGCATTAATTTAGGGGTGGGATGTTCTGAACAAGAAAAAGACGTATTTATTAAATTGTTTAAAGAATTTAAATATGTTTTTGGGTGGACGTATGATGACCTTAAAACTTTCAACCCTAACATCATACAACACGTCATTCCTATGAAACCCCAAACCTTACCCTTTCAACAAAAATTAAGAAAAATGCACCCTAAGCTCGAACCAACTATCAAAAAAGAATTAAATAAACTCCTAAATGATAAGATAATTTTCCCAGTTAGGCACACGCAATGGGTTTCTAACCTTGTCCCTGTCCGGAAGAAAAGTGGGGAAATCCGACTATGCGTCGATTTTCGAAACCTTAATAGAGCGTCTGATAAAGACAACTACCCTGTCCCACCGATGGAACAGATCCTTCAACAGGTATCTAGTTCTGAAAGACTTTCCTTATTGCATGGATTTTCAAGGTACAACCAAGTCCTGATGTCTCCTCCAGACCAACTTAAAACTACCTTCCGCACTCCATGGGGCACCTACACTTACAGGAAAATTCCCTTTGGACTAATTAATGTCGGTGCCACTTTCCAGAGAGCGATGGACATCGCTTTCTGAGGCTTAATCAACCAATCTTTCGTAGTTTACCTGGATGATGTTACTGTATTTTCCAAAAACAAAACCGATCATCTAGCTCATTTAAGAGCCATTCTACAGCGATGTCGTAAATACAACATTTCCTTAAATCCTAAAAAATCTATCTTCGCAGTAGAACAAGGTAAACTCTTAGGATTCATTGTGTCAAGCAAAGGGATGATTATTGACCCTGAAAGGAATCAAGTCATCTTGAAACTTCCCCCTCTCTCATCCAAAAATTCCATGCAGTCTTTCTTAGGCCAGATAAACTTCGTCAAGAGATTCGTTCCCAGTTTCTCTGAGATGGTGAGACCTTTACAAAATTTGATTAAGAAAGACTCACAATATCACTGGGGACCCTTAGAAAATCAAGCTTTCAATTCAATAAAAAAGGCCATAATAGACGCTCCTTCTCTCATGAGCCCATACTTTTCACAAGACTTCACGCTCTACACATTTGCTTCTGACCACTCCTACACTGCCGTCCTAACTCAAAAGAACACTGAAAACAATGAAGTACCCATTGCCTTTATGAGATCTGCTTTCAAAGGTGCGTAACTTAATTACCCAACAGTATATCAACAAGCCTACACTTTTTTTAAAGCAGTCAAGAACTTATGATCTTATCTTTTGAAATCTAGGACGAAAATTATTGTCCCTTACCTAGCCGTCAGGAATCTATTAGTGCAGAAAGAACTAGGTGAAAAGAGGGCAAACTGGGTTACCTCCTTGCAGGAGTATGATATATAAATCACCCTAGCTCAAATAGTGAGAAGCCAAGGGCTGTGCAAGTTAGTTGTTGATTCAGTAGCAGGACAGCAAAAAGAAAATGATATGTCAAACCTAGGACAACACAATCAAAATGCAATCTGCTGTGCTCAAAACTCTGTCAGTCCATGGTATGACGATATAAAATTCTGTCTTGAACATGGTTCAGCCCCCCATCAATTGGATCCCACTAAGAGAAGAGCGTTAAGATTAAAATCGGCCTCCTTTCATTTGATTAATGGTATTCTGTTTCGTCAAAATTTTGATGGAGTACTAATTTGTTGTCTTGAGAAAGATGAAAGAGAAAAAGTCTTACTATAATTGCATGCAAGAGAAGCTAGTGGGCATTTTGGTGGTGACACCACTGCCCATAAAGTCTTGAGAGCCGGTTATTACTAGCCCACACTTTTTAGAGATGCCCATGCCTTGTGCCCCAAGTGTATTATTTGTCAAAAAGCATCCGGGCGGATACAGAAACCAGCCTTTCCTTTGCAGCCCGTTTCAGTAGACTCCCCTTTTCAGCAGTGGGGCCTTGATATTATAGGTCCAATCAATACACCATCCTCAAAGCAGCATAATTTTATCATAACAACCACAAATTACTTTACCAGGTGGTCCGAAGCTGCTGCATTAAGAACTGTGAATACCAGTCAGGTAATTGCCTTTTTAAATTCAAATATTATTACTCGTTTTGGTATCCCTGACTGTTTAGTATTCGATAACGCTTCTTATTTTTCTTCTCTTGAGATGAGCGAGTTCACTCTAGAAAAAGGAATTAAATTGAAGTATTTTGCCAGCTATTACCCTCAAGGCAATGGATTGGCAGAATCAACAAATGAGAATCTGATTAAAATCATCAAGAGAACAGTATCTGAGAATCACAAAAGATAGCATAATGCACTATTAAACGCAATCTGGGCTGATGGGATAACACCAAAGACTGTTGTAGGTAACTCTCCCTTCTTTCTCATCTATGGCAGAGAAGCAATTCTACCACCACACATTCTTCTTCCCTCACTACAGTTATCACAGAAAATACAAGAGGAAGATTGTCCCCCTTTGGAAAACCGAATTAACACTTTAATGAAACTAGAAGAGGTAAGAGCTCAAGCTAAACGTAAGTTAGATTAGCATCAACTAGTGGTCAAAAGTTGGTTTGATTCCAACTCTGTCTCTGATAGGAACTTCGAAGTAGGTGACCTTGTCTTGAAATGGAACAAACCGCGTGAGGGAAAGGGAGAGCACACGAAATTTCAGAACTTATGGCTTGGACCGTTTTTAATTGCTGAGAAATTGGGTCCCAACTCTTTCCGATTACAGAATCTAGAGGGACAGCTAGACACCTATCCAGTGAATGGCCAAGCTCTGAAAAGATATTTCGCTTGATGACAACCATGTATATACTATGTAAACATTTTTCTTTTGTTTTCCTTGCTTTTACTGTTTTGGTTTTCATTTTTCCCCTTGCGCATATCAGTTTTTGTTTTTGGAAATACACATACCTGCTTTTTGAACTGTTCAGACAAAGAAAACAGAAAATTCTTTCTCTGAAATGACTGCTGAAAAATTGTCTAAACATCAATTATATACTTCTGAAATTTACATCTTTGTTGAACAAGGACTGTTGTTTGAAAGAAGTTAACTGATTTCGATCTGTGAGTAAATCCTGTCACGATCATCCATTATCTTTTCACGTTTTTCCTGTTCCTTAAGGGAATAACTCAGAAGATGTCTCCCTGCCTTAGAACGTTGGTTTTGTAAACAAACCATCTCTAAATCTTAATGAAGGACAATTTTAAAAATTCTTTCAAGGTCTGTAAAAATATGTCTAAAAAAAACTAAAAAATCATAATTTTCAGCGTCACCCCGCTCAATTATATATCTTTAAAAAATTAAATCATTAAAGAGATCTGGGAAGTGCTTGTAAACCCGCTGGGATGCTGAACAGGTCTGATGGCAGTGGGTAAATGCATGCATGACGCCAAGACAACTTCGCCGAGGTACTGAATAGGCCCACTGGCAGCGAAGCAATGTCGGGTATATGAAAATTCGTAAGTATGAAATATCTTGACCTTAAAATGTCCTTTATTCTGATCTGGAAATTCTTGGCAGGATACGGATATCAGAGTGGGTTAGATGGCAAGCCTGTCGAGGCTATGGACGCCTGCTAGTAGCAGTGGCTCTGTCAACAGTATTGCAAATTTTATCTTTAATATCATGGCTCGCTTGTCTTAAGACTGTTATCAGTTTTCATCCTTTAAGCATTGCTGGAATATTTGATTAATGATGATGTTTAAACAATTTTCTGGCTGTTGTTTTTGAGTTAGAATTTTTCTCATTATCATAATCTAAATTTGTTCTTTTGGCAGAGATAACTGCTTCTACCAGTGTGTCGCCATTGTTGGCAGCCATTTCTCATTTTTATCCTATCTTTATAAGCTGCCTACACAAGTGTTTTGGAACCCTTGATTCTCATCGCAATCTTTTGAATAAAATGACATGATCATTTTGCACATTCGCACACCTGCCTTCTGTTTTCGTTTTCAAGACTGCAAGCGTGAAAACCTTGGTTCGAAGTCAATAAAATCGTCACTGGATTATTATGGTTACTCTCGTTTATGTGTTCAATTCACTAAATGACAGTCGCACAGTTGGAAAAACACCAAATTTTTACCCACTTTGCATTTTCTGTTAATATGACTTCATTTTATTAATGTGTGATGCAATGGTGTTCTAGTGATTGTGATTGAGTCCTTGATATAATGGTGATTCGATGTTTTATTGTTTTTGATCGAATTCAATGGTTTCATAACAACGCATTAACATTATGATCAGACCCATGGTGCAATGGTTTTATACAATGCATAAGTTTTATGGTCAAATCCTTGGTGCTATATTCGAAATATTGCTTTGTTTTAAACCATGCAAACACTATTGTTGTGCAAATATTTGGGTCGACTTATCATGGTTTTCAATAGTTCTTTAATTGGCATTTTTTTTAACACACACCAATAGTCAATCACCATAGCGTCGTCGATTGTACATTTGATATGAATGTTCTGCATGGATTTTTTCATTCCACCACCCTCGCACACTTAGGCATTAATGCCCGCTTTCTATCTTGGGTTACCTCTGTTAGTTTTGGGGAAATACCTGAGCTTTCGGTCCTGCGTATACCCTGTCCAAACCCTTGTCCATTTACCCGTCTCACTGTGTTCTCTCTCCTATGGCACCTGTGTTGCGCATAGAACCTAATGGCAGCCAAACGCTCCTGCTATTTGACAATGCTCACGAAGACCTGGAGAATAGTGGTTGGCTGGTTTTTATCCAAAAATTCGAGGGTTTTAACCTTTCGGTAGCCCAATAGTTTTCCCTCACCTTCAATGGATGCAGGGATAAATTTGGAGATATCCAACTCGAGCTGAATGAGGAATTCCTCAGCTCAGCTACATGCTTACCAGTTAAAGGGCAGAGGTGGTTTAAGAACTAGAAAGTGGACGAGGTGTCATGGCCGCTCCTATTCACATCGAGGAATATTGTTAGTTGTGATAGAGGTATGCCTGTCATTGCCCTCAATCCCAGGTGACATGATCTATTGGCAATTGTTAAGAAATTTGCGACTTGTGAAGGTCATTATGGTTTGGTGTTTCTTTATCATCTCAGGTTGCTTATGAATTTTATAGACTACCCTATGAAAATGCCGCACTATCTCCTATGCAGTCTGTACAAGATGTCCAAACAATTTAAGCGTTAGAAGGATGATAGCAGCCTTTTCCATCACTGCTTAATCAAAATCGTGATTATTCATCATTTGAGCCTTAGTGGTGACTGTTCGCAAGCCTTCCTATCAAGGAATGGCTTTGCCACTCCCGAGTGTGTCCAAGTGGACAAGGTTGTGGTTACTGAAACTTTGGTTGGGCCAGATGTGCCACCTCCTACCCTTCTACCCCCTGTCAAACCCTCGAACTACCCCAACATTGACCTACCCGATACCATGGCCGACCCATGTGCTAAAGACAATACTAAGACCATCAAGAGGCCTGTAAGGAAGAAAGGAAAAGGTGATACTGGTGTCAATAGTAAGGGAAAGAAGAACGCATGATGGATATCTAGATGTGCTCGGAACAAGCCCAAGAAAAACGTAGACCAAAAGCCTATTGTTTTGAGCGAGGATTCAAACTCTGAGATTGAACGCTTCTTGACTGAGGAATACCCTTACTCTCATGTTCTCTGTTCTGTGGAACCCTACGACTATGTTTCCAACCTACCTCCATGCCTCAAGAATGACCCTAACGTCCCAAGAATTAAGATTGGTAGTGAAACCCCTGGTAACTTGAACGAACCCTCACCTGTAATGCCAAGGCCAAATCAACCACCTTGCACTCAATGCAATTCTTGGCTTGAACTTTATTACACCGACGTTCCCCTGTTGCAATCTAAGATTAAATCATTATAGGAATGGGTGATAGTGTTGTCAAAAGAAAGAGACAGGCTACAAGCTAACGAGAAGAAGCAAAAGACTACGGGTTCTATTATCTTCAGAAATGTTGAGGCAGCTACAACCTTTGTCAACTCAAAGTTATACTGACCGAATCGTTTTCTACAGCCCAAGTATGTATTTCAACATCGATTTTTTGATTTGGTTAGCCGATTGTGCTTGCTCCCATTTAGTACTGTTTGTTTGAATAGATTCAAAAACGATTCTGTTATTTTGATTTCGTTTTGGATTATGTTTGCATTGAAGATTTGTTTGCTAAAATCATATAGCTATGTTTTGATTGAACCGATTTACCACGATTTGATTTCTCTTGAATTAGTATAACAATCGTGTTGGCCCTGAGTTAGTTCGATTAAGTTCTGTTTGGTTTGATACAGAAATGATTCTAATGTTTGAATTAGCATAATCTTTTGTGTATGCGATGCATTGATATCAGAGATTGGTTTGATAAATACAATGTAATCTATTGATTTGAAAAAAACAACTCTATTAGTTTTGGATTTAAAAACGATTTTGTTAAGTTTTGGATTGACATATTGTATCTATATTGAATTTGTACCAAAGATTTGTTTGATATTCGTTTATAGTCTGTTTCGATTGAAATGGATTCAATTACGATTTCGTTTGTTTAAATTTTTCATAAAATTTTTGGTTTGTTTTGGCGTGAATGATTTGCTTTGTTTTCAATTAGTAATTAAATATTTGTTTAATAGGTCGAATATATTTTTGTTATCGTTTGGATTGATTTAAAACGTTTTTGTTTGCAAATAAGACCAGCTATAGAATCGTGAGATTCTGTACCTAGTCTTAAAATTTAGATTTTTGTTGATTTTACAAATAAAACATTATCTAAACTTGTTTATTCTTGTCCACCTATAGGTACCTATGAATTTCAATGGAAAATTAGACATGCTGTGGCAGTTTAGAACATGCTTTTTGTGATATAGTTTTGTTTTAAGTTGTTAGTCATAGGTAGAAATAGAGACTTGGGAGATTGTTCCCATATTTTTTGTAAACTGTTTTTGATAATTCCCACAGGGGTGTTTTACCCCGTGGCCTTTATATATTCATTTATTTTTGTAATGAACCCATCACTGTTGGGAGAGAAAGACTATGGATTTATGATGATACAGACTCGAATGGAAGTGGATGTTTTGTAACAGATTTAACTTTCAATTTATCATACTTTTGTTCAGGTTTTGTGCATTCTAATTTGTGATCAAGTCATTGACTACTTTAGATATCAAAACTTATTACAGGTTAATGCATCATGATTTAAAATCTGTCCATATCTTATGTATCTCATTTTTTAACACATCAATCACTCTGTTTCAATTCGATGAGTAAAGGTTCATCTTTTTCGATCAAATGAACTGTTTTGTACAGATCTTCACACAGGGATTTATCTAATTGTGATGATTTGTAAATTATAAGATTGTTGTAATTTTATGTCTTGTTTGTTCTGTCATTTATATTCAAGGAGCACTGCTACTTCTTGTTTACGAGAAGCTTGTGGAGAATTTGGTGTGGGTTTTCTCCCACCGAATAGCTAAATCGAATATTGTGCACATGAAAAATAGGTAGCGTTACTTCAGGTTAGTTCTTTATTTTCAATTTAATAGTTAATAAATTCGAGAATTCTTAGTAATTTAGTTAGATATATAGTTCAAATTTACAGTTAGGATTTCTATTTGAATTGCTCAACTTTAGATAGTTTTCATTTCATTCCTTTCTCATAATAAATTAAA
>ML779215.1:35731-51888 GCA_009831015.1 Picea engelmannii
AGCTTCGTTGTTATTTTACAAATGATTTTTGCAAGTTTCGATTAAAATTTGTATTCTGTAAATACTGTACATCTGTAATTGAGATTTAATTCTGTTGATAGCTGAAAATTTGATATCATAGAATTATTAATGTATAATACTAATTAGTAAACTGTATATATGCTTTAGATCTGTATATAATTTGTTGTAGTTGCTTTTTCTCATTTAGATTAGTTCCTTTAGTTTTAGTTTTCTTTCGTTTTCTTAGGACTTAGATCGGCCAACGGAGCCACTAAACCTGTCGGGGTGGATCATCCCAAATGGCTTGGGTTATTTAGACAACCCCACACCGGATCCGCTCCTCCAGTTGACGAGCGTTCATTTTCTCCCGTCAACACATTCATAGCTCCCTAAGACATCACCTCCATCATCATTATGTAGGTAACTCCTCGTTGTGGATTTTATCTTCAGATCTTGTCCTTAGTTTTTCATTCTCCCTCGATTGTTATGCTTTGAGCACTCTAAGCCTTTGTAATTATCCTTTTGTCCATTACCAACACTTATGGCCTCTCCTCTATCAATCCCCCCCACCCCCATGATCTCAACCTTTCTATGCCTTGTGAGAGAGGCAATTCCAAGCATGGGTCATCCTACTACATTAAAGTAAGAAGGCATTCACAAACATGACTGACCTCTCCCCACTCTGGTCAAAATTGGTGTGAGGACGCTCAAGTTGAGTTGCACTTGTCTAACCTAGAGCTAATCTATGAGGGATGCATAGTGGAGGAGGAGACTCCTCCTAGCTCGGAGGATATTCTACCTAATTTGAAAAAGACCACCATGGAGAAGATGCCACAAACAAGAACTGGTATTCCTTTGAATTCCCTTAAGTCGTCCATGACAGGATGTATAGCAGAAGAGTAAATCACTCCTCCTATATTGGAATACTACAAGAATTCCGCCAACCCCAATGACGAAGACCTAGGGATAAAATGGGGTGAATGCTAGATCTAGGATGAAATCCATAGAGAAATATACACAATAGCGCATGTTCACACGGCGTTGGGAATCCATGACCTACCCAACCCATGCATGCTCACAAAGGATCATTTGGTCTTGATTTTTGATATGAGAAGACAATTGGTTGAGCAGTTGCACAACCAAGACATCCTCAACAAGAACTTGGACAATCTGTTTGACTCCCTATCAAGAGAGCCTATGAAAAGTCGTTTCCCGACATATTGTCAACCATACGTCTTCACAATACACTAGGATGGATGCCCAAGTTCTCCACATGTCTAGTCTCTTTACTATTAATTTATATGGTTTTCCATACAAGGTTTGTTTTGCAATTATACCCAAGCTCATTAGATGGTCCTTGAACAATGTCGACGACCTTTTCTAGTTTCCATGCATGTGGAAGAACATGTGGCAAGTCCTAATGTGTTTTCAAACATGTGTCTCTTTCTGGTCCTTGAACAATGTCATCCACTTGTTCTAGTTTCCATATATGTGGCAAAATATGTGGTGAGTCTTTATGTATTCTCAAACATGTGTCGCTTCATTTTTTATAGCATAAGGTAATGGAATTTTTTTATTTAAAAAAAATGTATTATTAATTTCCTTATACTCTATTGAGGTACTACTAATACTTTATTACTTTAGAGTATTATGGTACTTTTAGATACTTTAATACTTTATTAATGTATGGATGTTTTATTAATACATTGAGGGTTATATTATAAAATGTAAAAAATCATTTTTACATTGAGGGTTAAAATTTTAAAATGTATAAATGTATTTTTACTAATTAATTAATCTTCATATATTACATTATAGACTTTTTTTAATACTTTTATTTATAAATCACATTACTATTTTCCATCATTTAATACTTTAACACATTAATTTATTTATTAAAGTATATATTAATTTATATAACCCTTAATGAAAGACATAAATTTATATAACCCTCAAGGAAAAGTTTAAATTTATACAACCCTTCATGTAATGTTGCAATGTCACTAAATATGGTATTTCATTCCATGCACATCACAATGTGATTCTCATGAAAAAATATTTTGATGTTACAAAACTCTTCCATTTGTCACATTGCAACAAACTTTGTAACGTCTCAAACTTATGCACATAGAGATGATGTTGCTATGTAGTGTTGTGTGATGTGTTGGAAATTTGGTTGTCATTGATGTCAACCTTGATAAATAGGTGAAGTATGATTGATTGAATGGTTTGAGAAGCAATGGCAATATTGGACATATTGTTATGAAGGTGACTTGAATGTCAAGCATTGTCAATATTGGACATAATGTTATGAAGGTTGGACATAATGTTACGAAGGTGAATTGAATGCCAAGCATTGTCAACATTGGACATAATGCTATGAAGGTGAATTGAATATGATTAGAAAGATAATATTGACTAATATATTCTATGATATTGATAAACTCATTTATATTTTTTGTATAAAGTTGAGATTGTGTCATTAGCATCATGCACAAAAGATGAAACTTCTAAGAAACTATCCAGATAAAAATGGTAAATGGATAATCCAATATGGATCCATACAAATCACAAATAAATAAGTTAATAAGACATGCTTCATTAAAAGTGATTCATAAAATCTCAATTTAAGAAGAGACTAGAGATGATACAGAATGTCAATGGTGGATGTTTGGTGCAGAAGCATTGACATCATCAAATCACAAGTCGATTCGTTCAAACAACAATAAGGTTGACTATGTGTAAGTCGACCAACTGCAAGCCTACAGATTGACGGAAGTTGGAGAAGACAAGTCGATTGATTTCAAGACGAGTCAAAGACTGGTCGACCAACTAAAGGTCGAAGTTGAAGGAAAATTTAGTCGATAAACACAAGTTGGCCAAAGCAAGTCTAGATGACCAAAGTCAAATTTATCAAGTCAGTTTTATTCCAATTCAATTCAATCCAAGAAAGAAGTAACCTAAAGTTCAAATTCAAAGTAAACTTAAATACAAGTTGGGTCGAGTGATATAGGATCTTTTCATTGAGTGACTTATAAAGAATTGCATTAAATGGGCATAAATTATTGTGCACCATTAGAGAAGGAAAATATCAATAACGAAGATACATACGCATAAAATTTGGACAAAAAAAACTTGATACCGGATTTCGTCCCTAGTTGACTACATCTTCGGTTCATGCTCTCAAATGGGTAGGCCTTCTTATTAACTCAGCAAAAGTATTTGGAAAAATACATTTAAGTATACCTCATTCTGAAATTAAGTTGTAGAATTTTTTCTTAGATCAGAAAACAAACAACACCATTTAATTTGTGGTGTTGAATTACCCAAAAATGAGTGTCTCCACACCTTGATCCGACTCTAACACTCCCAGGCCCAAAAGAAACTTTGTCTCGATTTCCCTACCCCACAACCTGCAATAAATGTTGAATAATTGTCTTGAAATGTGTTCTCGTTCGTAACCATGCGCGCCCTTCTCCAGCACTAGGCAGATTTATTTTTTAAATAATAAAACTGGCGTTAAAACCAATGTGAGGTCATTGGCCTATTTGTTACAGAGGATATATTAAGGCATGTATAAGGGGGCTAGGTCCCGGGGTCGAGCCTCTGGACCTCCCCTTTTGTCTTGACCATTGAAACATATATATATATTTGACATAAGTATATTCTTCTAACTTTGGAGAGGCTTCTAGAATTTGATCAAGTGCCAAATCATTTTTTTAATTTTAATTTGTGATCACAGGTTTTCATTGGGAATGTTCCCACTACCATGTGGTAGCTCATGATTGGGTCACATGGCATACAACTATTGGGCCACATCAACCACTATACAATCACCCTACCACTTCAATGTACAGTCTATCAACTCTGCTGCCAACTCAGCCTTCCACATCAGTCACCACATCACTCTATAGACTGCCACGTGGTTGTATGATGTTAATCCCTAAATACTGGCTCATTACCCCTTAATTGGGGCATATTACATTAGTAATGTTATTTTATTTATGTCGACTTGAGTCCATTAGTTGTAATTGTACCTCCTAGTCTCCTATATATACCAAGGAGACATTTTCATTTGGAATCATATTGTATTTGGACATTTATGTGGGGTATAAGGAGGTTTCCCTCTTGAAGAGGATTATTACCTGAAATTATCTCTTTTTCAAGGCACTAAGTACTTATTCTGAGGTTTTTCTATGCTATATTGATATTTGGTTCTTAACATATGGTATCAAAGCTCAAGGTCTTGGGGTTCACTGCTACATCTGAGACACTTTGGAATTTTTTCTATAACTTTTTTTCTACAATGTCTCAGAAGGAACGACTTGGAGGATATTTAGTATATAGATCAGGGTACGTTGTTTTAGAATTTAAGCTCCCGAGGCATTATAATTTCGGAGATACAACCTGTGTAAGATAGGGTTCTAGAATCATCCTGAATTGAGTCATTGAGTAACTTTCACTATAAAACATTTTATGTAATGTTTCAGACCCTAAAATCTAGAGGATATTCATAGAATTTAGTAAGGTATGTGTGGTAAACATTTCATCTTCTGGGTCATCTTACATTTGTAGATAAAGCCTGTGGAAGATAGGGTATTTGACTAGTCCTATTGACTACTCTCAAACAGGTGTTCTGGGTAAAACAGTCATAACTTCTTCTTAGAGTATACAAATTGAGTGAGACTAGTTGCATTGGATAGTGGATAGTCCTTTGTATTTCTGGTACGATTTTCATAATTTTATATCAATTATTTTGTGCGGGGCACACTATACAAGTGAGATCTCCTGGAAAGGCCAAAAAGTAGAAAGTTGTGGGGAAGTTGTCGTAAATTCCACTTGGCACATCCAATTTTGATAAGATTTGTGGCATTACAAAGAAGAAATATCAGAGAACTACAAAAAAGAAAATTTCATACCTAGAAGGGCCAAAATTTTGGAGATATAATAAAAGGAAGATTGTCTAGCTGAACCACCTCAAAATCAAGGTTTAAAGTGATACTTGGCCAACATGCCACTAAAAAAGGGGAATTCTACACCAAATAAGCCTCTAGACAATCCTACTTGGACTCTTGATGAAGGTGAAGAAATGCATAGGGACATAAATGATTTACAAAAGAAGACAGTAACAAAAGATGAACTACAAGAGATGATGGATTCAATGGAAGCTAAGTTGGAGGAAATAAATACTAAGATGGATGGTTTAAAAGGGGAGATCATGGAAGGATTGAAAAAATCAATAATAGAGAGGACACCTTAAAGTGAAAATGTATCCCATGGAATTCATGATGAGGACACAAGGGATATAAATCAAGAATGGAGAAACTCTAACTTTGGGTAGAAGACTAACCACTTTCTTAAGATCGATATGAGGAAGTTTGATGGCAAGGGCCCAATCACATCGATACTTCAGATGGAGAAATTCTTTGATCTACATAATGTGCCGCATACACAAAAGGTATAGATTTCTTCTTTATGTTTAGAACCCAGTCAATTTGTGTGGTATCAATGGCAATGTTCTTGCAAATCAATTGTCACTTAGACAATTTTCACGTAATAAATGATAGCACACTATGAGGATAGAAGGAGAAATACCTTCTTTAGCCAATTGATAAATATCAAGCAAAAGGGTTCAGTTACAAAGCACATTGAGAACTTCCAAATATTGAATATAAAGGTAACAAATATTCTAGATGAGCACTTGAATGATCTATTCATAGGAACTTTAATGGATAAAATTCAACATGAGGTTCGTCTTTGGGAACCCAAATCATTGGAGAATGCATTTAGGGTGGCAAGAAATGTTGAAAGTAAAAATATGCCTATGGCTACCATAAGGACCACTCCTAACATCTATCGAAAGATAAATGTTCCTTCTTCTAAAACACCTCAACCTAGCAGGTTGACACCTCAACATTTCGAGGAAAGAGAAGAAAAAGGTTTATGCTTTAATTGTGACAACAAGTACAGTAAGGGACATAAGTGTGGTGAGAAGAAATTATTCTACATAGATTGTGAACAGCAAGAAGAACAAGAACAATAACAAGAACCATCTCAAGATGAAAATGTAGACATGATTTCTTTTGAAGAGTTGACTCCCACGATATCGTGTAATGCATTGTCTTGAATTACCACTCCTCAAACACTCAAGATCGAAGGATATATCAAAAATAAAGAGGTAATAGTCCTAATTGATTTTGGTAGTACTCATAATTTCATTCACTATAAATTAACCAAAGATCACAATTTCTTTGTATATCTAACACTAGAGTTTCAAGTAATGATTGCAGATGGAGGAACTATCAATTTCTGAGGAAAATGCAATAAGATCAATCTTACTATGGGGGAATATGTAATGAATAGTCCAATGATTTCTACACCCATGGGTGGTGTAGATGTCATACTAGGAATCCAATGGTTACAATAATTAGTAACAGTGGCTTTTAATTTTCAAGAACTTTTCATGAAATTTTCATGGAAGGAAAAGAAATTGAGTTAAGAGGTATCACAGGGAAACTCAGTAAGGTGATAAGCTCCAATGGAATGACAAAATTATTGAAAAAGGGGCATCAAGGTGTAATTGCACAACTATGCTCACTATATGTTCAAACATCTAAGCCATCTATTCTTGTATATCTCCAAGGGATCATTGATAAGAATTCCAAAGTATTTGAAGATATTCCCAAAGGTATTCCACCCACTCGAAATCATGATCATGACATTCACCTAATTCCTGGGAGTGTTCCTCCTAACATCAGGCCATACAGATACCCTTATGACCAGAAGAGTGAAATTGAGCGCATGGTTGAAGAAATGTTAGAGGCTAGAATTATTAGACCTAGAAAAATTTCTTACTCTACACTGGTGGTAATGGTATTCAAGAAATATGGCTCATAGCATATGTATCCATATTATAGAGAGCTCAACAAGATCACTATTAAAGATAAGTTTCCCATTCTCGTCATTGATGAATTGTTAGATAAACTACATGGAGAAATCTATTTTACAAACTTGGATCTTCGCTCAGGGTATCATCAGATTAGAATGAAGGGAGAAGATATCCCAAAAACAACATTCCGAACTCATGAAGGCAATTATGAATTTTTGGTCATGCCTTTTGGCCTTACAAATGCACCTTCCACATTGCAAGGGTTGATGAATTCCATTTTCAAGCCCTTCCTTCGAAAATTTTTGTTAGTACTTTTTGATTATATACTAATCTATAGCAAGTCTTGGGAGGATCATGTGCGACATGTTGATAAGGTGCTACAACTACTAAAGGAGCAACAATTATATGCCAAACCATCCAAATATTTATTTGGGTTGAAGGAGGTAGTGTATTTGGGTCATATTGTATCTCATGAAGGTGTCAAGGTAGACCCTAACAATATTAAGGCCATGATGGACTGGTCGATTCCCAAAACGTTGAAGAATATTAGAGGATTTTTGGGTTTGACAGATTACTACCACAAGTTTTCTCGACACTATGGAAGAATAGAAACACCTTTAAAGACACTAACTAAGAAGGATTCATTTTCATGGACTCCAGAGGAAACTAAAGATTTTGAACAACTTAAAGAGGCGATGTGCAAAGATCTTGTCTTGACCACTCCAAACTCCACAAAAACCTTTATTATGGAATGTGACGCCTCGGGAAATGGAATTGGTGTTGTCCTAATGCAAGAAGGAAGGACCCTGCCTTTCAAAAATCGACCACTCAAGGGAAAGGACTTACACAAACCCATTTATGAGAAGGAAATGATGTAAATACTACATGCATTGAAGTGGCATCCTTACCTAATAGGTAGGCACTTCAAGGTCAAAAAAGATCATGATAGTCTTAAATACTTGTTGGAACAAAGACTATCTTTAGAAGAACAACAAAAATGGGTGACCAAGATATTGGGTTATGATTTTGAAATCGTCTATAAAAAAGGGAAGAAAAATGTTGTGGCAGATTCACTCTCAATAAAGGATGAAGATGTTGAGGCCTTTCTTTGTTCTATATCGATCATCCAACCCAATTGGATAATAGAAGAAAGGGATCAATGGAAAAATGACGTAAAAGTGTGGACTCTCATTCAAGGGTTGAAACAAGATTCCAGTGCATCAGATACATTTACATGGAAAAATGATTCACTATGGTACAAAGATCACTTATATTTATGTAATAACTCCCAACTCAAACAAAAGGTACTATTGGAATTGCACATCTCTCCAGTAGGAGGGAACTCAGGATTTTTGAAAACCTAACATAGGGTCAAGAAGGAATTATTTTGGGATGGCCTTAAAATTGATGTTCAAAGGTTTGTCATTGAATGTTTGGTTTTCCAACAAAATAAGGTGGAAACAATAAAGACCCCAAGTCTTTTACAACCATTAGCCATCCCAAGTCAGCGTTGGGAGGAGGTTTCCATAGATTTCAAAACAGTATTACCAAAGTCTGAAGGAAAGAGTGTCATCATGGTTATTGTTGATAGACTCACCAAGTACGCACACTTTTATGCACTCTCTCATCCCTTCAAAGCTAGTAAAGTTTCCACTTCATTCATGGAGACAGTTGAAAAGCTACATGGTAGCCCAAATATTATTTTAAGTGACAGAGATCCCATCTTCACTAGACATTTTTGGACATAATTATTTTCTTGTTTGGGTACTCAATTGTCTCATAGATCATCCTATCATCCTCAATCTGATGGAAAAATTGAGATAGTGAACAAATGTCTAGAAGGCTACCTTTGTTTCTTTGTCTCTGATAAAAAAACACAATGGCTCAAATGGTTACCCTTGGTAGAATGGTGGTGTAACACTTCCTTTCATACTGCAACAAAAATGACACCATTTATGGCACTCTATGGATACCACCTGTTATCACTCCAAGAAACCCTTTGTGGTTGTAGACCAAAGGTTCTTGGTAACTTCAAGTAAAAATGGATCAATGGGATAACTCAATTCAAACATGGTATTCAGACAGTCAAGATGGTAAACAAATGAACCAGTGCTCTCATGGATTGATAATCAGTGGATAACTTTAAGTGGGTGAAGAACAAATTGCTCATAAACCAGTACACAATGTAGTGTCTAATAAGCAATGAAGAAACTATTTATTCAGTTATGAGCCAAACAATGAGATGACAGTCATTCAAGGCTTAACAACCCAAATAAAAGTACAGAAAGAAGGTGGGAAACTGACTTCAAAAGAGAAAGAAACATGTGATTTAGTATTAGCACCAATAAGCCTAATTACAATATAGTATTTCTGTATCCAAAACTGAACCCATTATTCATCAAATGTTCCTGGATTTATAGCCTTTACAAACAGTTTCCAGATCCTAGAAAACTGGATCTGATATACTAAAAATAGAACCAAATCGAACAATTATAATATCAAAAATCAAGTCCTGATTTGATGATCAAACCCTTATCAATAAATCTTCAGCAATCTTCAATCTCCTTCAAGTCTTCGACAGATGTGATACACCTCAATGAGCTATGGATAAGCATGACTTAAAACACTATACGTATGTTCCCCCTAAACCAATAGAGATTCCTCTGAAGACAACATGTGGTGCTTGGCTGGAATAGCATGGTTGTTATATATATATCTGCAGCTGTATCACGAGGAAGTACTGGCAAAACTGAATTTGCAAAACGATGACAAACAGGGCATAGAAATTCACCCTGATCTAGATCAACAATGTGCACCCCTTCAAAGATAATCCTGTTGTTATATCTCTGCCACAGGGATGATAAATAGCAGTCAAGGCATTCATGGTAGACAACATGACCACAAGAAGAAACATAGAGGCCATCACATTCATTGGGTCCAAATCCATCAAATGGTGATGCCCAGAAGTTGAGAGCAGATGATTCCCTGTTAGGAGCTTCAAAATGATTTTTTGGATCATGTTACTGGTTAGACATTAATCTAGAACTAACTGCAACATACTATGCAAGTCCATAGTTCGTATCATTGGCCAGCATTATAGCCTCCTCATCAGAGCTGAACTTCATGATTGCAATGATTGGTCCAAATATCTACTCTTGCATCAAACACATTGAATGATTCACATTAAGTATTACTGTAGGTAGGTAGAATTGACCAACCACATCATCTCCTGAATGATCCGAAAATAGAAGCAACCAAACCAGCTTGCATGCTCTGTTCTGACACCTTGATAACGATATCATTCCCAGAAAAAATAGCCCAAGCAGTGCTCACAGGAGGGGCTACTATCTTAAGATCCTCATTATAACCCAGATTTCTGCAGAAGCTGCATTTCCATCTACAGATCGAGACTTAGGAGTGGATTGAAAAAATTCACTGAAACTTTGTTGTGACGGATGAGTCAACCTTGACTCTCGCGTCATTCTGTTCTTGATAGCATGTTTAGGAGAGGCTACATAGCTTGGAACAAAACTAATATTTTCAACACTTGGAGTAGAGGATGTTTTTGGTGTAGAGCATGAATCACTACAACTCCCATTTGAAATTCTCATGTTATCTGACTGATCCGGAAAAAGAATGTTCTTTTCTGTTGAACTTGTTTGTCTTACATACCTCTCTTTGACTTGTTCAATGCTTACACCAAATAGAACAAATTCAGTTTCCACAACGATTTCTAAGCTACGAAAAATGTTATTCTTAGGGCACAATGAACTGGAGACTCTCATGTGTCCCACAAGATCAAGAGCATGCTCATCCTGTACTGGTGAGGCTACCCACTTATTCTTGTTTTTCTTAAGAAGATTTAAAATCGTCTTATTATCTGGACCAGAATAAAATATGTACAACTAGTCAAAATCATTTCTACCACGGTTGTTGAGTTTCCATTTGCTGGCTACAAGAGCCTTTTCAGACTCATTTAAAGAAAAGGTATAATATGGAAAGTTATCCTTGGACGAACAGTGAAGAAGACCCTGTGAAATCAAAGAATGAGTAGGTGAAGCTGATGCATTTGGATGACTATGTTTTGTCTCTCTGCTGGGCGTTTGCATGACTTTAACCTTCTGAGCATACAAATATGCGTTTTCTCTGCAATATTAATACCTATTAAATAATAAAACAATGATCTGTCAGTACAATCTCTACTCGGCCATATCACATGCCAAATATTTGTTGGGTGATCTGCAAAAAAAAAAGAAAATTCGACACCTGTGTTTTCTCTCCCTTTGCCACTTCAGATTGCACATTTGATGAATTATAGATTTGAAACTTGGCGCAAGACCTTGATCTCTGCGCACAATCTGAATATTGAAATGGGTGCACTTGGTTTCCATAATCCGTGGCTTAAACTATGGCTTGAATTGGGAATTGATTTGGTGCATTGTGGACTTGACAATTGGCGCGTGCGAGAGCACGAGAATTTTAAATTTGAACATGGAAAAAGCTTTCGGTGGTTAAGGGCCTTCCTTTACAGCTACATCAAATAACCTTTTAGCTAGAGCATACTCTTTTCTTGCAAGCATCACACAACCCAGTTGATGGAGAGCCAATGTTTTTTGTCTGTTAATGGCCCATGAGAAGTGCTCCTCGACTGTTGAAAACTGTCGCTTTCACCAGTGCACAACCCATGAGAAATGCTCCTTAGCTGTTGAAAATAGCCACTTTCACCAGCTAACCATCATCCTTAAAACATGCATTAGCTGTTGAAAGCATTCTATGAAAATCTTAAAGAGAAGACCTTTATGGGTCGTCTTATTTCTAAGACAAAAATCAAAACCTAAGTCTTGCTACTAGAAAAACTCAAAACTAAATTTGAGAAAACTACCAATAGCCATGCTATCAACCACAAAATGCAATCATGGTGACGGATTCATTTTGGGAGCTAACATTTGGCTCCAACTGGGATGGAGACCTCCCTGCGAGGTTTCCAAGAACCTAGTAGTTTCAGTAGCCTTTAGCATTGGGCATGGAGTCAATTAGCCTGTGAAACCAATCTCTGAAAACTCTCAAGGTCTGTGCAACTGATCTTTGAAAACCTTCAAAAGTTGTCTTTATTCAACCAAGTTAAATATTATTTCTGCTGCAAGCTGGAAAAAGAAATGCTCGGGCAGCGAGCTTATTTCCTACCCTACTCTACATTAACTAGCTCTGCCATTTGTTAAGTGAATGTTGATTTCCATAGTAGCCATCCAAGCAATTTGAACACTAAAGAAATCTTGTGTTTATTACTGATCAGCAAATGATGTTGAACATGCAACCACAGTGACAAGGAGCTTTTCAGGAAATCATACTTACCCAGAAACACTGGCAAGCTAAGAAAATCTTAAATTTTCAGGTTCTTTGAAAAGTATAGATCCATGAAAACTGCTACTAGATCCTTGAAAAGAAAATAAGAAACATGCTGCTCCTCGGGAAAAAGTTGCATGTCCATGGTAACCTCTTTCTCAGCCATGATTGTTTCTTTATAAGAGGACTGATCATCTTCTTGTCCTTTTGAGATCAATGATTGATCGTCAATGATTGTAACTTCCTCTTCAGACAAATGTACAAAATATGATGATAGAACAGGTTTTACATCATATGAATTTGGATCAACTGAAAACATGTAGTTGCCTATATAATTATCAGTTACCATATGCTCTTCTTGATTTGCAAACTGGTCATGAAATTCAAACTCATACATGTCTCTGGAATACTCTGCACATACTGAAAAATCTGATTCTGAATCTGAAATATACTCACCCTCAGGCTGCTGATCCAAATCTGCTTCAAACTTATTGTTTTCTTCAGAACGGTCCTCAGCGGATGATGATAGAGCAATGTTTAAATGACAAGGATTATGATCAACTAGGAACATGTAGTTTTCAATGCAATCATTGGTTATTATAGATTTATTTTGATTTGCAAATTGATCATAAACTTCAGATTCATTCCTGTCTCTGGAGTACTCTGAAACTGTTGAAAAATTTAGATCCGAATCTAAAAAGATCTCACATACTCGTTGTTGTTCTGAAACTGTTTCAACCTCATTATTCTCTTGCTCAAAATCTGAGGTATAATGATATTTTGCTTGCTCATGTGTTTGTAGATTTTCAAAGAAATCTCGACCTCGGATCCTTCGAGAAGCACAAATGTTCTCCTCTACTTCTTGAGCATCTTCAAATAACTGGATTAAGGATGGAGAGTTCCGTTCTAGCAGAAGAAGGACAAGATCTGAATGAAGACCCATAATATAATATATCATGGCAAATGTTTCTGTAGTTCGGACCTCCGAAGGCATGTCATGATAAACACGGTAAAATATTCTATTGAAAACAGGCAAGGCTTGATCCTGCTTTCGTTTCAAAGCATAGAAATCAGTGAGGTAAGAATCTAGAGATTTGTATTCGCCCCAATACTTCGGGAAAACATTAGAGAACTCAATCCAAGAGCCAATTGAATCAGCTCTCATACCCTTAAACCATGTAGCAGCATCTTTGATCAAAGATTTCGAAAAAATTCTCATGATCACATCTTCATGTGCAATTGAAAAACGATCAACAAAATCCAAAAAGGATTCCACGTGTCTCTCGGATGAAGCTTGATTCTCTCCAGAAAACAAAGGGAGATATTCATAACAGTCATCAGAATAAGGATGAAGAAGATGGGGTAGTTGTAAAGGTTTGAACATCTTCATCCAGATCTTATCTTGAAAAGATGTGGGCTGATCATGAGAGATGGTAAGTTGTTGATCAGGTTCAGAAATTATGGCCAGAGGGGCTGAGATCTGGACAGGGTCTGAAAAAAATTCTATCTTTTCAAGGTCACATGGCTGATCAGATTCTGAAGGAAAAGAAATACAGTGATAATCTTTGTGAATAGGCTTAGGTAAAGTTACCGAATCTACATCTACAATGTATGGCTGCAAGATTTCCTCTTCTAAAGATGGATATATACAAGAAGGATGATGATTTTCTGAATATACAAAGAAAAAAATAATTCTCTTTACACGCGCAGGGAAAAGCATGAAAGATCTGATGAATAAAAACAACAGTTCATGAAGCAATATAATGAACTGATACCTGGATCTTGACTTCAGCCTCTTCATCTTTTATCAACAGGATCCTCCCCAGTGGAGTCTATGAATGTGGAGTCGCCAGATAGAAAATTACAACCAAGTGAATGTCCAGGCTTTGTCTATCATCAAAGTTGGATCTATGTCATGTCCCAAGGAAGTTGAGCTTCAATTTCGTCTCCCCGACAACGGCGCCAATTTGTTATCACTCCAAGAAACCGTTTGTTCTTGTAGACCAAAGGTGCTTGGTAACTTCAAGTAAAAATGGATCAATGGGATAACTCAATTCAAACATGGTATTCAGACAGTCAAGATGGTAAACAAATGAACCAATGCTCTCATGGATTGATAATCAGTGGATAACTTTAAGTGGGCGAAGAAAAAATTGCTCATAAACCAGTACACAATATAGTGTCTTATAAGCAATGAAGAAACTATTTATTCAATTATGAGCCAAACAATGAGATGGCAGTCATTCAAGGCTTAACAACCCAAATAAAAGTACAGAAAGAAGGTGGGAAACTGACATCAACATAGAAAGAAACCTGTGATTTAGTATTAGCACCAATAAGCCTGATTACAATATAGTATTTATGTATCCAAAACTGAACCAATTATTCATCAAATGTTCCTGGCTTTATAGCCTTTACAAACAGTTTCCATATCCTAGAAAAATGGATCTGATATACTAAAAATAGAACCAAATCGAACTATTATAATATCAAAAATCAAGTCCTGATTTGATGATCAAACCCTTATCAATAAATCTTCAGCAATCTTCAATCTCCTTCAAGTCTTCGACAGATGTGATACACCTCAATGAGTTGTGGATAAGCATGACTTAAAACACTATACGTATCTTCCCCCTAAACCAATAGAGATTCCTCCAAAGACAACATGTGGTGCTTGGCTGGAATATCATGGTTGTTATATATATATCTGCAGGTGGCTCACGAGGAAGTATTGGCAAAACTGAATTTGCAAAACGATGACAAACAGGGCATAGAAATTCACCCTGATCTGGATCAACAATGTGCATCCCTTCAAAGATAATCCTGCTATTATATCTCTGCCACAGGGATGATAAATAGCAGTCAAGGCATTCATGGTAGACAGCATGACCACAAGAATAAACATAGAGGCCATCACAGTCATTGGGTCCAAATACATCAAATGGTGATGCCCAGAAGTTGAGAGCAGAAGATTCCCTGTTAGGAGCTTCAAAATGATTTTTTGGAGCCTGATACTGGTTAGACATTAATCTAGAAATAACTGCAACATACTCTGCAAGTCCATAGTTTGTATCATTGGCCAACATTATAGCCTCCTCATCAGAGCTGAACTTCATGATTGCAATGATTGGTCCAAATATCTATTCTTGCATCAAACACATTGAATGATTCACATTAAGTATTACTGTAGGTAGGTAGAATTGACCAACCACATCATCTCCTGAATGATCCGAAAATAGAAGCAACCAGACCATCTTGCATGCTCTGTTCTGACACCTTGATAACGATATCATTCCCAGAAAAAATAGCCCAAGCAGTTCTCACAGGAGGGGCTACCATATTAAGATCCTCATTATAACCCAGATTTCTGCAGAACCTGCATCTCCATCTACAGATCGAGACTTAGGAGTGGATTGAAAAAATTCACTGAAACTTTGTTGTGAAGGATGACTCAACCTTGACTCCCGCGTCATTCTGTTCTTGATAGCATGTTTAGGAGAGGCTACATAGCTTGGAACAAAAATAATATTTTCGACACTTGGAGTAGAGGATGTTTTTGGTGTAGAGCATGAATCGCTACAACTCCCATTTGAAATTCTCATGTTATCTGACTGATCCGGAAAAAGAATGTTCTTTTCTGTTGAACTTGTTTGTCTTAAAGATCTCTCTTTGTCTTGTTCAATGCTTACACCAAATAGAACAAATTCAGTTTCCACAGCGATTTCTAAGCTACAAAAAATGTTATTCTCAGGGCACAATGAATTGGAGACTCCCATGTGTCCCACAAGATCAAGAGCATGCTCATCCTGTACTGGTGAGGCTACTCGCTTATTCTTGCTTTTCTTAAGAAGATTTAAAATCGTCTTATTATCTGGACCAGAATGAAATATGTACAACTAGTCAAAATTGTTTCTGCCACGGTTGT
>ML779215.1:65081-81658 GCA_009831015.1 Picea engelmannii
CAAGGTAGTAACACATCATGTCATATAACTTAACGCATCATAATGAAGGAAACAGTTTTATCATCATAAAAATCCAGATCACTTGCGAGCAAGTGTCCTCAAAGAATAAGTTTGGTAAGTGCGCCAGAGCGGGATGTTACAGTTGGCTACAAGATCCTTTTCAGACTCATTCAAAGAAAAGGTATAATATGGACAGCTATCCTTGGACGAACAGTGAAGAAGACCCTGTGAAATCAAAGAATGAGTAGGTGAAGCTGATGCATTTGGATGACTATGTTTTGTCTCTCTGCTGGGCATTTGCATGACTTTAACCTTCTGAGCATACAAATCTGTGTTTTCTCTGCAAGATTAATACCTATTAAATAATAAAACAATGATCTGTCAGTACAATCTCTACTCGGCCATATCACATGCCAAATATTTGTTGGGCAATCTGGAAAAAAAAAGAAAATTCGACACCTGTGTTTTCTCTCCCTTTTCCACTTCAGATTGCACATTTGATGAATTATAGATTTGAAACTTGGTGCAAGACCTTGATCTCTGTGCAAAATCTGAATATTGAAATGGGCGCACTTGGTTTCCATAATCCGTGGCTTAAACTATGGCTTGACTTGGGAATTGATTTGGTGCATTGTGGACTTGACAATTGGCGTGTGCGAGAGCACGAGAATTTTAAATTTGAACATGGGAAAAGATTTCGGTGGTTAAGGGCCTTCCTTTACAGCTGCATCAAATAACCTTTCAGCTAGATCATACTCTTTTCTTGCAAGCATCACACAACCCAGTTGATGGAGAGCCAATGCTTTTTTTCTGTTAATGGCCCGTGAGAAGTACTCCTCAGCTGTTGAAAACTACCGCTTTCACCAGTGCACAACCCATGAGAAATGCTCTTTAGCTGTTGAAAATAACCACTTTCACCAGCTAACCATCATCCTTAAAACATGTGTTTGTTGTTGAAAGCATCCTATGAAAATTTTAAAGAGAAGACCTTTATGGGTCGTCTTATTTCTAAGACAAAAATCAAAACCTAAGTCTTGCTACTAGAAAAACTCAAAACTAAATTTGAGAAAACTACCAATAGCCATGCTATCAACCACAAAATGCAATCATGGTGACGAATTCATTTTGGGAGCTAACACCACCCTCCTTCCATCACTTCTTCTCTAATAGAAAAATATAAGGTTCAAGCAGTGGAAGATCACATCAAGCATCAACAACAAGTTCTCCAAATCTTAAAGGAAAACCTGACCATGGCACAGAATTGCATGAAACAACAAGCATATCAACATCATAGTGAAAGAAGTTTTGAAGTAGGGGATTGGGTGTTTTTAAGACTACAACCATACAAACAGATGTCCCTCAAGCAAGCCAAGAAGGATAATAAAGTATCACCAAAGTACTATGGCCCTTATAAGGTGTTGCAAAATATTGGTACTATGGCATACAAATTGGAGTTGCCTGCATCTTCATGAGTACACCCAGTTTTCCATGTTTCATGCTTAAAGAAGGTTATAGGTGACAAGATCCCTGTTCAAATTATGTTTCCAGAAATTGACGAGGAAATAAAAATCATATTGGAGCCTGAAGCCATCACTGACACAAGAATTCGCCAGCTGAGGAATAGATCCATTTTAGAGTATCTCATTAAATGGAGGAAACTACCGACTGAAGATTCCACTTGGGAAGATGAGTATTTTATACAAAAGCATCCAGAGTTACTCAAGCGTTGCAAACAACACTTGTCTCAAGGGGAGGGGCATGTTAAGCCCTAAATAGTGGCTCATTACCCCTTAATTGGGGCATATTACATTAGTAATGTTATTTTATTTATGTTGGCTTGAGTCCATTAGTTGTAATTGTACCTCCTAGTCTCCTATATATACCAAGGAGACATTTTCAATTGGAATCATCTTGTATTTGGACATTTATGTGGGGTATAAGGAGGTTTCCCCCTCGAAGAGGCTTACTACCTGAAATTATCTCTTTTTCAAGGTGTTGGGTACTTATTCTGAGGTTTTTATATGCTATATTGATATTTCGTTCTTAACATATGGACTTCCACATGGCACAATTTTACTGGTCCATGAAATGACCTAAAAATGCCAAATATGAGTGACATGTGGAAACCTCTGGTTCTTCCATGTCATCATGTTGACGTCAGTATTACACATGTCACCTCTTTCACATGCCACATATGTTGTACAGATGCTAATGTCATTCATACTGATGTTGAAATCAATAGTACAGATGTTGATTCATCCCCCTGTTGACTGGGCTCTGTTGACCCAACTTTGACCGCGAATATATTTCGATCCATAAATTTGTTTGATGACTTGTTTGCATCGTTAGAAAACTTGCAATGCACTCTTTGTGATGGTTCCATTTTCATTGAGTTTTGAGAACTTTGAATTTTTTCCCTTTCTCTATCTGTTGAGGCCATTCTAATCATATTGGGTTACTTTTGCGTGTTCGGAGTTGTTCTTTGTCTTATCTGGATCATTTTTTTATCATGCCTTTCGAGTGAGAGATTTTTAAACCACCAAAATCTTTCAACAATCAAAAAATAAGTGAGGTAAGAGTTCCCTAACCTTGTTCTTCTCAATGCACTTTTCCTTGCTTGGATGTGTGCCCTTTAATCCTATTCGAAGATAATCAACATCACCCTTATGTGAAGTCCTCATCCTTCTATCCAAGATGATATATTCCTTTAACTCGTCCAATTACTCTGGAGAAAACTCATCAACTTAAGGTATTGAAACTTCCTGATCTTGATCCATGATCATGGGAGGCTCAAAAAGTTTCAAGTTATCTACATTTATAGCTGAGTAAATCTTCATATATGATGGAAGATCTAGACAAAAAGAATTGGTACAACTTTTCTCCAAAATAGTCAAGGTTCCATAACGAATGGGCTTGAGTTTCTTTCATTTAGCCTTCAATCTCTCCTTGTTGATGTGAAGCCATACCCTGTCTCCAACCTGGAACTGAAGATCAAACCTGTGCTTGTCATGCTGAGCTTTATACTGTGGTTGACTTTTCTCCAACTATTCCTTGACTACCTGATGCACCTGCTAGATCCTCTGGATGAACTTGCGGGCTCTTTCCTCTTTTCTTTCTTCATTTGAGTCGACATCTCTCCCATACATCAATTCCAAAGGAAATTTAGGTAGGTAGCCAAAACAGGTCTCAAAAGGAGAATGCTAAGTGGAGGAATGTAAGGCTCAGTTATAAGCATGATGTAGATATGGTATCTATTCATCCCGTAACTTTTGATGCTTGTTTCAGTATCCTCGAAGAAAACATACCACTGTTTGATTTACAACCTCTATCTGTCTGTCGGTCTGTGGATGGAAATAAGTGATCCTATTCAATTTGGTGTCCATCATTCTCCACAATCTTGTCCAAAAATCCCCAAGGAATCGAGTATCTCAATCCAAGATAATGGATGTGGGTAACCCAAAGTGAACCCAAACATATTGAAAGAAGAGATCAACAGTCTTCTTAGAAGTGATCTTCTTTTTACATGGCATCAAGATACACATCTTGTTGAACCTATCCACTACAAAATACAAATAGCGATGACCCCCTTGTAACATTGGTAAACACCCTAAAAACTCCATGGAGATAATTTCCCATGGATGGGATGGAACATGTAGTGGTGAGTATATCCCAAGTTTTCTATTAGTGGGATTACAAGTAGAACACATGACACACCCCTTTACATATTTAGTTACAATTTCTTTCATTTGAGGCCAGTAACAAAGCCTCTACAAATGAGCCATATTTTTTCCTACCCCAAAATGCCTAGACACAAGAGAAGTGTGAGCTTCTTGTATTACATGGACTCATTCACTTGTAGGAATATATAGCTTTCCAAGATGGTAGAGTAGTTTTCCCTGCACACAATAGTTCTCTACATGTGCACCATGGGTTAAATTATCATATGCTTCTTTAAAATATTCATCAATGTCATATTGTTCCACATAGCTATCATGAGATAAATAAGTATTCTTCAAAATAATAGGGGAAACTATGGGAGGTCTAGAAAGCGTATCAACTACCTTGTTACTTGTACCATTTTTGCACTTGATTACCAAATGAAATTGTTGTAGAAAACCCATCCATTTGTAGTGTCGAGATTGTTGTAGTTTTGTTTGTGCTTGGAGATACTGTAACGGTTGGTGATTGGTATGTATGATTGTTTCCTTCCCTAACAAGTAGTTCTTCCATTTTTTTATTCTTTCAACTAATGCATACAACTCTTTATCCTATGTAGGATATTTAACAACAACTTGGTTAAAAGTATCAAAGTGGTAATAGATAGTCTTACAATATTGCATCAATACTGCACACATGGCATATCCGTTGGCATATGTCTCAATCTCAAAGGGTTGTTGAAGATTTGACAGTGCTAATACCGGTGCGGTACTGATATTTTCCTTCAAAGTGTCGAAAGCATTTTGTTTCTTTCCTTCCCACTGAAAAGTGTTCTTCACACTTTTTAAGGCATGCAAAGGAGCGATTATAAAGGAGAAGTTTGAAATGAACCTCCTCCAATACTGGACTGCACCTACGAAGCTCTAGATATCGGTTACACTTTTTGGCTCAGGCCAATTTACAATTACATCAATCTTGGAAGGATCAATTTTTAATTTTCCTCCTCCTACAATATGACCTAAGTATACAAGTGAAGTCTTTCCAAATTCACATTTAAACAATTTTACATACAATTTTTCCCTTTGCAAAGTATCTAATACTTTATTTACATGCCTCGCATGTTCATCCCAAGTCCCGCTAAAAATAAGAATGTCATCTAAATATGCAATCACAAAATCATCTAGGAAATGTCTGAATACATCATTCATCACACACATGAAGGTTTTCAGAGCATTACAAAGCCAAAACGACATAACTAACCACTCAAAAAATCCATGTTTTGTTTTAAAGGAATTATTCCATGCATCCTTTTCTGCAACTCTGATTTAATGGTATCCACTGCGCAAATCCAACTTCGTGAAATAAACAACATTCTTTAATTGATCAAGTCAACCATCTATATGAGGAAGAGGGTATCGATTTTTCACCGTGATTTTATTTAAGTCACGGTAATTGACACACATTCACCATGTGACATCTTTCTTTGGTGCCATCACGATCAAAAAACGACAAGTAGATGAGTTGGGCCCGATGACCCCTTGATCCAATAAGCCTTGTACTTGATTCTTTATCTCTATCCTCTCCACCATTGACATCCTGTACATGCCCACATTAGGAATAGAAGAATATTGTTGAAGATGTATCTCATGTTGGATTTCCCTCTTAGGAGCTAATCCATCTGGTTCCTGAAAATATCATCATACTTGGAAACAATATCAATTAATTATTTCTTATGAGAAGGATCACATCCTTGGAAAGCGTTGGATATTCTGACATCTTTCTCTCTTATGACCATGAGTATATATCTCTTATTAGTGTTTATGAGACTCTTCATTTGTCCTGCACTTACAAGTGTTGTATTTACCCTCATGTTGTCAGATCTAACAATATATTCCACTCCCCCCTTAGTAAGGTGGTATTTTTTCTCATGATGAAAGAAGACTACTTTTCTATCATAAAGATAAGGACTCCCCAACATTATGCCACATATATCAAGTGATACAACATCCAAATCCACTTCATCAATGAACTTTGAAGAAATAGAAAATCTGGCCCTACATTGTTTGGTGACATTAATTTTGTCTTTATCACATACCCAACCAAGAGGATAAGGCTTTGGATGTGGTTTCATTTCAAGACCCATTTTTTTGAAAAGTGCTTCAGATATCAAATTTACTTGGGAACATGGATCAAATAATATATCTATATTAGTGTGTTTAGATACAACTCTTATGTGAAATAATCCATTCCTCTTTCATTCATCATCATGAGATTCATTATTGTAATTTGAACTAGCATGAAGGGAAGTGTTACCTTGTACTCCAACCAATGTGATCTTTCCTTTGTTTCCTTCTTTCCCTTTCCACCAAATTGTTTTGGTCTCTTCTCTGGATGCATTTTCCAACAATGTTCATCATCGTGACCACTTTTCTTGCAATGAGTGCAAGATGGATTTCCTCCTTCTCTCACCGTGGCAGTTTTCTTGTCCTTCCTTTTAAACATATTAAATGGCTTATGTGGGAGATTGGAAGGTTTCTAGGTGGGATATTCTTGAACATGCTTTACCTTGTTCTCAAGGTGAGTGGCTTTCACAAAAACTTCGTCAAGACTGGTGGGATTAAACAAGAGAAAAGTGGGATGAATATAACTGTGAAGTGCACCAATATACTTTATTAAAGTTTCATAAGAATCTGAAGGATTGTTTAATGCAAGAGATTTCTTCCTAAATTCTTCTTTGAAACTTTGTACAGTTTGACCTTTACTTTTCCTTTAAGTTTGTTATTCCATCATTTATTTATGTAAATAACCCAATGGATAAAATTGCTTCCTTATCACTGATTTAAATTCCAACCATTAGGAAAGAAGATTACCACACTTACTTATGTCCTGAAGTTTGCTCTCCCAGCATATGAGAGTTGTGCCTTCCAATCGAAGAGAAGCCAATTGCACTTTAACTTACTCTTCATTAATATGTTGAACACGGCAATATACTTCAACCTGTCGGATCCAATTATCTATCTTTTTAGGATTAGCATCTCCATTAAAAATAGGTAAAGAAAATTTTACATCAAGATTTAATGTAGTGTCCCCAAGGCCGAGCCCTGTCGTAAATCATGTTCTGAAAGGAATTGTAATTATGTTTTATAGGCTGGTGAGCCAAGTTTTTATAAGCTGGTGGCTTATGTGTTTGTTAGGACAAGGAGCCTAAGTGTTGAAGGCCAAGAGCCTGTTGTTGTATATGTAATCATGCAGAACATTTAATAAAAATTTGTAAACACTTCCAGGTGCAGACCGACCACGATGAATGAGTGAAGAGGGACTGAGCTTCCATAGAGAAGGCAAGGGATTAGGGGATAGAAGGTGGGAAAAGGGGATAAGTGTTAAGCCTAGGGGGCTTAAGCCTTGGGAATAATATTTTATTATTATTCCAAAGAACATGTGCATTTTATGGTGTTTATCCTAAGTTCCTGGCAAGGGGAAAATGTGCAAAGCAGATGCATGTTGATGGAACACATGCAGTTCCAAGGGTGACAAGTGTCAACCCTGGTGCATCCGAATAAATGGACAAGATGAGCAGTGAGAGGGGTTCCTCCTCTATTGGACCCTGGACTATCCTAAGCATGAACTATGTGACCTTTGCAAGAGACCCTCGTTTGTTCTGAAGAGCCAGTACAACTATGTTCGGAGCCATAGAGCCTGTGTCAAATACAGAAAGCTGATGCATCCTTTATCTAACAGAGCGATCATGTGCGTGGAGTCCCTGTACAGAAGCCATGACTGTGAGACCATCCTGTGATTGTTGAACCAGTTTGGGAAAGCCTGTCTCTATTGTTCCCTGTGGGTTGTTGTAGCCACGCAGTACTAGATTGTTTATGGCTTGTTGGCCTGTGAGCGATTCTCTCCAGGTGAGAGAGTGCACAGAGGAAGGAGAGAACTCTTGGAAGGAAACTTGAAGCTGCCACAGAGCTCGGAGACTTCCAGTCTGGCTTGTTGCTGTAACCCAAGGCAAGGGAGGTTAGCAGCCAAAGGACTGTCCAGGTGACAGAGAAGGTGTATACTCCTGGGGTGGAATAGGCATGTGGGGAATGAGGGTCTGTGGGTAGTGAGCGTGAGAGGTTCCTGGGAGAGAATTCCATCCTTGTGGCTATGTGTTGTTTCCCTGTAACCTCAGCCTAGCCTAGGATTCCTTGTCTTGGGGTGGAGCTTAGTCCCAACTCGGGGGTGACCCACTGTTGAGCTGATGAGTAGTGTGGTCTAAGGCTAGGAGGTTCGTGGATGGCATGCACTTGGTTGGTGGAATCTACCACTATTCAAAGATAAGTACCAGACGATGCTTTAATTATGTTTCTGTATCTCTATGTATTATAATCATCATGTATTCTGTTGTGTATAAGAATTGATGTTAAATAGTATTGATTGTTGATCATGGCAGTAAATCGTTTGATTACTCTATGTTGAATGTGTTTAACTTGTTTTGAATGCATGTGAATAATTTTGAGTGAGAATGTTGTTATTCCGTGTAGTAACACCTGCACTGTAGTGAGTGAAAAGTGGTGCTACAGTTTAGAAACCTTTCTTTTACCATACTTCACGGAAATATAACACTCACTCTCAGGTTATAAAACAACATGCATTTAAGCAATGAAATACATTTAAACTCAGAGTAAGCATAAGAAATATTACTAACATAAATAATCCATGGCAATAACATTAATCCAAATACACAACAGAATACATGATAATTATAATACACAGAGATACAAAAACATAATCAAAGCATCATCTGGTACTTATCTTTGAAACAGTGGAAGTTCCACCAACCAAGTGCAGGCCTTCCATGAACCTCCTAGCCTTAGACCACACTGCTCATCAGCTCAGCAATGGGTCACCCCCGAGCTGGGACTAAGCTCCATCCCAAGGCAAGGAATCCTAGGCTAGGCTAAGGTTACAGGGAAAACACACAGTCACAAGGAAGGGATTCTCTCCCAGGAACCGCCCATGCTCACTGTCCATAGACTCTCCTTCCCCACATGCCTGTTCCACCCTAGGAGTATACACCTTCTCTGTCACCTAGACAGTCCTTCGACTGCTAACTTCCCTTGCCTTGGGTTACAGCAACAGACCAGACCAGAAGTCTCCAAGATCTGTGGCAGCTATAGGGTTCCTTCCAGGACTTCTCTCCTTCCTCTACGCACTCTCTCACCTGGAGAGAGAGTCACTCACAGGCCAAACCACCTGTTCTTTCAACCTCAATCACCTCTCTCACCTGGAGAGAGAGTGTTTCACAATTGGCCAACAAGCCACACACAGTCTAGCACTACGTGGTCACAACAACCCACAGGGAAAACAAACATGGGCTTTCCAACAGGTTAAACAATGGCATGTCACTTCTTATTTCTCAATTCGCCAACACAGGATAGACTCACACTCTAGTTTTCGGGGACACGTGACAAACAATCTAGGAAGGGGTCAACACAGGTTCAAACTGTTCAGACAGGGGATGTACCGACTATCCCAGAACAAACACATATACACGCCTTTTTCATTCAGAGGATGCATGAGGGTTTCTCTGCAGGAGTCAAACCAGTTCACCTTCTGGCAGTCGAGGGTCGAATGGAGGAGGAACCCCTCTCACAGCTCATCTTGGTCATTTATTCGCATGCACTAGGGTTGACACTTCTCACCCTTGGAACTGCATGCGTTCCATCAGCATGCATCTACTTTGCACGTTTCCCCCTTGCCAAGAACTTAGGATAAACAACATAAAATGCACATGTTCTTTGGAATAATAATAAAATATTATTCCCAAGGCTTAAGCCCCATAGGCTTAACACTTAGCTTCTTTTCCCACCTTCCAGCCCCTAATCCCTTGCCCTCTCTATGGATTCTCAGTCCCCCGTCACTCATTCATCGTGTCGGCCTGCACACGACTGTGTTTATATTTTATTAATGTGTTGCATACATATAAGTACAAAATAAGGTCCATGGCCTACAACCCTTAGGCTCTTTCTTTGGCCTAATAATCACATAATCCCATCGGCTTATACAAACTTGGCTCACCAGCCTATAACACATATTTACAATTCACTTCATACATCAGACTTACAAAGGGCTCAGCCTTGGGGACACTACAATTCCCCTCCCCTTATTTATGCACTGTCCTCAGTACAACTTTCACACAACATCAACAAGATTTCCAAAATCTTCAAAAATATGCGAATATTACACCCGTATAGCATCCTCATTCTCCCATGTCACGTCCTCAGAACCATACTAGATCCACTAGACCCTTACAGTCTCAATAGCTTGATTCCGGAGCTGTTTTATTTTCCTGTCCAATATGTGCACAGGATACACTTGCAGGACACTTTCTGGTTCCACCTGAATCATATTCCAATCGATTACATGATTAGCATAAGGTATATATATTTCTTAAGTAATGAAATATGAGACACCTTAGGTACAGTCATGGATCTAGTAATGCAACCATATATGCAATGTATATGTATGTATATACAAACAAATTCAATAACATTAAAATTGTATACAACATACGCAACATACAATAAATAGAGAATTGTACTTATATTTTGATTGAGAGACCTCCCACCCTGGAGCAGAGCTATGAATCCATCGGGCAATGGCTTCCCAAGATAACCATGGTCCAAAATTCTTATCCACATGGTCTAGGCCAAGGTACCAGACCTCAACAACACTCCAACCATTCAAACCTCGGCAGTACTCCAACCAACAGTCTCTCATTCCCCACATGCCTGTCCCACCCGGGAGTATACACCTTCACAAGCACAGTCCATCGGTGCTACACCTCCCTTCCTTGGGCTTGGCAATAGGCCAGACTGGAAGTCTTAGAGCACCGTGGCTCCAGGAGTTCCAACTGCCCTCAAAGGTTTCCAAGCAACATCTTCCCGAGATACTCTTTGTAGCTAACATTTTAACTTTTATCAACATTATCTCATATGCATCAACCACATGCAGTTATCATGAGAGAACATACAAGAATTCATTTATGAATTCCAATTAATTCGAAAGTAAATTAAACTTTTATTCCCAAAACATGACGTCCTATTTCATGATTCATCTTGGTTGTTGTCACATTATGAATGCAGTCATCCGTGTGATTTTTCCACAGGCACAAAACTGCCTACAATTTTCCTGCAAGACTTCATCTTGCATACTACCAACAAATTGTCAGTATTTTCTGTACATCATAATTCAATATGTACAACATCTTATGCAATAATCTTAGAATTTCTGCACCTAGCAATTCAATCACAATTACCAAACAACTTGACCAATAGAATGACTCGTCATTCTATGCATATGCATGTCCACAATTAACAACAGTAAGTTCATTATTTCAATTTTCTGAACATAAAATTTTATGTAGTCTTCATTCTTGTGACTACTTGGCTTGTAACTTTCATGTTGCAGTGTTTAACAGTTCCTGAAATGTTCTCAATTTCAGGGGTTAGCAACATTTCAGCCATCAACAAAATTATTTCCATGCAATAATATATATGCATGTACTTACCAAACATATTCAACCATTGCACTTAGTATGCAATTATATCACTTATTATGCATGAGTGCGATTCTCAATGCACCTTGCATTGAATTACATAATGCTCTCTATCTCAGTCATGTATCTCACCATCCATGGGTTGGAATTTTGGCCAATGTGTTGCCACATTCTCCATACACTTCCCATTATCTTTCCAATTAATTAGATGCCTTCCTTTCCGACCCAAACACTACATCGAGAATATAATTATGCAGTGTTCATTAGTGTTAGCAAAAAGGTTGCAGTCCAAGTTTATTTAAAAGTAGGAAGCTTCTAGTACCTGGTGTGGCTCATAATCTTTCCATATCTGTACCTTGCCATATCCAACCATGTCCTGGTCTCATACATGACTAGTTTTCAGGCATTCATTCTTGTAACAAGTTATTATCTTTTAATTCTTTGGTTATTACCCCATAACCAAATTAACATGACATTCTACTATGTCGATGAGTGCATTCAGAAGATAAAAAGATTTGAATTAACACAGGCCTACAACCTTTACCACATCCAGTGGTATGCATTCAAATAATATAATCATGTGATTTAATAACATAGCTCTGGCTGAGGAAATTCTTACCATAATTTCCTTTCAACAATTATGCAAAAAGAGTGATAAAAACTCATACCTGCATGACTGCCAATAAAAATTATACTACCTGAATATCTGATAGCAGTAGAAGCTTCCATGCTTCTTTTATCAATCTTATAACCAGCACTTCAGCTCTCTGTTGCTTCCTTCATTATGCAACAACATTACCAACAACACTTGCAACTTGCAAGCATTCTTTCCTCTGGATGTCCGAATGAGTCAAAACATACTTGCTGCTACAAATTGCAACAACTTCTTTCTCCCTTTAACATTTTTTCTTATGGATCCCACAAGCATTCAATTCTTCTAGGATTCATGAATCTTCTTGTGCTCTCCACTGTAATCATTGTGCATGATTATTCCTTCCCTGAGCACTTTCGATGCAGTTTCCCCACCTCAGTGAGGTCTGCTAACCTCCTAGTGACAGAGAAGGTGTATACTTCTGGGGTGGAACAGTCATGTGGGGAATGAGGGTCTGTGGTTAGTGAGCATGACAAGTTCTTGGGAGAGAATCCCATCCTTTTGGTTGTGTTTTGTTTCCCTGTAACCTCAGCCTAGCCTAGGATTCCTTGTCTTGGGGTGGAGCTTAGTCCCAGCTCGGGGGTGATCCATCGTTGAGCTGATGAGCAGTGAGGTCTAAGGCTGGGAGGTTCGTGGAAGGCCTGCACTTGCTTGGTGGAATTACCTCAGTTTCAAGATAAGTATCATCTTATGTTAAATGTTATGTTTTGCATGCCTGTGATGCTTATATTTTATCATGTATTCTATTGTGTAGATGAATTATGGTTAATGCCATTCTTAAAATCATGATAGAAATGATGTTTATGAATTGATGTTAAATAGTATTGATTGTTGATGATGGCAGTAAATCGTATGATTACCTTATGTTGAATGTGTTTAACTTGTTTTGAATGCATGCGATTAATTGTGAGTGAGAATGTTGTTATTCCATGTAGTAACACCTACACCGTAGTGAGTGAAAAGTGGTGCTACATTTAATAATGGTTTCTTAAAATAGGTTTTATGGCTAGAATGATGAGAATGATGAGAATTCTTAGAGGAAGAAGAAAAAAAACTTGATTTTGAATATGGAGGCTCAGGAGGGTCACCTCCACCCCCTTGGTTTACACAAGCATCATCATCAACATGTGATTCCTTTTTCTTCCCTTTCTTCTTCATCCTCTTCTCGTAGTCTCCATACATTCATTTGACCATTTATGACATGCGATAAAATACCATATGAACGGTTTTCTCTTGTTCATCAGGCTTGTCCTCTTCTTCCATTTTCTTCCTTCATGATGCACAACCAACTTCTAGAATGAAAGTATTAAGAGTTCCTTCACCCTTCTTATGCTTAGACATAGTAAGAATTCACACTCAACAATTCAAGTCAAAGATGACTATTATGATACCAAATGATCTGAGATCTTTTCATAGAGTGACTTATAAAGAATTTCATTAAATGAGCATAAATTAAAGTGCACCATTAAAGAAGGAAAAGCTCAACAATGAAGAGATATAAGAATCAAATGTGGACACAAAAAACTTGATAATAGAGATCGTCCCTGGTGGACTATGTCTCTAAGTCCTGCTCTCAAATGGGTAGGCCTTCTTATTAACTCAGCAAAAGAATTTGGCAAAATACATACCTCATTCTAAAATAAAGTTTCAGAAGTTTTGCTCAGATGAGAAAACAAACAACACCACTGAATTTGTTGCATCAAATTACCCAAAAATCATTGTCTCCACACCTCGATCCAACTCTGGCACTCCCAGGACCAAGAAAAACTCTTTCTCAGTATTCATGCCCTGCAACCTCCAATAAATGCTAAATAATTGTCTCGAAATGCATGTACGATCGTATCCATGCGATCCCTCCTACAGAACTGGGTGGATTCATGTTTTAAAGAATAAAACTGATGTTACAAACAATGTGAGGCTATTGGCCTATTGGTTACGAAGCATATATTAAGACATGTATAAAGGTGAGAGGTCTCGGGGTCGAGCCTGTGCACCTCCCATTTTGGCTTGAGCATTGCAACATATACATACATACATACATACATACATACATACATACATACATATATATATATATATATATATATATATATATATATATATATATATATATATATATATATATATGACACAAGTATGTTCCTATAACTTTGGCGAGCTTCTAGAATTTGGTCTGGTGCCAGATTTGGCGGACCCACCAAGTCTTAATTGTTTTTTAATTTTCGATCATAGGCTGTCATTGGGAAATTTCCCATTGCCTCGTGGAAACCCATGACTGGGCGATGTGGCAGCCAACCATTGGACCACGTCAACCACTCTACAATCAACCTACCACATCATCGTACACTCTACCAACTCAGCCTACCACGTTAGCGGCCACGTCACTGTACAGACTGCCATGTGGCACAATTTTACTAGTCCACAAAATGACCCAAAAATGCCAAATATGAGTGACACATGGTAGCCTCTGATGATCCCATTTCACCATGTTGATGTCATGTTGATGTCATCATGACATGTGTAACCTCCTGCACATGCCAAGTATGCTATATGGATGTTGACATCATCCGTACTAATGTTGACGTCAACAGTCCAAATGTTGACTCATCCCCCTACTGATTAGGCTAGGTTGACAAAAATTTGACCACGAATATCTTTTGATCCACAACTATGTCTGACAAGATGTTTGCATTGTTGGAAAGATAGAGACACACTCTTTGCGATGATGTTATTTTCATTGAGTTTTGAGAACTTTGAATTTTTTCCCTTTCTGAGTCTGTTGAGGCCATTTTGAGCGTCCTAGGTCGCTTATGCGATTTCTGAGTTGTTCTTTGTATTCCTTGGATCCTTTTTGGATCATCGAGGCTAAAGGAATATGGGTAGACTATAATTGAAATACTCAAGTCGAAATTTCTCCTAGTTTAGTCGACCAAAAAGATGTTTGTCGGTCAAATGAGGAAGCAAATACAAAAAAGTGTGAGACCAAGTCAAATATTTAGTGACTAACAGTTGAGAGGTAACCTATTTTAATATAACCATAAAGTAAAATGTTTACAAGTTGAGTTTAAATAATCACCAAAAAAGGATATATGTGGAGGTAAATTTAGACATTCATGAAAAAGTAATATATACTGAAGTCGATCTGGCATCCGATGACGAAAGGAAAATCTGGGCAATTTTCCTTCAAAGAAACACCTGTACTAGCCACCTTGCACACATTCTGGGGAATTTTCTCACTTGTATAATAATTGGGCACGTTTTCAAAAAACGTATGTCGTAGAATTTTAAAATTAGTTTCCATGAGTCCAGAATATTCATAGGAAAATTGTTGTCTAAATTGGTGT
Organism: Picea engelmannii; assembly: GCA_009831015.1. Taxonomy (NCBI): domain Eukaryota; kingdom Viridiplantae; phylum Streptophyta; class Pinopsida; order Pinales; family Pinaceae; genus Picea; species Picea engelmannii. The sequence continues at coordinate 80,275 of ML779215.1, forward strand.
ACGAAAATCAATTAATAAAAGTTACCATTTGTGTTAATTAAATGAAGGGGTGCAATGTTTAATTCCAAAAGGACACATTGTTTCAAAGTGACACCCTTTGGAGGACTATATAAGTAAAAGAATATGAAGGGAAGAAGGTATCTTGGTGGATATATATATATATATATATATAAAGGATTCAATGAAAGTTCAATCTATCATGTTGGTGCATGTTTACAAAATGATTCTTGTCATGAATATTTGATTCCTCACGTCTCAGTTGGATTTAATATCAACATGACGAATCTTTTTATCAGGGTTGGATTCCTCATTTCTATTGGAAGATTGGTTGTTGTCATTGATGTCAACCCTAGTCATGGGTTTTGGACCGCAAGATTGATGAAGGTATTTGGACATGAAGGAAAATGCACATGCAGATACAACACTCATGGATGGATAGTATACATCATGTTGTTTCTGGTGGAATGTGGCACGTCATGTTGATCCTCATGGTTGAGGACAAATGAATTTTTGAAGATGACAAAGTGAATTGAAGAAGGAAGTACATGTAGGCCCTGAAGATAATTAAAGAAAAGAATTACAAAATAAGAAAGTGTCAGGTCGGCCCTAATGTTAAAAGAAAGTGACATAAATGGTACAAATAAACATAATTATACATTCATTTGATACAAGTTGAATTTCACAGGAAATCAGAAGTAAAGAAGGATGGATATCAAGGGAGGATGAAGTCTTTTGGTGATGTGTTCTAAGGTATGTTATTTCCAGGTCATCTTACCATTTTTTCTATAAAACATTTTCTAGAACGATTCAGATGGTGACATTTCTATTTTATTGAGAAGGCATATCAAGGTACCTCTGGTAAAAATTTCAGCCCTTGATTCGTGATAATTATGGAGATACACTCTGTGGAAGATAGGGTTTGTGACCAGTCCTGAAGCTAGTAAATAAACAGGTGTTCCGGGTAAAATAGTCATAAATTCTTCATACAGAATCCAAATGAAGTGGGACCATTTCCATTGGAAAGAGTACAAAATTTAGTTTCTTGTGTGCATGTTTCAGAATCAGATGTTAAATATTGTGCATGGGTCATGCTGTATAAGTTGGGTCTTCTGAATAGACTAGAATTGAATAAAGTCTACCATTATTTCTATAACCTCCTTTTGGGGAGGATTCAAGGAGTGAAAATTGGATTTTTAGAGAATACATTGAGTAATATTATCTACAGGATCAGAGTACTCCAGGAATTGAAGAATTGCAGAAATTGAAGAAGTCTCAGGAAGCATTATCAGGTTTTATGTAATGATTGGTTGATGGTGATGATTTAATGTAAAGTTTTATTATCTCTCATATATTCTTGGGTGGAAGGAAGGGGAAAGGATGGAGA
>ML779215.1:96668-108772 GCA_009831015.1 Picea engelmannii
AAGAACTCGAACGCACGGGCCTTATTAACCCTGTACGAGGAGGAACGATTCTCTTAAGGTTCCAAGATAGTAGTGTTGTGCGATAGATAAGTCGACGGATGAGATCTCGTCGGAGGGTCCATAGTCACCCACGACCATTAGATGGACTAAAGCAACGTAGGTGTTACATACCTTTCCCCTTTGCCCTATATCATCGTGAGCAACGAGAAATTGTGATCGTAAACTCCAAGACCCAAAGGAACGAATCTGGACCGTTAAATCTCGGTCCAACTACCCGTCAGTCGTTGGATCTGGAGAAGCTGCGCAGGGGTTAAGCACAGGGGTAGGCGTGTGAGGAAGTGATCTGAGCCATTAGATCTGGGGTAGAAATTCCGTAAGCCGTTGGTCTCGGCAGGACACGTGTCAGCGTTTGGGAGGCGTCGGGATTTTTACCATCAGAGATTTGGGGAGTATAGTTCCGTGCATATTGAAATCGCGATACGCGATTTCCCGATCAGATATGGTCCGTCCATTGTACAGGACGCGTGGTAGAGGATCCCGAGGAGTCGTGAATCGGGAATCGGAGTTCCTGAGAGCAAAGGGAACAGGACTTCGAAAGTCCTGAAATCCCAAGAAAAGATCCTAGCCATTGACCTCGGCAAGACACGCGTCAGACATCAGGCTAGAAATTGGGATTTAACCCATCGGGGATTTCAGGAGTGAAGAGATTGTTGTATCAGGATTCGCGATCCGCGAAATCCCGATAAGCTCAGAACCGTCCATTAGTACGGACACGTGTCGGAAGATCCGAGGAAGTCACAATTCGGAGAATCGGGGTTCCTGGAGGCAAGAACCTCTTGCATGTGGAAATTGCGATCCGCGATTTCCCGACAGGATCAACACCGTCCATCAGCGAGGACGCATGGCGAGAGATCCCAGAGAGTCGGAGCTCGGCATATCGGAGTTTCAAGAGTCACAAAACTCTTACACAATGGAATAGCGATTCGCGATTTCCCGATGCAAGCATGGCCGTCCATCTGGGGGGGGACAGATGGCAACCATCCAGAACCGTCGGTGGTAGATCCCATCGGCATATCAGGAATCGGCGTATCGGGGATTTCAAGGACATGAAACCCCTGTATTGCGGAACCGCGATATGCGAATTTCCGACACCATCATAGGCCGTTGATACAAGGGGCACATGTCAAGCATCCGGAGAGAATCGGGGATCGGGATATCGCGAGTCCCGGGTATATGTGTTTTATGCCATCGCAAATGCTGAAACCCCGATGGAAGGTTATACGGCTACACTCATACGGTAAGTGGTCACATGGACCATGGTATAGCCAAGGGGGCTAGCCAGTGTAAAGGTGCGTCGAGAGTCCAAGGGACTCGTGCGCCATGACATTGAGAGGCGCCAAGCCCGGACAAGAACTTAAGACTGTGGTCTTGTGAACTTTGTGGTCGTATTGACCAGGACTTATCCCGGAAATCCAATACGCTAGGAGCACCTCAGAGGATCGGGAGTTCCGAGTACGTGTGCACCACGGCACCGCAAACCCCGAAACCCCGACGAGAAGTTGTCGTATGGTCATATAGGAACCAGTCGTGTGAATCAAAGGCTTAGCCAATCGGGGCTGAGGCAATCAAGGAGTGAATAATTTTTGACACTAGAAACCCCGAATCCCGATATTTAACCAGGGGTTGGCATTTGGCAAGTGCCGGTTTTCTAGAGATTTCTCACTTGTGGGAGATTAATCCAAAGTCTTTTTTTTTTTAATTTATGATAGTGGGTGTGTTACATTAACCACTCAATTGTTATAAAGAGAACAATTGGTAACGGAGTAAGGTTTCTTCAAGGAAAAAAAATCTAATCAATGGAAGGAATATCCTACTAAACACACAAATGGATGAACAAATGGCTCTCGCCACAAATGAAACTCCTTTATTTGATGGAATATACTACTCTTCATGGAGGGAAAGAATGAAAATATATTTGAAGTTAAGAGGAACTGGATTTTGGGACCTAGTAGTAATTAATCCTTGGTACTTACCTATCTCAACAAACAAATCCAAAACTGCAAAAGAAGCAAAGAGAAACAATTCAATGGCATTAAAAGAAATCTAGAATGGACTGTCAGATTGAATCAAGGAAAATATGGGATACTGCACCTATACTAAAGTATTATGGCTCCAACTGGAGAATTATTATCAAAGTAGAGTACAAAACACAGAAAAATAAGACAATACCATAAAGGAATCGATGCAATCCCCATACATCAATAAATAAGATAACTAAAACAAGGAATTGATGTAATCCCCAGTCATCAATAAAGAAAACAACTCAAACAAGGAATTGATGCAATCCCTAGTCATCAATAAAGAAGACAACTCAAACAAGGAATTAGTGCAATCTGCAATCATCAAAGAAGAAGACAACTCAAACAAGGAATTGATGCACTACCTAGTCATCCATAAAGAAGAAAAATCCATCAAGGAATTGATGCATACCTCAATAATCACTAAAGAAAAAATATTGAATTTTAAGACTGATGTTATAGCTGCATTAGAAATTTTTGTATGCAACCAGGAAATGGTACATATATTGAAGTTCATGTGCAGGCTCTTGACAATATTGAATACACAACCATGTTCACTCTAGAAGAGTTGGGGAAACTTCAAAAGGAAGATATGTTGTTACTAAAACAGTTAGATCAATATAACAACCATGAAGAGAAAGAACAAATGATTCAACTAGAATACAAAGAAGAAGAGATCAATAGATTAAAGACTGGAGTTGTTGATCTAACAAAAAAATGAACTAGTTGAAGGCAAATGACAAACTCAATAAATGCATAAAAGAATTAGAAGAATCAAAATAAATGGTCAACAGTCTAAAGAGTCAACTTGAAGAATCTAAGGAAAGTGAAGAAACCCTAAAGATCTAGTTTACTAAAAAGGAAGAATCATGCCACACGCTAGAATTGCAAGTCATCAACCTCAAAAGGATTCAAATAGAAAACAAGGAAGAAATCAAAAGATTGAATATTGGAGTTGTTGATCTAACAAAAGAAATAGAAGAGTTGAAGACATATGACAAAACGAATAAATGCACAGAAGCCTTGGATGAGACAAAAGAAATAGACATTAGTCTAAAGACTCAACTTCAATATGATAAGGAAATAGAAGAATAATTTAAGATCTTGTTGACCAAAAAGGAAGAAACATGTCACATGTTGGAATTGGAAGTTATCAACCTCAAAAAGAAGAATGAAAATACAAAAAAAACTATCAAATTCCATAAAAACTCATCGATCCTAGATAAGATATGGAACATTCAAATACCAACCAATAACAAAAATGGTCATGGGTAGAATAAGAAAGAATAAGGTGGAAAATGGAACACCATTCACAAACATGAAAAAGTATTATCCTCCTCAAAAGGAAAAAGTGTAATCACAAACCAAATAAAAACCATGAACTTTGTTAAAGAAGCAAGATATAAAAGTACAAAACAAGAAACATATCAAAAGGAAGACTTCTCATGTCACAACAAACTCAAGTATGGAAACACCTTCAATGGTTATTGCTTTTCTTGTAAAAACTTTGGTCAGAAAACATTGAAATGCAAGAGTTGTGAAAATAAAAATTTAGGAAGGTCCAATAACTTAATGAGATGTTGGAGATGAAATTATGTTGGGAACACAAAAAAGTTTTCTCATACCATGAGATGCTACAACTGTGATAAGTTTGGGCACAAATCCCAATACTGCAGGAAATCAAGAAGACAACCCATGAAAAATAATCCATACAAGTCAGGAAGGAAATCTAATGAACTTTGGAAGAAAAGAAGAGAGGATAAATCTCAAAGGATAAATGTAGAAAAGAAAAGTTGATCAAAAAAGTTCCTTATGGAAATATATGGACAAGAAAATATGAAGGAGAAAGAAAGAAAAATGAAGAATAGTATGGTGCACAAAACATGGGTGATGATGATGAACTCTCAAAAGAAAACCAGTCTGTAGAATAGTGTGATGAAAAAAAAGCATCTAAAGAAGAAAGCAACAAAAGGAGTTCAAAATATATAAAGATAGAGTATGGACAGAGCAACGTTATTAATGATATGAAAAAATAGTAAAGGTATCTTGGAATCAAAGAACTAAAGAATATCAAGAAGAAGAAGAAATAGATCAATAAGAGAAGTAAGCTTCACACCCTTGTTCGTTGTGACAAAGCAAAAGACAGTAAAACCCTATTTGAACACAAAAATCCCATGATATTGAGATAACATTTGACACATTCACAGGGGGAGAAAAGCAGTAAAAGTTTTCTTTCCTTTATCATTGATGTCAAATGAGGAAAGATAGACAATAGAAACAAAGTCCAAAATAAATGGGAAAAACATAGGGGGATCATCACCTCAGAGGGAGCATCATCTCATGGGGATAAGATAATATTCCCTTTGTCATTGTTGTCAAAGGGGGAGAGATAAAGATTAAAACAAAGTCAGGTCAAAGGACTCAAAATACATAATACATTTCACAATGGAAGTAAGATTGTTTTAATAAGGTTTCCATCAATAACAAAGGGGGAGAATGTTGAAAATTTTGTTGTCATTGATGTCAACCTTGATAAATAGGTGAATTAACATTGATTGATTTGTTTGAGAAGCATTTTCAATGTTGGACATATTGTTATGAAGGTGACTTGAATGTCAAACATTGTTAATATTGAACATAATGTTATGAAGGTTGGACATAATGTTACGAAGGTGACTTGAATCTCAAGCATTGTCAATATTTGACATAATGTTATGAAGGTGGCTTGAGTGTCAAGCATTGTCAATATTGGACATAATGTTATGAAGGTGACTTGAATATGAGTAGAAAGATAATATTGACTAATATATTGTATGAACTTAATACACTCATCCTATATTGTATAAGGTTGATATTGTGTAATTAACATCATGCACAAAAGAAGAAACTATGAAGAAACTGTCCAAATAAAAAGTGTAAATCGATAATCCAATATGGATCCATACAAATAAAAATAAATAATTTAATAATACATGGTTCATTAAAAGTGATTCAGAAAACATCAATTGAAGAAGAGTCCAGAGATGAGCCAAAATTCGAAGGATGGATGTTTGGTGATGAGCATTGACACCATCAAGTCACAATTCGAGTTGATTCAACTAACAATAACGTCGACTATCTGGAATTTTATTGACTGCAAGACGAGACAAAGAGAATTCGACCAACTCCAAGCATGTAGATTGACAGGAGTTGGAGAATACAAGTCAGTTGATTTCAAGATGAGTCGAAGACAAGTCGAACAAATGAAGGTCAAAATCGAAGGAAAATTTTATTGGGAAATACAGGTCGACCAAAGCAAGTTGAGATGAAAAAAGTTGAATTTCTCAAGTCGGTTTTTATCTAAGTCGAGTCGGTCCAAGAAAGAAGTAACCTAAAGGTTGAAGTCAAATAAAACTTAAATACAAGTCGGGTCGTGGTTGAAGAAAGATGGGTCAACTAGAATTGAAATACTCAAGTTGAAATTTCTCCTAGTTGAGTCGACCAAAAAGATGTTTGTCGGTCGAATGAGGAAAAAAATAAAAAACAGGGTGAGACCAAGCCAAGTATTTAGTGACTAGCAACTAAGAGGGAACATATTTTAATATAACCATCAAGTAAAATGTTTACAAGTTGAGTTTAAATAATCACCAACAAAGGAGATAAGTGGAGGTCGATTTAAACATTCAGGAAAAGATAATATGTACTGAAGTCAATCTGGCATCCGACGATGAAAGGGAAATTTGGGCAAGTTTCCTTCAAAGAACTGCCTGCACTGGCAACCTCCCACACATTCTAGGGAAATTTCACTTGAGTCGACTAAGTTGGCATGTTCTACAAAAAAAACGGGTAGTAGAATTTTAAAATTTGTTTCAATTAGCCCAAAATCTTCATATGAAAATGGTTGTCTAAATTAGTGTATTAAAATCAATTAATAAAAGTTACCATTTGTGCTAATTAAATGAAGGGGTGCAATGTTTCATTCCAAAAGTACACATTATTTAAAAGTGGCACCCTTTGGAGGACTATATAAGTAAAGGAATATGAAGGGAAGAAGGTGTCTTTGTGGATATATATATATATATATATATATATATATATATATATAATGGATTGAATGAAAGTTCATTCTATCAGGTTGGTTCATGTTTACAAGATAAGTCTTGTCATGAGAATTGGATTCCTCACAACTTAGTTGGATCTGAGATCAACAAGCTAGGTCTTTTTATAAGGGTTGGATTCCTCATTTCTCAGCTGGTTATTAGAACTACAATCTAGGTCTTGTATCAGAGAGTTAGATCTCTCATATTCAGTTGAAGTTGAAGATATTAAAAGATTGATTTTATTTGTATTCATTCAAGTTAAATAAATAAAAGAATGATATTTTATATACTTCATATAGTTTTTGTTATACATGTTTATGAAAAATTAATTGAACTGTGTATATCCTATTCAGTTAATTGAGTTAATCTATGAAAGTGTGAAAAGTATCCAAAAGTTTGAGACACTTATTCACCCCCCCTCTCAGTTTCAGTGTGTGTTTCAACATGACGTTCATGCAAAAAACTTGTTATGTTTCAATTAATGTATTGTTGTGTACCATTCATACTTATACCTTGTTATGTTACAAAACTCTTTCCTTTGACACAGTGAATTAATGTATTGTTGCGTGATGTTCATGCAAAAACCTTGTCTTGTTAAAAAATCTCTTCCATTTATCACATTCCAATGAACTTCATAACATTTCAATCTTATGCACTTAGAGATGATGTTTCTATGTGATGAAACATAGCACCAAATTGACATATACGTGCATATCATCACATTGCAATGTGACGTTCATGCTTGTACCTTGTTATGTTGCAGACGGCTTTCCTTTGTCACATTTCATGAATGTTGTAACATCGCAATACCACGCACATTGTCCCCACATCACTATGTGGCATATACACAGGTTCTCATGTCACAATTTCACAAACATTTCAAAACGTCAGAACGTGACAAACAAAATGCATTATCAGAATTTGATGTTCATAACTTTAATGTTGCAAAGTGACAAACTTTGCCCAACATTGCAATGACAAGAATATTTATTGACGTCGCAACGTTGTGGACATAACCCACTGTGTGACTATGACAAATGTATTGGAATGCCATAATGTAAGAAACAACAATGCTTTGTCCCAATGTATTTAGCATAATATATTATTAATATATTAATACTTTCATAATGTGTTATTAATCTGTTACTTTATTATTGTATTAATACTTTAACAATCTATTATTTACTAATGTTTGTATTAATTAATTTATTTCAGTAATGCATTACATTATACAATAATGTATAATTACATTATTTTTTTATTTATTTAATACATTCATGCTTTAACACGTTAATGTATTTTATATATTAATGTGTTAATTAATATACAATTACAGTATTATTTAATTAATATTAGTACCTCAAAGTATTAAAGCATTATTAATATATTTTTACTTTATCAATTTATTGATATTTATTAGTATATGAATAATGTTTGATTGTATTAATATTTTAATGTACTTATCTAAAAATGTATTATTAATGTCTTTTTACTTTATTGATGTACTATTGATACTTTATTACGTATTACTTTAAAACTGTAAATTGTACTTTTGGATATATTGATACTTTATTATGTTGGTGTTTGGACAACATCGGGAAGACATTCTCCCAGATTAATAATTAATAATATAATTATTGATTATTAAATAATATATAATAAGTAATAATAATAATAAATAGTTATTTATTATGCAAGGGACGTATCCCTTCATGGATGGTCACCGTATGCTCTCTATATATGGAACACTCATCATTGTAATAATACATCTATCTTATATAATCTCATATAGAAAAATCAACATGGTATCAGAGCGAGACTAGGCTTGAATCCCTCACGCGAGGGCTAAGGAAAATGAAAGAGAATGATTTTCTTTGGAGAATAGTTTAACATGAGTCAATCGTATTGACGTTTTGTGCGAAGATCATTGCTTTCTGAATTTTTTTGTTTTCAATTATTGCGCTAGCCAAATGAGACCATTTTCTCTAGATTCCACAAAGAAAATCCTCTTGAAATTAGAGTGGAGTATGACGTTTCCACCTGATTCATAGTTTCATAGAGTGGTAGTTGTGATTTCCCAATTGGTGTCCGGATATGAAGATCATGAATGGCTAGCACCATATATAACTAGTTTAACATTGTAAATTGCTCAAGGACCAAGGATTATATATTGAGAGATTGAAAACGACCAAGATATAATAGAGGAAGCGTATCGGTGGGATACTCGTCCCTATCAAGAGATTTTTCAGACAAGATTGACTCCACGGCCTTGAAGTCCCACTCAAATTTGGGAATATTACTACAACCTTGTGGAGCATGTAAACAATGCAGAGATCCCGGAGACCCAACTTATCATGGTTCAGTTTTTGTGGCATATCCCTCTAACCCTCGACAACAAATATCACTATTCAACATAAGGGGGAATTTATTTTGTTGGTGGCATTAACCCTCAATATATTCGAACAACATGTGTAATTAATTTATACGAGAGAATGGATGATGTATTGGTTTGAATAGTGGTATATTCTCTTTGTATGTTTTCTTTGGTGTGTTACATTAAGATTATGTGAGAGCCAATCTAGATGGATTCCAAATGTGGACATGCAGTTTCACCTAGTACGTGAATATGTGGACATTCTAACTTAGCCATTTTCCATAGCAAAGTTTTTATACTTTCAAGACAACATTGGTGTGGCACAAAATGTCTCCCACACTAAGAGGGAGTCTTTATGCTTGAGGCAACATCATGAGACATTCTCCCTAGAGGGTCCTATGTGGACTAGTAGGAGGAAATGTGGACGTTATACTTACATGCCTTAGATGGTAAGATGAAGGAACCAAGACATTAGTTTCATGAGGAAACCTAGATATGTCTTGGGGGACATTGGCTCCATTAGGGAACCTCGATGTCTCCTAGAGAAGACTGTGGTTCCGTGAGGGAACCTCGATATGTATTAGACATCTGTTCCACGAGGGAACCACGATATGTCTAGTATGGACATAGTTCATGAGTGAAGCCTAAGGTTGGACACTTCAGGATATTTTAGTGTCCAGTATAGACTCACATACCCAAGGAGAAAAGGACCAAGATAGACTCTTCAGGAAGAAAGGGAACATTTGTGGGGCATAGTGAGTCTTCAAAGGCATACCGGATCTACATCCCTAATCAGAGATAGATTGAGGTGAGCATATATGTTACCTTTGTGGAGGAGGTAGCCTTCAAGAGTTCTAGAGGATATCACATGGATATTGATAGTGAGAGATAGGAAGAGATGGTTCCTTTTCCTCCTCACCCTGTAGCATTTCAGAGGGAGACAATTGAGCCTATTGATCAAACTGATATTGTTGATCCTGTAGCTCTAGTTCATGTTCCCATAACTTTTGCAGTAGGTTAGAAGAGACCTACATGGGCTCATTAGACTCTACAGGAGGAAGAAGGACATGCAAATCCTTGTGGTACCTTCTGAGAGAGAAAGAAACCTCATATTTATTTATGTTATGATGCTGCTATGAGCCACATCATTTTTTCTGACCCTTCATGTTATGAGGAGGCATTTAGTCATCCAGTATGGAGTGATTCCATGACATAGGAGTATTAGTCCATCATGAAGAATGATGTGTGGGATATTGTTTTGAGACTTAAGGAGAAGTCTATAGTGAATTCCTATTGGATATATAAGATCAAACACATACTTGATGGAAGCATCGAGAAGCAAAAAATGATATTTGTTGCTAGAGGATTCTCTCAGATGGAGGGAATAGATTATGAGGAGACATTTTCTCATGTTGCTCGATACACTTCTATCTGGACTATTCTTTTCCTTGCAACATCCATAGGTTGGAGACTACATCAGATGGATATGAAGACATCCTTTCTCAATGGAGAGATTGAGGAAGAAGTATTGATTGAGTACTTAGATGGTTTCATGATACATGAGAAGGAGTCTCATGTGTGCAGGTTGAAGAAGGCCCTATATGGACTCAAGAGGGCACCTCGATATTGGTATGCGAGGATTGATGGAAACCTAATGAGTTTGGGCTTCAAAAAAAGTTTTTTTGATCCCAACCTATACTATAAGACTATTAATGGTGAGTCCCTGATTTTGGTCCTCTACATTGATGATTTATTCCTCACGAGTACAAAGAGCCTTATTATTGAATGCATGTGTTGTCCTCTGAGTTAGAGATGAAGGACCTTGGTATGATGCACCACTTCTTGGGACTAGAGGTGTGGAAGATAATTGATGATATCTTCTTGGGTTAGGGGAAGTACATAGTTGAGATATTGAATAAGTTTAGGACAATGAACTGTAATCTTGTGGCTACACCAATGGTGACGAAACTGAAGAAATTGAGTGTGTCTTATTCCTATTCCAACGAAATTGATATGAAACTATACAGAAAGTTGATTGGATCTTTGATGTATCTCATTAACACCAGACCAAATATTTTCTATGTAGTGAGTGCATTTATCCAGTTTATGATTCATACGAGATAAACACACTAGATTACTACAAAGCATGTGTTGGGATACCTACAAGGCATGATTGGACATGGTCTGAGATATAATTCCAATATTGACATTAGATTGTAAGGATATACTGACTCTGATTGGGAAAGGAGAAAAGTGGAAAGGAAGAGAAACTCCAGGTGTTTCTTCACTTTATGATATACCATGGTTTCCTAGTGTCGTTGGAAAGAGACTTATGTGGTTTTGAGCACCGCATAAGCAGAGTACATTGCATTGAGTCTGGTAGTCCGTGAAGCTGTGTATCTTCGCAAGATCTTGCATATTTATCTGGACATGTGCTGGATTCCACCATTATTTATTGTGATAACCAGAGATGTATGAAGCTCTCATAGAGTCTGGTGTTTCATGACAAATCAAAACACATTGAGATCAAGTACCATTACATACAAGACATGGTGCAGAGGAAGGCGATAGTAGTGAATTACCTTCGTACATATGAGAAGGTTGTTGATGTTCTTACCAAACCCCTTACTAGGATGAAGTTTGACTACTTCCATGAAAGACTTGGCGTGGTAGAGAATCCCTCCCTCATTGAGAGGGACTTTCGATGTTTGTTGCTTCCTGAGACATTCTCCAAATCGTATTCCTATGTGACTGAGTTGAGTTGATCTGTGGTGACAATTATCTGAGAGGGATAAGTGGGTTTGGGCTTATAGCCCAACGTCCCTTGCGGAGAGCACATGAGAACACGTCCCTTGTTAACAACACTAGAGGACACATCAAGGGAGTTGACCTTGACATCACACACTATGGGGAGTTGACCCTAGTTTTTCTAGAGGGAGTAACCTCTAGAATTGCATATCATAATCCTTTTTGATTGAGTTGAGTTGATCTGGGAGGACACTTATCCAAGAGGGATAAGTATGTTTGGGATTATAGCCCAACGTCCCTTGTTGATATCTCATGAGGAAACGTCCCTTGTGGAAAGACACGAGGACATGTCGAGGGAATTGACCTTGATGTCTCACACTAAGGGGATTTGACCTTAGTGATTCTAGAGGGAGTAGCCTCTAGAAGTCCACATGGGAGTGTCATCTGTGAAAGAAATTTTTCTACTATGGTGGTTTTCTACCACTTGAGGACACTGTGTATCTCTATATAGTAGTTGTGTGCTACTATCATTGGTTGTGTACCACTAGACAGGAGTTGTTTATTACTATGGATCATCACATGTAAATTCTAACCTTGTACAATATCTACTACAAACTGATATTCAGAAAAGAATAGAAAAGATACAATGGAAAATACAAACATTACACAGAGATTTTTCACATGGAAACCCAAACCGGGAAAACCAGCATATATTATATCCATACATTGTGTTACATTGTTTACAATACAATATACATATAGGAGCCAGCGGCATCCAAAACCCTAACCCAATGACCTGGATTAGTCCAAAACCCTAATTCCTTA
>ML779215.1:113196-134493 GCA_009831015.1 Picea engelmannii
ATTCATACATTGTGTTACATTGTTTACAATACAATATACATATAGGAGCCAGAGGCATCCAAAACCCTAACCCAATGACCTGGATTAGTCCAAAACCCTAATTCCTTAACCAGAAATAGAAAACCATCGGCAAAAAACCATGTGTCAAAAAAACCACCTAAATATTATGTTGTCCCGAAAATATGTCGTCCCGGAAATATGTTGTCCTGGTAATATGTCGTCTCGGAAATATGTTGTGCCGGTGCGAAAAACATTTCCGGGGGCACTGCCCCCGAACCCCCGCTCGAGGGGCTCCGCCCCCCTGCACACCCCCTCTAACCCCCCTGTGCACCCGACGTAGATGCTCAGACACTACTACTCGTGCAAAGAATATAACACATACCCAACATCACAATCATGTTCTCTTGGATGGAATTGTAGTAGCCGTATGCTACTAGATGATTGTTGTGGAGATTAGGAGAAAACTTGGCGTATTTGTGTGTTTATTGATCGTAAAGAATGTGACAGACGATTTGAGCTATCAATGGAATGGTAGTAGTTTTGTGCTATTATTTGATTACATAGTAGTCAGTGGACTACTAGATGAATAAACCATGGAAATACACCTCCCTAGCTAAGAGGGAGTGTTGATGTTTCAACATCGAGCATATATTCTCCCATGATTGGTCATGGTGGTTTGAAAAGTGGTAAATGGACCAAGCGTAGTCTTCAAAGAACATGAAAATTGATGTGATAGTGTTCCTCAAGGGTGTTGAAACATCGGGCAGACTTTCACCCACAGGGGTGTACCTATAGTGAATGTCTCGAGTAAGCATCAGGAGGACCTTCTCCTATATTGGGCTACAAACCAAGGGAGATAGGATACATTTATCACAAAATTTTACTTGTGGTAAATGGGCCTAGGCATAGTCCTTCCTTGATCATGACAAGGAATAATATGGACTCAAGGTGCTTTCCATGTGTCAGTTAGCATTAGGATGACATTCACTCACAGGGGTGGACTTGTGGTGAATGACCTTGGTGTGGTATTTTTCCTAGTCATGGTGATTTGAAAAGGAATGAGAAAGACTCAAGATGTTATATGTTATCACATGCAGACACAAAGTGATCTTGATCTCAGAGAGAGTCAGTTGGCTCAATGGGAGAGTCGCAGGGGGAGTTTTCCCTCGATTCAGGTGGGAGAGAGACATCTCCAAGGACTAATAGATATGTGTCATGAGTCTAGTGCAAAGTTTGTATACTTCAGAGACAAACTTGGCATGATGCAGAATGTCTCCCTCATTGAGAGGGAGTGTTGATGTTTGGACAACATCGAGAAGACATTCTCCTAGCTTAATAATCAATAATATAATTATTGATTATTAAATAATATATATAATAAGTAATAAAAATAATAAATAGTTATTTATTATACAAGGGATGCATCCCTTCATGGATGGTCACCATACATTCTCTATACATGGAACACTCATAATTGTAGTAATGCATCTATCTTATATCAACTCATATAGAAAAATCGACATATTAATGTATATATACTTTATTAATATATTAATTAATAATACATTAATCTTTTATTAACTTATTCATAGTATATAAATTAACTAATTAATTAACGAATACTTTAATCACATTAATTAACCAATACATTAATTCATAAATCACATTATTGTTTTGATTATTCCATACATTTAATCCTTTAACACATTTATGTATTTATTATTTTATACAATAATTTAAATCTCATTAATGTATTATTTAAATTACAAGTTAATACTTTAATAAATTAATGATTGGTCACATTAAAGTATTAATACATTTTTCATGTTTTATTTCTTTATTAATGTTTTAATGATATATGAATAATGTTTTACTATATTTATATTAATACTTAAATATAATGATGTTATACTTTAATGTATTTATCTTATAATATATTATAAATGTAATTTTAGTTTATTCATCCACTCATAATACTTTAATAGTTTATTAATATATAAATGTTTTATAGATGTAATAATTAATAATATTTTAATAATTTATTTATATTTTATCAATATATCAATTAAAGTATTAACAAATACTTTAATGGCTAATTTATAAATATATTTTTATTAATTAATCAATACATTACATTCTATAATGTTTTTATATTTTAATTTATGAATAATATTCATGTTCAAATTATTTAATAGATTTAAAATTTTAAAATTTTATTATTTAATACACTTTAAAACTTTATTAATATATAGATGTTTTACATTCTCGAGGTGTAGGATTGTCGGTGACAGAGTGTGTTGTTAAGGCACTAAGTGATGTTAAAGTCAACAATTCAAAACATGCCGGACCAAAAAATCTAGCCATGTTAAGGATTGGTGTGACTCAGAAAAATTCAAGCTGTAATTTTGACGACTTAATATTTTAATAATTTATACATAATTTCTATGTGTATTAATTAATTAACATTTATTTTAATGACTAATGTATAAATGTATTTTTATTAATTAATTAATACAATAATACATTACATTTTAAATTAATGTTTTAATACTTTAATTTATAAATTGTATTAATGTTTTAATTATTTCAACCATTCAATACTTAAATTTTTAATGTATTTAGTATTTTATACATTCATTTATATATTATTTAAATAATACATTAAATATTAATGTGTTTATCCTATAATGTATTATAAATGTATTTTTACTTTATTCTTGAATTATTAATATTTTGTTAAGATTATGTATTATTGTATTTTTAGAAACTTAATACTTTATTAATGTATATATGTTTTATTAAACTATTATTAATTAACTAGTTCTAATATTTTAACAACAAATTAATTTATAGTATATTAATTTATACATTAATTAATAGATTCAACTATTGAAATATTTATTAAATTACTGTTAAATTAATACATTATACATTAATATTAGTATTTAATTTATACATTACATTAAAGTATTAATTAATTATTTATAGTATATTAATTTATACATTAATTAATAAACTCAACTATTAAAATATTTATTAAATTACTGTTAAATTAATACATTATACATTAATATTAATACTTAATTTATACATTACATTAAAGTATTAATTAATTAATTAATACATTAATGTTTTTGTACATTAATTAATTAATTAATACATTAATGTTTTTGTACATTTATATAATAATACAATAATGTATTTATAAATACATTATTAATTTGTATTCTTACTTTATTTATATATTTTTTCATTATTAATATATTATTTTAGTAATTTCTTTAGTTTGTTATTACTTTCTTATTATTACTATTCACTTCATTAATATTAATATGATAAATTAATTTATAATTTATATAATTGTTATTTAATATATATTTTATTATTAATGATCAATTAATATTTAATAATTAAATTATTGTTAATACTTGAACACATTAATTTATTTATTATTTTATACATTATATATATATATATATATATATATATATATATATATATATATATAATTAATGCATTATTTAAATAATGATGATGATGATGATTAACGTCCACTAAGACCTAATTGGTGTATCAAACATTAAGAGGGTAAGTGATTACTTGTCATTCTTTGGAAAAAAAATTATGTGCTCCAAAAGCATTTAGAGAAGCTTTCCAAGATCATCATACTTTTGTTGAGTTAAGAGGTTAGGAAGGTTGGTAGTGTGACAATATTTTGAAAATGAGATCTAATATGGGTATAGGTTGGACAATCTAAGAGAAAGTGTTTTTCATCTTCAACCTTCCTAGTGTCACAAATGTGACATACTCTTTCATCCCATGGCGTTTTAGGAATTGACCAACGCCCAGTTTCACTATGGAGCTCGTGAGAATTTTTTCTTATCTTAAGAATGTTTTTTTTTCTTTACACTTGGAAAAACAGATAGATAATTTCGATCTTTTAGATTACAGTTCATTACATCCTTATAATACCTTAGTTTTCTTTTTTCCTCTAACTCTTTATCACACCACATTTTCTCCTTAAGTTTTGACTTGACCTTTTTTTAATAGTATATTTATTCTGCAAAATGATGTCTTCCATGATTCCCCAATAGTTTAGCCAAGACCGAGCATCTTTATGCCATCCTAGCTTGAGTTGGTGGTGGTTATGCCTCGATTTTGAAGCAGTTTTAGGAAGCCTCTTTTATTCCATGTTGTTTAACATGTTCTTATACATTAATCTTTTATAAGTACAATAATGTTCTTATTTTATAATGTATTTATCCTTTAATGTATTATAAATGTAATTATTTTAATATATTATTATATTTTGACTTTAAAACTTTATTAATATATAGATCCTTTATAGATTCATATTGATAATACTTTATCACTGTAATGTATTATTGTATTTTAATGACACTTTAACACTTTATTAATATATAGATCTTTATAGATGTATTTATTAATAATACTTTAATATTTTAATAATTTGTACATACTTTATAATTGTATTAATTAATCAACAAATATTTTAATGAAACAAATATTTTAGTGAGTAATGTATAAATGTGTTTTTATTAATTTCCTGGATGGGTGACAAGTGGATCTCAATGGACGACATGTGGCAACAGGCAACATCGAGCGTTATTAACCCCGGTCACCAACCTCCCTCCCATCCAGATCAAATGACCTACACTCAGCTAGAAGTTATGGTATTGTGTTGGGCACTCCAGGGTGACTTAATGACCCTTTGTGAAAACCATGATGGGCATAGAAAGCAAGGTACCAAAACCAACAGAGCAGTCACCCTGTCTACTCGTAAGGAACTATGAAGGCTTGTTCCCTTGAGCGCTCTCCCATTCTATCTTTGTTGTATGTTCTTCTACTCCTTGGCTCTCTTTTAATCTTTCATGTTTTTCCACTCACCATCAATCCTCCATTGATGTTCCTGGATAGTCCCACCCAGAACTTCTACAACATGCCCATGTAGAGGGGAAAATCTATAAGGGGTCTGATGTACTACAATGACCTAACCAGATGTAATAGGTTTGACCCCTCTCGACTCACTCACATCACTACCAGTAATCTCGACCCAAGCCATAATTGGCCTCAACAACCCCTGGCTCCCACCTCTAATCCCATAATTGACTGTGGCAGTTGCATTATCAAAGAGGAAATTATCCCTCTTGAGAAGCTCACTCCTTTGTTGAGCTTTCATCCTAAAATTTCCCCTCTTAGATCCCACACTCTGGACCACAGCTTTGGCACCAGAGGATGCATTGTGGATGAAGAAATTCCTCCTAGTTGAAAAATGGAAATTCCATCGACAACTACTGATCTGAACCTGAGGTGTGATTAGTTTCCAAGAATTGGTTGATTCTGTCACTCCTTCAAAAGGGTCAGTTATAGATTGTTTTACTTGAGTGATTAGCAATTAAAGGTAAAGTTGAAGTCTTATAAGCTTAAATCCAAATTGAATAAAACCTCTTTAGTTTTTCTTATGTGTTATATGTCATGATTGTATTTAATATCCTATGTGTGGGAATTCACAGAAAAGAAACATAATAACATAATACACATAATGGATATGACAGCTCCCTTAACAATGGAGTTCACCTGATGTGGGCTACATCTCTGGGTCATGCTCCAAATCTTGACCTCTTTATTCTCCTCGTTGTAATGATGTCTATCCTTTACAAGTTGTAAGGCCAAAGTCCCATAAATGTGACGACAACGAGAGATCGGAATGTGATCAGAAATGTATACAAGCTTCACAAGTTCTCGTGCTCATGAGGAATACATGATGCTGACATGGACATCATTCCCACATACCCAAAACATAAAAAGAGGAAGAATAAAATGTGAACCCCATCATCATGGAGTCATCAAGTGCCTTACATTTGTTGCCGCTATCCAAGCACAAATATGCAGCCCATACAAAGATCTTGAAACTACGAGATTTAGAATTGCTTCATTGGTCACTTATCATGCAAGTGCCACAATTTCTTTGTCACATGTAACTGGTTGGTTTGATGTTGAAGAAGAGAACAAAAGAAGAGATAGAAGGAATAATATGGCCATGTTTCCTTGTTGTAGCCCTTCCATGATCCCTCAGACCTATAACACACATTCTATGCTGTAACATTTTAAGACAAAACAACATAATAAAAAGCATGCTCACATTGGATTATCTAGAAATTAGTTTTCTCATCTGAAGATATGTTGTAAAAATATACCTCGCCATTGTATTCGCATTGTCGAATTACCTAAAAATGACTATCAAATCATCTCCATCAGACACAGTCACCTTCAGGCCTCCTCTAGACCTTTGTCTCGATTTGCATGCCACTCTACAATTATGACAGTTTTGTCTCAAAATCTGTACCCTCAAGTTTGTACGGTTGACACCTCCCCCTCTAGAACTAGGTGGATTGTACCTTTTAAGTAATAAGTTTGGTTGGATATACCAAGTGGCATCCGTGGTGCATTGGTTATGGGAGGAGTTGTAAAGGCATTGGGTATTATGGAGGTTCTGGGATCGAATCCCACCAGACTCCATTTTGAACATTGGTTATATAATATATTTGTTTCCCTACTAATTTTAGCGTATTTTTCTAGTGGTTCTTCCAATGACCATTGGAATTGGCATGGTCCACCAGATTTGGTGGACCTACCATATTTTTAAAATGAAATTTGTTCACTAGTTAATATTGGGCATTTTCGGGATACCACATGTCGCCCGATGATTGGGCCATGGGGAAGCCACTGATAGGTCCACCTGTATGCTGACATTACTTCCTCATCATTATGTACAAACACGTGGCGCTTACTGCATTGTGCCACGTGGCGTCGCTTGGGGTGCCACGTGGCACTTTTCTACTAGTCCACATGGACCTCTGAAAATCCCATTGGTGGGTGACAAGTGGCATCCTATGGTGTTTCCACGTGGCATGCTGACATTATCATATCGTACGATGACATCACCTTGCCATGTCAGCTGTTGACATCACCAATACGAATGATGATCTGGTTCGCTACTGAATGGCCCTACTTGACTGTGAATATCTTTCAAACCGTAACTTCGTATGACAATTGGTTTTCCCCATTAGAAATCTTGCGACACTCTCTTCATGATCATGTCGTTTTCACTGAGTTTTGGGAACTTTGAATTTTTTCCCTTTCTTTGTCTACTAAAGCCATTATGGGCCTCCTGGGGCACTTCTAAAACTTTTGTGATGTTCCCTAGATCCATCCAGATCATGCCTCATAAATGAAAGGAATTTTGGTCCCCAAAAGTATTTACATTATAAGTTTCATGTCCATTGGACTTACAATAAGAAAAGCATACCCAAACTACCTCACAAGACCTAACAATATCAACATGTGCCATAAAAGGAGTGATATTAACAATCATCACTTTTACATAACACCCTTCTATGGGGTATGAATCACAACATGTGACTTAAAAATATGGAAACTCTCGACTAACTCAAGGATTTTCCCCATTCATTCAGTCATTATGTCGAACATGTCTTTTTTACTGAGTTGTCCTTTCTCTGGTAGTTAGTAATTTCATCCTGGCGGCAGACTTCCCTGTAGCATTGCCTGATTGGTTGTCTCCCTCAGAGGTGTATGCCTGGAATTCTTTTTCCTCTTCCGACATAGATCTATATGTAAGGCCCAAAAAGTGGCATCATGATGCCCATCTCTGCTATAATGGTTGCAGTATCCCTTCTCCTTCAGAGGTGCATTTCCCTTGCTCCTTTCCATGTGTGGAAAGAAATATTCCATCCTCGTCCTTCTCTTGGTTTCCATAACCTTCCTACACAAGGATTTTCTCTTTCAACAATGGGACACTGCGTGGTTATTCAATCCACAAAATCTGCATGTTTTTGGTGCCACAAGCTCTGTTTTATACAATTAACATGCTTATAATCAAATGGCATTTTAGAGATTCGAGATTTCTTATACCTCGATGAGTTTCCTCTGGATTCAAACAATAAAGAAGAGTTGGTCTCAACTCTTTCATTGTGATTCTCATCTCTCCTTGGAGATGTATTGAATCCTCGATCATGAGAAGTTGTGCTCTCGGCCTGCACTGAATCAATTTCATCTCCTGATGAACTGTTCACTGCTAGAGTCTCAGTGATTGTCCTGGTGTCTTCTTCCGGAATGGTTTTGGAGCTTTCTCCGACATCCTTTGGGACATAGCCTATCCCGACATATCGAGGCCAAACCAATGCCTCGATGGGATCCACAATACCTTAGCCATTGGTTCCAAGGTCTCCTCCTTCGTATCCCATTTTCCTCATCAAATTTAAGTCGATGCAACAACCATGTTCTTCATGGATTTCAAAAGAATCATCATAATTAATCAAGAAAAGAACTAGACATGGTTTATTTACCTCCACCTCAAACTGGGACTCTTGGTCTGCTTCTTGAGATGTGTCAAGTTGTTCCTGGTGAGAAAGATCAATGGAAGATGCTTCTAGGAATCCTCCTTGGTTCCTGGATGCATGTGGGTTATCTTCATTTGCTTGAAAAAGTGTGCATGCATTTGCATTGTCATGTTCACACCCATAATTAGTGCAGTTTCCATGGTCACATGATGGTCTTATCACCATCTCATTCGCAGAGCCTTCACTTATATACATCTTCATGGCTTGCAACTTCTCTTGCAACTTTTGGTTCTCTTCCTTTGCAACATGCAACTAGGTCTTCAATCCAGTATTCTCTGCTTGAAGCATTTGGTTGAGCTCTTGAAGCTCATCGAACAATAAGTTCTTTGGAGATATTTCCATTCTCAACTTCAACACCTACAATCGGTATCGAGTCTTCTCTAATACCACATGATATGAACCCGGGGGGTGATTAGTTTCCAATAATTGGTTGATTTTGTCACTCCTTCAAAAGGGTTAGTTATAAATCATTTTACTCGAGCGATTTGCAATTAAAGGTAAAGTTGAAGTCTTATAAGCTTGAATCCAAAGTGAATAAAACCTCCTTATTTTTTCTTATGTGTTATATGTCATGCTTGTATTTAATATCATATATGTGGGAATTCATAGAAAAGAAACATAATAACATAATACACATAATGGATATGACACTTCCCTTCATAACGGAGTTCACCCGATGTGGGCTACGTCTTTGGGTCATGCTCCAAAGCTTGACAGCTTTATTAATGTGCTAAATTAATTTATAATTTATAAATAGTTGTTATTTAATATATATTTTATTATTAATGATCAATTAATATATAATAATTAAATTATTGTTAATACATTTAATACTTGAACACATTAATTTATTTATTATTTTATACATTCTTATATATATCTATATATATATATATATATATATATATGATTAATGCATTACTTAAATAATGATGATGATGATGATGATGATTAACATCCACTAAGACTCAATTGGTGTATCATGCATTAAGAGGGTAAGTGATTACTTGTCATTCTTTATAAAATAATTTATGTGCTCGAAAATCATTTAGAGAAGCTTTCCAAGATCATCATATTTTTGTTTAGTTAAGCGGTTAGGAAGGTTGGTAGTGTGACAAATATTTTGAAAATGAGATCTAATATGGGTATAGGTTGGACAATCTAAGAGAAAGTGCTTTTCATATTCAACCTTCCTAGTGTCACAAAGGTGACACACTCTTTCATCCCATGGCATTTTAGGAATTGACCAACGCCTAGTTTCACTATGGAGCTCGTGATAATTTGTTCTTATCTTAGGAATGTTTTTTTTTTTCTTTACACTTGGAAAAACAGATAGACAATTTTGGATGTTTTAGATTACGGTTGATTACATCCTTATAATACCTTAATTATTTTTTTTCCTTTAACTCTTTATCACACCACATTTTCTCCTTAAATTTTGATTTGACCTTTTTTTAATCATATCTTTATTCTTCAAAATGGTGTCTTCCATGATTCCCCAATAGTTTATCCAAGACTGAGCATATTTATGCCATCCTGGCTTGAGTCGGTGTTGGTTATGCCTTGATTTTGAAGCAATTTCAGGAAGCCTCTTTTATTCCATGTTGTTTAACTTGTTCTTATACATTAATCTATTATAAGTACACTAATGTGCTTATTTTATAATGTATTTATTCTTTAATGTATTATAAATGTAATTATTTTAATGTATTATTATATTTTGAATTTAAATCTTTATTAATATATAGATGCTTTATAGATTCATATTTCCAATACTTTATCATTTTAATGTATTATTGTATTTTAATGAAACTTTAAAAGTTTATTAATATATAGATCTTTATAGATGTATTTATTAATAATATTTTAATAATTTATACATACTTTTTAATTTTGTTATTTAATCAGCAAATATTTTAATGAAACCAATATTTTAGTGACTAATGTATAAATGTATTTTTATTAATTTCGCGGATGGGGTGACAAATGGCTCTTAACGGACGACAGGTGGCAACAGGCAGCATCGAGTGTTATTAACCCCTGGCGCCAGCCTCCCTCCCATCTAGATCGAATGACCCACACTCAACTAGAAGTTATGGTAGTGCATTGGGCACTCCAGGGAGACTTAATAGCCCCTTGCATGAACCAAGATGGGCATACAAAGAAAGGTACCAAAACCAAAAGAGCATTCACCTCAGCTTTCATGGAATTCGATCATGTTAATTCGCAAGGCACTATGAAGGCTTGTTCCCTTGAGCTCTCTCCCATTCTATCTTTGTTCTATGTTAATATGCTCCTTAGATCCCTCTTTCTCTTTCATGTTTGTCCACTCACCATGAATCCTCCATTGATTTTCTTGCATTGTCCCACCCAAAACTCCTACAACATGCCCATGGAGAGGGGAAAATCTATAAGGGTTCTATTGTACTACAACACCCTAACCAAATGTAATAGGCTCAACCCCTCTCAACTCGCTCGCATGACTAGCACTATTCCCGACCCGAGCCATAATTAGCCTTAGCAACCCCCTCCTCCCACCTCTAATCCCATAATTGACTGTGGAAGTTGCCTTATCGAAGAGGAAATTCTCCATCCTGAGAAGCTCACTCCTCTGTTGAGCTTTCATCCTTAAATTTCCCCTCTCGGAACCCACACTCCAGACCATAGTTTTGGAACTGGGGGATAGATTGTGGAGGAAGAAATTCCTCCTAGTTGGAAAATAGAAATTCCATCGAAAACTATTGATCTGAACCCGAGGGGTGATTAGTTTCCAAGAATTGGTTGATTCTGTCACTCCTTCAAAAGCGTCAGTTATAGATCGCTTTACTTGAGTGATTTGCAATCAAAGGTAAAGTTGAAGTCTTATAAGCTTAAATCCAAAGTGAATAAAACCTCCTTAGTTTTTCTTATGTGTTATATGTCATGCTTGTATTTAATATCCTATGTGAGGGAATTCACAGAAAAGCAACATAAGAACATAATACACATAATGGATATGACACTTCCCTTGATAAAGAAGTTCACTCGATGTTGGCTACGTCTCCAGGTCATGTTCCAAATCTTGACCGCTTTATTCTCCTCGGTGTAATGATGTCTCTCCTTTACAAATTGTAAGGCCAAAGTCCCATAATGGTGACGACAACAAGAGATCGAAATGGGATCAGGAATGTATACAAGCTTCACAAGTTCCCATGCTCATGAGGAATCCATGATGCTGACATGGACATCATTCCCACATACTCAATACATAAAAAGAGGAAGAAAAAAATATGAACCCCATCATCATGGAGCCATCAAGTGCCTTAGATCTACTTCTCATATACAAGAACAAATATGCGACCCATACAAAGATATTGAAACTACGAGACTTAGAATTGCGTCATTGGCCACTTATCATGCAATTGCCACAATTTCTGTGTCACATGTAACTGATTGGTTTGATGTGGAAGAAGAGAAGAAAATAAGAGATAGAAGGAATAAGTTGGTCATCTTGCCTTTTTGTAGCCTCTCCATGATCCTTCGGACCTGTAACACACATGCTATGCTGTAACATTTAATGACAAAACTACATAATGAAAAGCATGCTTACATTGGCTTCTCCAGAACTTAGTCTATTGATCTGAAGCTCTGTTGTAAAAAAAGACCTTGCCATTGGATTCACGTCATCGAATTACCTAACAACGACTATCAAATCATCTCCAACAGACACAGTCGCCTGCAGGCCTCCTCTAGGCCTTTGTCTCGATTTGTGTTCCACTTTGCAATATGCAATTATGACAGCTTTGTCTCGAAATCCATGCCCGCAAGTCTATATAGTTCATCCCTCCCCCCCTAGAACTAGGTGGATTGTACCTTTTAATTCATAAGTGTGGGTGGATATACCAAGTGGCATCCCTGACACATTGGTTATGGGTGGAGTTTTAAAGGTGTTGGGTATTCTGGAGGTTATGTGGTCGAATCCCACCGGAATCCATTTTTAACGTTGGTTATATAATATATCGGTTTCCCTGCTAAGTTTATCATAGTTTTCTAGAGGTTCTTCCAATGACCATTAAAATTGGTGTGGTCCGCCAGATTTGGCAGACTCGCCATATTTTTAAAACGCAATTCGTTCACAGGATGATATTGGGAATTTCTGGGATGCCACATGTCACCCGATGACTAGGCCACATGGAACCCACTGATAGTTCCACCTGTATGCTAACGTTGATTCCCCGCCATTCCGTACTGAAACATGGAACTTCCTGGGTGGTGCCATGTGGCGTCACCTGGGGTGCCACATGGCACTTTTGTACTAGTCCACATGGACCCCTGAAAATCCCATTGGTAGGTGACATGTGGAATACTCTGGTGTTTCCACGTGGAATGTTGACATCAATAGCCAATATGATGACATCACCCTTCCATGTCAGCTGTTGATGTCAGTAGTATGGATGATGATGTGGCTCCCTGTTGATTGTCCCTATTTGACTGCAACTTTAACTCTGAATATCTTTCAAACTGTAACTTCTTTTGACGAACCATTTGCCCCGTTAGAAATCTTATGATGAGATCTTAATGATCATTCTGGTTTCACTGAGTTTTGGGAAATTTTATATTTTTCCCTTTCTTTGTCTACTGAAGCCATTATGGGCCTCCTGGGGCACTTCTAAAACTTTTGTGATGTTCCCTAGATCCATCTGGATCATGCCTCCCAAATGAAGGTACTTTTGGTCCCAAAAATTATTTACATTATAATTTTCATGTCCATTGGACTTACAATAAGAAACCCATACCCAAACTACCTCAAAAGGCCTAACAATATCAACATGTGCCATAAAAGGAGTGATATTAACAATTATCACTTTTACATAATACCCTTCTATGGGGTCTGAATCGCAACATGTGATTTAAAAATATGGCCACTCTCGGCTAACTCAAGGATTTTCCCCATTCGTT
The DNA here is from genome assembly GCA_009831015.1 of Picea engelmannii. NCBI lineage: Eukaryota > Viridiplantae > Streptophyta > Pinopsida > Pinales > Pinaceae > Picea > Picea engelmannii. The sequence continues at coordinate 126,576 of ML779215.1, forward strand.
CAGTCATTATGTCGAACATGTCCTTTTTAACGAGTTGTCCTTTCTCTGGTAGTTGGTAATTTCCTCCTGGTGGCGGACTTCCCTGCAACACTGCCTGACTGGTTGTCTCCCTCGGAGGTGTCTTCTTGGACTTCTTGTTCCTCTTTGGGCGTAGATCTAGATGTAAGGCCCAACAAGTGGCATCATGATACCCATCTCTGCTACAATGTATACAGTATATCTTCTCCTTCAAAGGTGCATTTCCCCTGCTCTTTTCCATGTGTGGAAATAAATCTTCCATCCTCGTCCTTCTCCTAGTTGCCATAACCTTCCTGCAAAAGTACTTTCTCTTCCAACACTAGGACACTGCGATGTTTTTCAATCCGCAAAAGGTGCATGTTTTTTGATGCCACAAGCTCTGTTTTATATGATTAACATGCTTATAACCAAATGGAATTTTAGAGTTTTGAGATTTCTTACACCTCGATGAGTTTCCTCTGGAGTGAGATTGGAAAGAAGAATTGGTCTCAGATATTTCATTGTGATGCTCATCTCTACCTTGATATGTCTCGAATCCTCGATCATGAGAAGTTGTGCTCTCGGCCTGCACTGAATCAATTTCATCTCCTAATGAACTGTTGATTGTTGGAGTCTCAGTGACTGTCCTGGGGTCTTCTTCCCAAATGGTTTTGGATCTTTCTCCAACATCCTTTGGGACATATCCTATCTCGACATATCGAGGCCAAACCACTTCCTTGATGGGATCCACAATACCTTGGCCATTGGTTCCAAGGCCTCCTCCTTCGTATCCTATTTTCCTCACTAACTTTAAGTCGACGCAAGAAACATTTTATTCAAGGATTTCAAAAGAATCATCATCACTAGTCAAGAAAGGAACTACACATGGTTTATTTACCTCCAACTCAAACTAGGACTCTTGGTCTGCTTTTTGAGATGTGTTCAGTTGTTCCTGGTGAGAAGGATTAGTGGAAGATGCTTCTAGGAATCCTCCTTGGTTCCTGGATGACTGTGAGTTATCTTCATTTGCTTGAAAAAGTGCACATGCATTTGCACTTTCATGCTCACACCCATAATTGGTGCAGTTTCCATGGTCACATGATGGTATTATCATAGTCTCATTCAAAGATCCTTTCCCTGTCTGCATCTTCATGGCTTGCAACTACTCTTGCAACCTTTGGTTCTCTTCCTCTGCAACATGCAACAATGTCTTCAATCCAGTATTCTCTACTTGAAGCATTTGGTTGACCTCTTGAAGCTCATCGAACCACAACTACTTTGGTGATATTTCTATTCTCAACTTCAACACCTACAATCGGTATCAAGCCTTCTCTAATACCACTTGATTTGAACCCGAGGGGTGATTAGTTTCCAAGAATTGGTTGATTCTGTCACTCCTTCAAAAGGGTTAGTTATAGATCGTTTTACTTGAGTGATTTGCAATTAAAGGTAAAGTTTGAGTCTTATAAGTTTGAATACAAAGTGAATAAAAACTCCTTAGTTTTTCTTATGTGTTATATGCCATGCTTGTATTTAATATCCTATGTGTGGGAATTCATAGAAAAGCAACATAAGAACATAATACACATAATGGATATGACACTTCCCTTCATAATGGAGTTCACCCGATGTGGGCTACATCTCTAGGTCATGCTCCAAATCTTGATTGCTTTGTTCTCCTCGTTGTAATGATGTCTCTCATTTACACGTTATAAGGCCAAACTCCCATTACGGTGATGACAACAAGAGATTAGAATGTGATCAGGAATGTATACAAGCTTCACAAGTTCTCATTCTCATGAGGCATCCATGATGTTGACATGGACATCATTCCCACATACTGAATACATAAAAAGAGGAAGAATAAAATATGACCCCCATCATCATGGAGGCTGTTGTTCCTGAGTTTATGTTTTAAGGCTATAAACATACCATCAAGGCATTCGAAAATAGTTTAAAGGAAAGATTTGGAATTAGGGAGTTAAAGAAAGATAAGAGCAGATTCAGTTTCTCAACTGTCTATGTCTTGCTTCTTGTTGCTCTTGGATGCTGATGTCATGTTCAATAGAAGCCCATGATCTTTCTAGTTTAGCCATATTTGTCGTTGTTTGTAATATAGTATTGAATAAATTTAGGGCAATACTAGTTTGATCCTGAAGACCAGGTTCTACGTTAGGTTGTCTGCCACTAGGAACTGTCATGGGTGATAAGGTTTTGAAGGTTTATAAATGTTTTTTTTTTATCAATTGGTTGCTTCAGACTTTCAGAGACAATATCAATGAAAACAGTTCTGAAATCTATAACAGTAATGCAAAAGCGCATTCAAGGTCGTTTCCTGGTTTTGTAACAAATTTGGATTTTGTGAACAACGAAACACAATACAAAGAAATATAAGGCTTTAATCAAGAAAGAATCTTATATTTCAATTTACAATGATGAAAGAAAAAACAAGATTTCTAACAGAGTTAAATATTAAGGAACATAAGATTTTATAGGTCTTAAAATTACTAAAGTAATTTCAGAGGAAAGACTGTAATACATTCAACATCCAAACCAATCTGAAATAATAAATGAAAATGAATATAAATTCAAATTGATTCACTTCTTAGAAACACACATTAAAGGAAAATTTGACGAAGCATAATAAACAGGGAAAGAAACATAGTCACAAAGTTGCAGGATCCAGAATCTTGTTTGCGTTTTATATTCCGATGAACTTCAAAGCTGATCTTACAAAAATTGGCCCTTTTTCCAAAATTTCTGAAGCCCCGTTTCAGCTTCTTGAAACTATATTTATACATTCCTATCATAGTTTCTCGTTGGCAACTAACCAACCCCCTAATATTACGGTTACATAAAATAATGTCAACCGTTTACAATCTCTTTCAAAATTCTAGTAAATAAAAACATTTGAAAAGTTCTAACTTAGTGTTGAGGAACTTTCTTTCTCTTTTTTAATGCATTGAACACATTTTCCCAAAAATCTTATTAAGATCTTGGGAACTTTAGGTATCTCATTTTCTTTGAAAGAGAAAAAACTTTTTTGTAAGTCTAGTAACTGACTTTCTATTGTTTTTTCTATGAATTTAATATTTTCCAACTTCAAACTTGAAGCTACCATCCACTTATTCATTTCTGCAATGTTGACCAATTTAATATTTGATATTTCTACTTTCCTTTCTTCGAGCTCTTCTCTTGACTTTAGCTGATGCCTGGCAATGTTGATTTCTCCTAATAACCCCGAACAACCGTCTGCTCCAATATTTAATGAATCCTTTTCAAGGAGATTAAAGATCCTTTTACAGTCTTCGTTGACTTCCTTAGTGATTCTTTTATATTCTGCCAATTTCGATTCCCAGATTTTTATCATTACCTCTCCTTTCATCTGTTCAGAAATGGATAATTTCTAATTTTTCTCAATTTCATCTTTTAATGAAAAAGTAACTGCTTTCTGAAATGTAATCATCGCTGCTTTTGCTTCTCTTTCTTTCTGGAACACTTGTTCCATGGACCTATTTGATTCCTGAAAATAGTTCTGGATCATTTCCAGATCGCAAAATACTTTTTGTTGTTCTTCTTCTATTTTTGTATATATTTCTGATGCTTGAGTCATGAATTGTTCGATTTCAATTACCTGGTTAGCAATTGAAATAATCTTATCTTGCAAAAAATTATTTTCATCGTGCAACTTTTGAACCTGTTCTTGAGTAACCTGTATCATGTTTTTTGCCTCATCCAAGTTTTTATTCAACTTTTGGATTTCTTGCATGTCTTTGAGTCTAGCTTGTTCTAGACCCTTTTGTATTCCCCAGCCAATAATTCTTTCATTTTCTTTTAATCTGTCTTGTAACTGTATTATTTCTTGATCCTTTTGCTCAAGCATAGTTGTTAGATTTCCTATAGAATACATGTTAGATGATGCTATAGCACCCATGGTTCCTGCTAACTCTGTAGCGAATTCTCCTTCTTTGAGTTTCTTTCCATCAATGATAATTTTATGTCTTTTGATCGTTCTTTCTCCTATAGGATGAATTTCCTGTTTCAAGACAGCTCTTCATTTTTTACAGAAAAAATAATCAGATGAGGGGATTTCATCTCTTGAGATTGGCTCTAGGTCACTTACATATAGAACTCCTTCATGAGGGGTTCCGAAAGTAGATTGTCGTGGAGTCAATGTTGTGATAGGACTGCCAAGTTCCTTTGAAGTTGTTCCTCCAATATTTTCTGGAATATCATCAATAATTATTGGACTTGTTTCCAGTCATTTTCCCTTTCCTGTTTCTGGTTCTTTTGTTTGACAACCCTCTGTGTTCTGAGGACATAATTCAAGATCTTTCAATTTATCTTTGCCACTTGACTTATCCTGAATATCAGTTTCAAACCCTGGAGGATTTGTCTCTTTCTCTGGTAATGAAGTCGACCTTTCACCTTGTAAACTATTTGGCAGGCAGCTTCGTCTATGTCTTTGGAAAGATGTAAACCCCACCTATGAGTCAAGTGACAAGGCTTGCACCCTATTTTTCACTTCCTCATAAGACTTAACATTTTTGAAAACATCAACATAGACTGAAATTTCATGTTCATATGCTTTTAAACTACATTGTATGTAATGCCGACTAATTATTTGGTAAGGTTCGTGTTTCCTGTCCTCTATGCTTGCCAATTTCACTTCGTCCAATGACTCAGCCTCCGCCTTAGAATGGCCTAAGTTTAATAAAATGAATTTTCCGACATAAACAGGAAAAGATGGCCATGCTTTTTTCTGCTGAGATTTTAATTCTAACCCAATACCACCCTTGACTAACTGATAAGCCACCTCTCTGCATATCAACCTGTCTGGTAAAAATTTTGGAAGTGCGTGAGGCGGAATGGAACAGTCGTAAACCCTAACATAGGAAAAAATTTCCTCAATGAACCAGTCAGCAACTGATTTGAGGTTTTCTATGATGGTATTAGAAATGCGAGGGGGTTCGCATCCAAAGAATATTTTGTGCAGAGGGATAATTACATAATGACAAACATCATAAAAAACATTTTTTGCATTTTCTTCCCAGAGAGATGAATGGTATTTATGAACAGGCTCTGGGCAAGAAACATTCCAACTCCAATTCATTAATGGGAAAGGGGTCATAAAGAAAATGGCATCCATGATATAAGCTGACATATAAAAATACATTGGTTGTCCTTTTGACCTAGCTGCTTTGTAATTCACAACCTCTAATGTGAGGTTATCTGATAAAATTTTGTGCCAATTAAAATTGCGTCCCTCTGAAGCTTCCTCTAAAAAAGGTGTCCAATCTGCATGAAAGTGACAAGGATCATTTCTCCCAAAAAGTCTACATAACATCATTGCTACATAAACCATATATTCGTTTAAGGAATTTGTGGCATAAACTCCATGTAAATCAGCCCTAAACTTGTTTTCATCTCTGGCCCATCCTCTCATCATGTCAGGGTATGTTTGGCCCACTACAATGCATTCTTTTCTTTGAAACTCGGCTACAAACTCAGAATTAAAAGTGTGTCTATGATTGGGCGAGAGCTTATACATTACTTGAATATGCTCAGGCCTGAATGAGCCGATGACAGCCCCTTGCTCGTTCAGAATGCTTCTGGTCGGGACATCTACCTTTTCCAGTGCCCAGCCTATCATATCGGTATATGACATAAGTCTCAGACATGCAACAACCTTATGAAGCTCAGACTCGGCAATATCTCGGAGGTGATTTTCCAAATCAGTGGCTGCATATTTAAGCTCATCCTCCAGTTTTTCAGAAATTCCAGTCCATGATTTGACAGAGTGTACTCTGGATGCAGTAGTATCGGAGATAACATCACCTTCTAGTTGATCTTCATTTTTCTTCGACGTCTTTTTGGGTGCCATAGCTCTGTGTTTAACTTGAAAACCTGTAACAGAGAGTGATTTAGCTTCGAAATGAAAATACAGACGTTTCAAATATTTATTTCAAATATATCATAAAAACATGAGATTTGTACCTCTGTTACGAAGTTAAGGCTCTTAATGCAAAAGATATTTCCGAAGATATGCATTTAATGTTTGTACCTAGGCTTTCTCGGTATTTTCAAATATAATAGAAACTTATTAAATCGGACAATGATTCATTAAAGGACATTCAAAGAAAGATTAACTTTAAGCCTTGTTTAGAAGGATGATTAATTAGCGTTGATCTTGAGTTAAATTTGAAAATCTGATTTTCGGAGTTTCGACACTTTTGATGTCGAAGAAATATGTCATCGAAGAACTCTGATTGCCGAAATCGTGATGTATTATTTTAAATTAAAATGTTTTTAGTATGTTAATTAATTAAGATTAGACCTTTTCGGGATTTCGTTAATCGAAAAATCGGGGATCGGGATTTCGGGAAATCTGATGACATGAAACATGCTTCTCATAAAACCGCGAATCTCGATATCGCGATGCAATTATTTAACTCTTAATCATTCTTAGAGGTGATTAGATTAATTCAAAACTTTACTTAAGGATTAAATGTATCGGGAAATCGGGAAATCGGGAAACACGATGACAAGATTGTTTGATCTCATAAAACCGTGAATCCTGATATTGCGACATGATTAACTTAATCTTTAAACCCTTTTAATGCTAAATTAAGTAATATATGTTTTAAATAAGTCTTAAAGTATCGGGAAATCGGGAATCGGGATTTCGCAATTCACTTTGCATCAAACACTTGTTTATGCGAAACTCTGAATCTTGATTTTATTTTTATTTTAATATTTTTTAGATTTAAATTAAAATTCCTTAAATTTTAAATTATTGTCCGTTAAAAGATTGTTTCAAAGAGTGTTGGAAAATTTTATATTTGTTTAGATTTTTTCCCTTCCTTGTCCAAAAATAAACAATAAAAGGCATCGCGATTTCATAGGTGATGAAACTCTTATTTTAAGAAATTTGAAAAATGCAAAGACTTAAAAAATACAAATCTTTTATCCTTGAAAATAAAAAAAAATCAAGGTATGTTTCAACATAGGCTCCAACTGGGGACCTCGTCTCCCTGCGGGACATGGAGAACATGCAGACTCAGTGCCTTCATTGGGTAAATGGTGTCAAATGTTTATCTCTGATAAGATGATCAAGGAGAAGGAAAAGAGATTACATAAAGTCTTTGAAAACCTTTTCAAAACTTCTCATTTATTTGAAATTCAATTATAGTCTTCTTCAAAAATTCTCCTTCCCGTTCCAAAATTGAGTTAGTATTGAGATGATTAGAACAATCTTTAGAAACTCAACAGATTATTGAATATTTCAGCTTGCATCAATCGAAATAAAATTTATAATTTTTAAACTGGGAAACTCTATTGTGACTTAAGATGAATATCTGGCTTTGAAAAATTGATAACTAGAATAGAGTTATGGATAAGTATAACAATCTTACAGACACCTCAGATATTGTTTCACTGCCAGCAGGCCTGTTCAGTACCTCGGTGAAGTTATCTGTCCCTTTTTACTGAATTTCCTTTCACTGCTTCGCGTGCTAATTCTATGTTTAGACATTGCTTCACTGCCAGCAGGCCTGTTCAATACCCCGGTGAAGTTATCTATTTTTTATTTTAAGACGAGGGCGATCATTTAAATGAATTTCCTTTCATTGTCTGTAGGACTAGATGGGGGCAATCAATTATGAATTTCCTTTCACCATCTGTCTTATAGTTAGCTTATGCTTACGAAGTGGGGGCAATCAGTGATACTTAATATATCAGGGGTGGAAATCTGTGTAAAATTTTATAATAGAGATTTGCCAACTTGTTTTGGTTATTCTAGACCAATTTTTCTCAACCATCAAAACCCTTAGTCTGTAGAGAAAAAGGGAAAAATATTTTCAGGGGATCTTCTTTTGAGCAAGCTTAAAAGTTCAGACAAACTGTTAAGAAACTTAAGATA
>ML779215.1:148195-170115 GCA_009831015.1 Picea engelmannii
TGAAAAAATAATCAGATGAGGGGATTTCATCTCTTGATATTGGCTCTAGGTCACTTACATATAGAACTCCTTCATGAGGGGTTCCGAAAGTAGACTGTAGTGGAGTCAATGCTGTGATAGGACTGCCAAGTTCCTTTGAAGCTATTCCTCCAACATTTTCTGGAATATCATCAAGAATTATTGGACTTGTTTCCAGTCATTTTCCCTTTCCTGTTTCTGGTTCTTTTGTTTGAGAACCCTCTATGTTCTGAGGAGGTAATTCAAGATCTTTCAATTTATCTTTGCCACTTGACTTATCCTGAATATCAGTTTCAAACCCTGGAGGATTTGTCTCTTGCTCTGGTAATGAAGTCGACCTTTCACCTTGTAAAATCTTTGGCAGGAAGCTTCGTCTATGTCTTTGGAAAGATGTAAACCCCACCTATGAGTTAGGTGACAAGGCTTGCACCCTATTTTGCAATTCCTCATAAGACTTAACATTTTTGAAAACATCATCATAGACTGAAATTTCATGTTCATATGCTTTTAAACTACATTGTATGTAACGCCGACTGATTATTTGGTAAGGGTCGTGTTTCTTGTGCTCTATGCTTGCCAATTTCACTTCGTCCATTGACTCGGCCTCCACCTTAGAATGGCCTAAGTTTAATAAAATGAATTTTCCGACATAAACAGGAAAAGATGGCCACGCTTTTTTCTGCTGAGCTTTTAATTCTAACCCAATACCACCCTTGACTAACTGATAAGCCACCTCTCTGCATATCAAACTGTCTGGTAAAATTTTTGGGAGTGCGTGAGGCGGAATGGAACAGCCGTAAACCCTAACATAGGAAACATTTTCCTCAATGAACCAATCAACAACTGATTTGAGGTTTTCTATGATGGTATTAGAAATGCGAGGGGGTTCGCATCCAAAGAATATTTTTTGCAGAGGGACAATTACATAATGACAAACATCATAAAAAACATTTTTTGCATTTTCTTCCCAGAGAGCTGAATGGTATTTATGAACAGGCTCTGGGAAAGAAACATTCCAACTCCAATTCATTAATGGGAAAGGGGTCATAAAGCAAATGGCATCAATGATATAAGCTGACATATAAAAAGACACTGGTTGTCCTTTTGACCTAGCTACTTTGTAATTCACAACCTCTGATGTGAGGTTATCTGATAAAATTTTGTGCCAATTAAAACTGCGTCCCTCTGAAACTTCCTCTAAAAAAGGTGTCCAATCTGCATGAAAGTGACAAGGATCCTTTCTCCCAAAAAGTCTACATAACATCATTGCTACATAAACCATATATTTGTTTAAGGAAGTTGTGGCATAAACTCCATGTAAATCATCCCTAAACTTCTTTTCATCTCTGGCCCATCCTCTAATCATGTCAGGGTATGTTTGGCCCGCTTCAATGCATTCTTTTATTTGAAACTCGGCTAAAAACTCAGAATTAAAAGTGTGTCTATGATTGGGCGAGAGCTTATATATTACTTGAATATGCTCAGGCCTGAATGAGCCGATGACAGCTCCTTGCTCATTCAGAATGCTTCTAGTCGAGACATCTACCTTTTCCAATGCCCAGCCTATCATATCGGTATATGACATAAGTCTCGGACGTGCAACAACCTTATGAAGCTCAGACTCGGCAATATCTTGTAGGTGATTTTCCAAATCAGTGGCTGCATATTTAAGCTCGTCCTCCAGTTTTTCGAAAATTCCAGTCCATGATTTGACAGAGTGTACTCCAGATGCAGTAGTATCGGAGATAACATCACCTTTTGGTTGATCTTCATTTTTCTTCGACGTCTTTTTGGGTGCCATAGCTCTGTGTTTAACTTGAAAACCTGTAACAGAGAGTGATTTAGCTTCGAAATGAAAATACAGACGTTTCAAATATTTATTTCAAATATATCATAAAAACATGAGATTTGTACCTATGTTACGAAGTTAAGGCTCTTAATGCAAAATATATTTTCGAAGATATGCATTTAATGTTTGTACCTAGGCTTTCTCGGTATTTTCAAATATAATATAAACTTATTAAATCGGACAATGACGCATTAAAGGACATTCAAAGAAAGATTAACTTTATGCCTTGTTTAGAAGGATGATTAATTAGCGTTGATCTTGAGTTAAATTTGAAAATCTGATTTTCGGAGTTTCGACACTTTTGATGTCGAAGAAATATGTCATTGAAGAACTCTGATTGCCGAAATCGCAATGTATTATTTTAAATTAAAATATTTTTAGTATCTTAATTAATTAAGATTAGACCTTTTCGTTAATCGGAAAATCGGGGATCGGGATTTCGGGAAATCTGATGACATGAAACATGCTTCTCATAAAACTGTGAATCTCGATATCGCGATGTAATTATTTAACTCTTAATCATTCTTAGCGGTGATTAGATTAATTCAAAACTTTACTTAAGGATTAAATGTATCGGGAAATCGGGAAATCGGGAAACACGATGACAAGATTGTTTGATCTCATAAAACCGCGAATCCCGATATTGCGACGTGATTAACTTAATCTTTAAACCCTTTTAATGCTAAATTAAGTAATATGTGTTTTAGATAAGTCTTAAAGTATCGGGAAATCGGGAATCGGGATTTCGCAATTCACTTTGCATCAAACACTTGTTTATGCAAAACTCTGAATCCCGATTTTTTTTTTTTTTTAATATTTTTTAGGTTTAAATTAAAATTCCTTAAATTTTAAATTATTGCCCGTTAAAAGATTGTTTCAAAGAGTGTTGGAAAATTTTATATTTGTTTAGATTTTTTCCCTTCCTTGTCCAAAAATAAACAATAAAAGGCATCACGATTTCATAGGTGATGAAACTCTTGTTTTAAGAAATTTGAAAAATGCAAAGACTTAAAAAATACAAATCTTTTATCCTTGAGAATAAAAAAAAATCAAGGTCTGTTTCAACAGAGGCATCAAATTCCTTAGATATGTTTCTCAGATCCAAGCACAAATATGCATCCCATACAAAGATCCTGAAACTACGAGATTTAGAACTGCTTCATTGACCACTTATCATGCAAGTGCCACAATTTCTCTATCACATGTAAATGATTGGTTTGATGTGGAAGAGGACAAGAAAATAAGAGATAGAAGGAATAAGTTGGTCATGTTTCCTTGCTGCAAACTCTCCATGCTCCTTTAGACCTGTAACATGCATGTTATGCTATAACATTTAATGACAAAACAAAATAATGAAAAACATGCTTACATTAGCTTCTCTAGAACTTAGTTTATTGATCTAAAGCCCTGATGTAAAAGTAGACCTCACCATTGGATTTGCATCGCTGAATTACCTAAAAATGAATATTAAATCATCTCCATCGGACACAGTCACCTTCAGGCCTCCTCTAGACCTCTGTCTTGATTTGTCTCCCACTCTGCAATCTACAATTATGATTGTTTTGTCTTGAAATCTAGTCCCACAAGTCTGTACAGTTCACGCCTCCCCCTCTGGCACTGGGTGGATTATACCTTTGAAGTAATAAGTGTGGGCGGATATACCAAGTGGCATATGTGGCCCATTGGTTATGGGCAGAGTTGTAAAGGCGTTGGGTATTGTGGAGGTTCTGAGGTCGAATCCTACCAGACTCCATTTTGAACGTTGGTTATATAATATATTCGTTGCCCTGCTAATTTTAGCGTACTTCACTAGAGATTCTTCCAATGACCATTAAAATTGGCGTGGTCCGCCAGATTTGGCATACCCGCCACATTTTTTAAATGAAATTCGTTCATGGGTTAATATTGGGAATTTTCGGGATGCCATGTGTCGCCCGATAATTCGGCCATGTGGCACCCACCAATAGGTCCACCTGTATTCTGACATTTCTTCCTCGACATTCCATACTGACATGTGGCACTTCTTGGGTGGTACCACATGGTGTCGCTTGGGCGTGCCACGTGGCACTTTTCTACAAGTCCACACGGACCCCAAAAAATCCCATTGGTGGGTGACACATGGCATCCTATGGTGCTGCCATGTGGCATGCTGATGTCAACGTCTCGTACGATGACATCACCCTGCCATGTCAATAGTACAGATGATGATGTGGCCCCCTACTGACTAGCCATGTTTGACCACAACTTTAACTGTGAATATCATTGAAATCATAACTCTGTTTGATGATTTGTTTACGTCGTTAGAAATCTTGCGACGTGCTCTTCACAATCATGTTGTTTTCACTGAGTTTTGGGAACTTTGAATTTTTTCCCTGGGGCACTCCTGAAACTTTTGTGATGTTCCCTATATCCATCCAGATCAGCTATGGATGCAGTCTTGGAGATGAATGCAGAGTTGATAGAGGAGTGGCCTCCGCCCACCCCGTTTCGACTCCTGGATGAGCATATTCAACTCATTTTTGAACTGTGGCAGAAACTTGACGACCAGGCACACATCCAACGAATTCTGGGACAGAGAATGGACCTCCTGTTTGATGCCATGACTGAAGCTCCATCAAGCAAGTGGTGGCCAACCTGTGGCCAGAAATTTGTCCCAACTTACAATGCTTATGGCAGTCTGAGCCAGCATTTGGACTAGCTCCCCCAGGTGAATGTTCTTTTTTTTATTTGTCAATTACATAGAGAATGAAGATTCTTTGCCTTACCATGTATGTTAGTTGGCCATGACCACTGGTTATTCAGTCATTGTGACCATTTTTCACAGTTAGTCATTTACATTGTCTTGTTCAAACAGTTACAGTTGCTCTCAGATTTTGATGGCCACATGTCCTGGTTTCCCAAATGTGGCACGAGAGATGAAAGACTCCATATTTTGTAATGTCACACATTTTTGTTAATATTAATATATAGTTCATTTTATTTACAAAAAAAAATGTATTTTTATTAATTAATTAATACAATAATACATTACATTATATTTTAATGTTTTAATACTTTAATTTATAAATTGAATTAATGTTTTAATTATTTCATACATTTAATACTTAACACATTAATTAATGTATTTAGCATTTTGTACATTAATTTATATATCATTAATGTATTACTTAAATAATATATTAATAAATTATAAGTACATTTATCCTATAATGTATAATAATTATTATTATAATCTATTTTTAAGGTCACCATCAAGCCACACCAAATTGGTGTATGGGATATGGGACCCCCTCTCTCTAGAGATTTGATTAGTAAAGTCTATGAAAGTACACATACCCTATCCCCTCTAGATTTGAACTTGTGATCTCTTAGAAGATATACATACTTTAAATTTATTAATTATTATTAATACTTTATTAATGTTATGTTTATTGTATTTTTAGAAACTTTAATACTTTATTAATATATATATGTTTTATTTAACTATTATTACTTAACTATTTCTAATATTTTAGCAATCTATTAATTTATACACAGATAATAGATTTCACTATAAATTTTTTTATTAAATTATATGTTACGTTATACATTAATCTATTCATTAATATATTGATACTTAATTTATACATCACATTTAAATATATTAATTAATTAATATGTTAATATTTTTCTATAATTATTTAATAATAAATTAATCTATTTATACATAATTAATATATTTTTACTTTATTTATATATTAGTGTATTATTAATTTATTATTTTGTTATTACTTTATTATTATTAGTCCTTGCCAAGGGAATATAACAATGAGTTGATCTTTGACTTCACATTATTTATTTATTTTTTTACTTTTAATTTATGTATGAAAACTAAAGCTTATCATAATAAATAAATATAATTTTTTAATGTAATAAAAAAAAAAATTATTGTTAATATATTGAGAGTCTTGTTAAAGCCTTCATATCTTCTAATGTTTAAAATTAATTAAATAATTAATCAACTCTATTTTAAATAGCCAAAAACACTGAAACTTTAATAAACTCTAACATGAGTGATCCAAAACTGTGAAGCTAGCTTCAAAAGTGGATATTGCAAAACAAGCTTCAATTACTCACTAAATGTCATAATTCTATGGGGAAATGGAGTGGGCTAACTAGGAAGCAATCTTCCCTACCGAGTTATTTTTCCCTTTGTCAATTTAGAAGTTTTATCGATTTTAGCATCTGAGTTGGTTTAAAATGAGGTAAAACCCCTGAAGTAAGGGTTTGAAATGCATGGAATTTTAATCCATACCCCTGAAAATCTGGTCGGATTCAAATCCATTTTATTTTGCAGGAAAAGAGAGAAGATTGCTCCCTAATTAACTTACTCCATCCAAAAATGTCCACTAGATATACTGTATGTACGTGTCCTTGTCATTAATTTCATTAATCTTTTGAAGTATTTAAAGGATATCTCTATCACTTATGTATTAATTTCATTAATCTTTTGAAGTATTTGAAGGATCTCTCTGTCACTTATGTATGGCATTGAAATTCCATGTTTTCCATTATATTTCAAAACTATATTTAATCTCAAAATTATATTTAAAAAAAAAAAATAGCATATTTTCCATAAATTTAACTGTGTGAGACACAGCAGGAGAACAGACCCATTGGAATCACATACCCCGTTTAATATTAACGAACACTGCTTACGATTTAACGGCCTCCTGGATGGCAAAATGGAAAAGCGTGTTCGCAAGATGGCAAAAGCAAGCCCTTGAAACTTAAAAATATTATAACATATATAATTGTTAAATTGAAAGCATAAGCATATGGATAATATTACAACTTTGTGAAAGTATAAACAATGCTTTAAACAACGACAGGCTATTTGGAAAGATTATTAGTTGAGATAGATCATCAAATAGCTAACATGGCTTTCTTATAGAGGTGTTGTAAATTTAACATTAATTTTTTATTTTTTTCAAATATATATATTTTTATTTTATATTTAATAGATTTTAAATATATATTTTTTAATTTTATATTTAATAAATTTTAAATATATATAATAAAATGATATTTTATTTTTCTGAATTAGTTTTAAAAGCTCATGATTTCTTATATAAAACCATTGCCTATATAAATCCAGTGATATACATTTAGCATTAAAATATGGTGTTATCACAACTTATTTATAAATAAATTAATAATAAATAAAAAATAATATATCAAATTTGAAATATAATGTCTTGTATTTTTCTTATTTTTAATTTTATAAAATAGTTTTTCATTAATTTTATTTTTTATTTTTCCTTCTCATATTCTTATTCCAAATATTTTTATATATAGAAATTATAATTTTATTCTTATTCCAAATATTTTTATAGAAGAACTATAATTTTATTGTGTTATGATGAACATTAAAAAGAAAAAACTTAACATATTCTTTGTTCCAAATGTGTTTTTGTATAATAACATATTTCAATTTTTATTATTGTATTAGGGATATAAGGAGTTGATGTTATTATGTAATCATCCAATCATAATTTAGATAAATAAAAAATTAAAATAAAATAATAATTCCTAAAATAAATTATAGGACAAAAATGTTATCCCTTTATAATTATTAAATGTCTCAAAAAAAGATTATCAAAAATCCATACAAATAATGTTTTTATGTATTTTTTCCCAATATTATTACTGCATTATGTTTTTTATTTTATTATATATATTTATATTCATATTTAGTTATTTATATATTTAATGTTTATCTTTGGGAGGTCATGTGACACTTGTTACATGTAATAATATTTTATCATTGTTATTATTTATTTATTAATATAGTAAACTATTTTATAAAAATTATTATTTAATATTTATTTTATTATCAAAAGTTTATAAAATTTTAATGTAATTTTTTTTCCAATATTATTATATTATGTTTTTTTATTTTATTATATATATTTATATTCATATTACATATATTTAATTGATAATGATGATGATTAACGTTCACTAAGACCTAATTGGTTTATATTTGGGAAGTCATGTGACACTTGCTACATGTAATACTTTATCATTATTTATTTACTAATGTACTTTGTTATTTACTATTTTATGTAAATTATTTTATAATTATGTAAATAATTTTATAATTTATAAATAATTGTTATTTAATATTTATTTTATTATTAATAATTAATTAATAATTAATAATTAAATTATTATTAATTAATAAATATTAATACATAATTTATAATTAATTAATTATTAATATATAAATAATTTATTATTATGATAACGAAATAAACTATTAATAATTATGCTAGCATAAAGATGTTTTGTCTTGACTAAATTATTGGGGAATCATTAAAGACACCATCTAAAATACTATTAAAAATATCTTAAATCAAAATTTAAGGAGAAAATGTGGTGTGATAAAGAGTTAGAAGAAAAAATAAAATTAAGGTATTATAAGGATATAATCAACCATAATCTAGAAGATCAAAATTATCTATCTGTTTTGAGAAGTGTAAAGAAAAAAAAAACATTGCTAAGATAAGAACAAATTCTCACTAGCTTCATAGTGAAACTAGGTTGCTCAATTCCTAAAACCCCTTGGAATGAAAGAGTGTGTCATCTTTGTGACACTAAGAAGGTTGAAGATGAAAATCACTTTTTCTTAGATTGTCCATCCTATACTCAAATTAGATCTCATTTTCAAAAGGTTTGTCACACTACCAACCTTCCTAACCTCTTAACTCAACAAAACTATGGTGATTTTGGAAAGCTTCTCTTAATGTTTTTCGAGCACATAAAAAGAATTCTAAAGAATCACAAGTAATCACTTACCCTCTTCAGGTCCAATTAGGTCTTAGTGGACGTTAATCATCATCATCATCATGAATAATTAACTATACTAAATATTACTTAATTATTACATTTAAAATGTATAAATATATTAATGATTGTGCTATGCATGTGGGCCGTCAACTAATAACAACCACATTTATGTAAAATGTGGTTGATATAAGCCTATCTACCTCATTAATTTTAAAAGGTGGAAAATGAAGTCCATCTATATATATCAACCACTTTTTATCTAAATGTAATTGTTCATAATATTATAAGCAACTAGAACACTTAATTTGTCTGATTCTTAAATTTTATAAAAAGAGATCTACATAAACTTTGTCATGAAAATTAGAATCTTGTTGTATAGAAGTCAAAATCTAAACCTTGCTCATTGAAATTAACATTAACATTAAGAGTTCAAAAAATCAACTATTTAAATTATGCTATGTTTATTTGCTTAATATCTTAAAAACATATAATGAATAGATTTTAAATAAAATATGTGATACTATAAGCAACTAGAATACCTGATTTGTGTGATTTTTTGACTAAGGTATTAAAAACATATCATGACTAGATTTTAAATAAAATATGTGATACTATAAGCAACTAGAACACCTGATTTGTGTGATTCTTTGACTAAGGTAGGAAGAGATCTACATAAACTATGTGATGAGAATGAGAATCTTCCAGTATAGAAATCATAATCACGATCTAGCTCATTGGAATCAGCATCATGATTTCTTTCACTACCTCTTTGGCTTTGACTCACTAAATAAGTAATTACTTTAATCTAAAATGACTATATGCTACTCGTACGGTTAATATATTTTGCTTTATTGCCTTTGACCCACTAAAAAAGTAATTACTTTAATCTATAGTGACTATCTGCTACTCGTACGGCTTATATTTTTTTCTTTATTGGCTTTGACCGACTAAATAAGTAATTACTTTAATCTAAAATGACTATCTGCTATTCTTACGGTTTAGATTTTTGTTGTCCATTGCCTTTAGGCAGAGGGACTCGCGAGTAGCAGCTTAGCTTTTATAAATCTGGGTTACATTTGAATTGCCTGGTCATTTCGACCTCCTTCACTTTTGTTTTATTTGGTTAAATTTGATGGATAAATATATATTTTTAATTTTAAAATATTTTTAATTTTAAAATTTATAAATTAATATTGATAATATTAATGTTTACTTAATTTTTAAAACTATCAAATTGACTAATCAGTTGAAAATTTATTACTATCTTTTATATATATATATATATATATATATATATATATATATATATATATATATNGTTAAATATTTATAATTTTAAAATTTATATATTAATAATATTGATAATATTAATGTTTACTTAATTTTTAAAACTGTCAAATTTAATAGCAGGTTGAAAATTTATCACTACCCTATATATTTTGCAACATGTTGCATGTTGGGTATTTGTATATAGCTTGCAACATCCTGCATGTTGGGTATTTGGGCATATCATATGTTAGAAAAAGTCCATCATTCCCAATGTAACATGCCTATCATGTCAATTAGAACTTACATTTGTGGGTCATGTCCGTTCAGAATAGGTGGCAGATTCCATCCAGCAAGGTATTGGGAGGGTTAAATAAAACAACTAATTTTTGAGGATGACTTTGCATGATATATCATGCACACAGGAAAGAAGCTTGTTTTTTATTTTCATGCTGGAGAGAGCTGCTTTTAGGGCGACAGAATGATTCGTGAAGGAAGGGAAAATAGTCGTTATATCGAAAAGGCTATAAAGAAAATAGTTGCTAAAAGGAAAGAGGCAACGTGCTATAATAACGAAGTGGAGGAATATTTAATTATAATAATAACAATTTAATTTTGAGAACAGTTTAAAATACATGCGATAGGATGGGTGGAAGGACATGATGTACCAGCTATAAGGTTATTGTATCATATAAAATTAAAAATTTATTCATTATATTTTAAACCATATAAATTATAAATGAAATGAAAGTGAGAAAAAATAATCCTTTACAATATTGTGAAGGATATAAAAAAGCATTCATTATATTTTAAACGAATCCCTATAGTGTAAAGGATATAAAAAAGTATTCTTTATATTTTTAAACGAATCTTTATAGCGTAAAGGATATAAAAAGTATTCATTATATTCTTAAACAATATAAATGAAATGACACTGAGAAAAAATAATTAGCGGTGATAATAAGATCATCACACCAATCACAAAGTTAGTGGGAGAACATGTAGGTTTACATTAAAATTGATAGCATTTGGAATCTTCATAATGATTTTTGTTTTGGAAAAGGATTTTGGTTTTGGAATTGTTTTGTGAGTTGAAGATGAACAAGAAAATCATTTTTTATAATAGTTGTATTTTTTTGGTTTTATTATTTAATTATTTATCATATAATAATTTAAGTATTTTTGTATGTTCAATTAATCTTAATTTATTAATCCATATTATATTACAATCTTGACTTTTTAATCAAAATTAGATTACAATAAATCTAAACCATTTTCCAAAAAAATACAAAACAAACAAACAAAAATTCTCTAAAGTCGAGTGGTTGTCCATACGCTCCATGGGGTGGCGCCCCATGCCAAAAGAAATATAATAAACAGCAATTTAGCAATAGTAGAAAATTTTCACCAAAATCAATTCTTCCACTTAGGGATATCTTTTTTCTACTAAGCAAACATTGTACTTGTTGAAATGGATACTTGACATGAGAGGGGGGTGAATAGGTGTCACAAAACTTTGGACAATTTTCTATTTTTCACAAATTATGTGAACAACAAATATTTATTTAATTTTTTCAATCAATATATATAAAAGAATAAATATTTTATTTATTTATTTTAACATGGATGAATACATAAGATCAATCTTTGAATATCATCTTCAAGCAATTATGAGAGACTCAACTCTCTGTTACAAGACCCAACTTGTAAACAAGCACCAACCTGATAGAATGAAACTTCAACCAAAGCACCTTAAAACAAAAGCAAATAAAAGAGAATAATCCCAGCAATGGATTTCAATATGGAAATCAAAACCATCAATCGAATTGTGCTTCTTTGGAGCATCTCTCGCTAGAAACTACCACATTTCAATTTCTTAATTTGTACTTCCTAGCGAGTAATAAGTTATTTTACGTTTTTTATTGCAAAACTATATGTCCCAATTCCCAACCATTTCATTTTGGTATACACAAATAGTAACACATTTTTTTTTATTATGGGTTCTTGTGATATATCATGAACTGAATTGTGAAAAAATGAATGGAAGAGCCTTGTGAGCTTAATGGATTTTGTGAAGAAATGAATTCAAGAGCTTTGTGAGTTTAATGGATTTTATGGGTGGGTGCAAATTAATGATGGTTTCTCATGACATGTTAGTGACAATGCAAACATGGAAAAACAATAATCTATTAGCTTGGAGGGATTATTCAAGGTACTCTTACAATGAATTTGAATATGGTGTAAAAATATGAAATGTAGGGAATTAAATTAACTTTCCCCACATAGTAGTATGCTATTTTTCAAGAAAATTATAAGGTATATGTCTTCATTATTGCAAGTGGTTTTGTTTCAATTTTTTTTTTTTTTGGATTGTAGATTTAGGTTTTTTTTTTTAAATGGTTAAGTTGATAAAAAGTTATAGAAAAAAATAAAAGAGGTGTGTATTTTAGGATTTTGATATATGTCAAGACAAAAATAGATTAAAAATAGTAAAGGACGTCATTTTTTTTAAATCATACATTTGGAATATCTATGTTTCTAGCTTCATTGACAACACATTTGTGTAGCCTATACAAAAATAGAGAAAACCACTAGGCTTGTCATCCCAAACCTAAATCCAAGGAAACCAACTCAATAAACAAGTACATTAAAGTTGTCATTATTGCCCCAATTTTTTTGAAATGAAAGCAATGCTCATGCGCTCCTAAGAACATGCATGCCCTCTAGAAACACACAAATGCTTTAAGAATGCACATGGTTTTTTAGAACGTGTGCACGCTCTTATGCCTAAGTTTCCATTTGTTTCATTGTCTCTCTTTCTCTACCTATCTCTCTCCCTCCTCTCTCATTCCCTCCCTCTTTCCCTCTCTCCCCCATCACTGTGTAACTTTGCATGCTAATCTCCATGAGAAATATGAGAATATATAAACTATACATATAACTACAAAGAAAGTTGACAACACCATCAATAGTTGAACACGAATCTCTAATGTATGTCCTTTGATAGATTGAGATGTGTCGCTCAAAAGCTAATTATTACGTGGAAGGGATTTGGCCGTCTAATATCAATATATTAACACATGATAAAATATCCCCCTCACTTGTTCTCTTCCCCACTTTTCCTTCTCTACCTCTCTTGAGGCCCCGTAATCAAGGTCGATAGTTTACTTGCTTACCATCCATGGAGCATGAAAAATTATTCAGACAGTTTTATACGAGTACATTTATTTAAAAAAAAGAAATATTTGACAAATGAAAAAATCCATATGACCGACCAACAAATGAAATTTTTGATAATAATTTATGGAAGCATGTACTTTGTACAAGGAATATAGTATGTCTTACCTCACTTTGAGAGTTCCTTGCCGAATTAGTTCTTGAAAGGGAGCACCTGCTTTGAAATTCCAGTGCCCGACAATGGCCTGAGGCATGAATACCAGGTACCTAAGGTACTTGTGCCACCCATACATCCATTGAATCCCCCATGTGGGTGAGTGAAAGGACGTGCACCAATGAACATGTAGCTAAGATGGTTGCCCCACCCATACATCCACCCAATCCCCACATGGTTGAGCAAAAGGGTGTGCAACTCTAAGGAAAAAAAACCGGTTATGAAAACAAAGTTGCATTGGCTATATAAATTATTATTCATATCTGACATTTATATGGCATAGGCTATATAAATGGGGATGATAAATGCATGCATAATTCCACATGTAAAATTATTGTATTTTATTTTTATTTAAATTTAGTTTAATGAGTTTGATAACAACTCAAATGAATCTAGTCTTGAGGATATATAGGTTGGGGCAATGTTGATGCTCTATTCTCCAAGTAAATTCAATAGGTTTTATGTATTGCTTGTCTTAGTCTCTTGCTCAAGGTGGGAAGCACACCTTTTCTTTGAAGATGGTGGAAAGTGAATTGTCATGCCCTCACATCCAGTTCTCAGGGTTGGAACTAATTTGGAAACACCCAGGTCTCCTGGTGGCTTGAGGAGTTATGCAATGCCACAAAAATTTGTATTCGGTGGTATGGACACTCTGGTTTACTTGGCTAAATCTATGCCTAACACTTAGAATCTTTATCAAATATGTAATCTACCCAACTAAGTTGGGTGGAGATATTACATTTCTACCCCAAATTACTGTTCATTTTAAAGTTAATATGTTGTTAAACCCTTATAAAAAAAATTACTCAATGAGGAATATTTTCAAATAGATAGAAAACATACATTACACAATATTTCGAGGAAATAACCATGGCATCTGATTATGCATGGAAACTCCCAAAAATCGATACAATAATAACTAATGGCTATAATAACAAATACAAAATATGACTAAGAACACAAGATAATGGATGTTAGGAAACATTAAAATCTACTACAGAAACAACACAACAAACTTGGAATGATGTTAATCGATGAATCCCAAGGCTCTCCAAGCCCCATACTCCTCTACTCCAGTGACGTTTGCTTTGTAGGAAGTCATCCAACTCCTCAAAACTCTAGTAACATTTGCTTTGGGGTTTCTCCCATGGCAACCCTTGATCAACTTACGAGGATGCCTCCTTCTATGGTTGCATGAAACCTTCTGACACCTGTGGATGTGATAAATGGATCCCCCATGAAACTCACCCCAAATACTTCATGCTAACTAGAATACCTCCAAATTTCTCTTGAACAAAATAAAGAACCAAAAAGGAACTCTAAAAGGACTTCAAATGAATCCTTGTCTTGTCTAGCTAGGATGGATATTGCACCACCGAAACTAAACCTACAATGGAAGGGTTTTCCCGAAACCCCGACAAAAACATTGTGTAGAAGAGAACTCAATAAGATATCAAATCATAGTGGAAAGGGGAAGGATTTCTCCTCTATTTATCCTTCCTTTGGACCTTCAAGATATTTCCCGCATTTTTACCAAATCAAATCATCACTTTATTTTCTCTCTAATTACATTTAGATATAATTGTTTATTCTATTTAATATCACTTTTAGGGTTTTCCAATCTTTTTACCTAGTGACATCTCCTTGAATCCCTTTTTCCTTTTTGAATATAGCCTATGGGAGTCGTATAGGCTAATGAGTCACCCCCCAATCACGGTCAATTGGAAGAGGAAATTACAGGCCTCCCTTCCGAAGTTTGCTTGTCCTCAAGAAATTCTAGATCAGGGTGTTGTAATATCTATTTCCCTTCCCAGGTAGCATCATCCACAAGAAATCCTCTCCATACAACCAAATACTCTCGAATGATATTTCTCCTAAGAATTCAGTCCCTGACATCAACTATCCTCTTGGGAGCTAGAACCAAGTGTCATTCCTCATCTAGTGGAAGAAGATATGTCGAAGTAGTGACTTCTGGTCCCAATTCCTTCTTGAGACAGGATACATGGGAGGTATTGTGGATCATGTTGTCCTTTGATATTTCTATCTTGTATGCTACTTCCCCAACTCTCTTGATCAGTTTGTAAGACATGTAAATTCGGGCTTAAATTTGTCTACACCACTCTTCTTCAATGGCGATTGTTTGTACGTCTATAATATGAGAAAGATGATATCTCCAACCTCAAAGATGTGGTCTACCCTATGTATTTTTGCATACAATTTATGTTGATTCTAAGCGAGCTATTTCTTTTCCTTCATAACTCTTAATATGTCACGAGTTTCCTATAACTAGTCCTTGGCCTTAGGAGCTCATCTCTCTACAAATGAAAAATACAAAAAAGACAGAGCATCATATCCATACAATGACCTGATCAATGGGCTCATCCTGATGGACATGTGATGAGTGGTGTTGTAGAAATGATCATTGAGATACAACCATTGTATACATGCACATTGCTACAATGACACATAGTTCCTTGGGTAGCCCTCAATGCACTTGTTTACTATCTCTGTCTACATGTCTGTCTAGGGGTGATAGCTAGTGCTAGGTATCAAATCTATCCTAGATAACCTGAAAAACTCCTGACAAAATGCACTATGAAACCTTCTATCTCGGTCATTGACTATGTTCCTCATAAGGCCATGGAGTTTGAACACCTCCCTGAAGAATAGATCTGCTACCTGAGATGCATTGTACTCCATAGGAATAGAAAATAAGTGCACATATTTTATCAACCTGTGCACTACCACGTAAATGCAGTCCCTTCCATGCACCTTTGGTAATACTGTGATGAAATCGATGGAGATTATTTCCCATTTTTTTTTCGGATTCGGTAAGGGTTGAAGCAATCTTATGGGATGTGTGAAATCTAACTTTTTCTTCTCGCAAGTCCTGCATTCCCTCACATGAAAAAGTACATCCCCCTTTATCCCCTTCCATTAGAATGTCTCCCTAAGCTGCCTGTAGGTCTTTAAATACCCCTAGGAATGTCTCCCTAAGCTGCCTGCAGGTCTTTAAATACCCCTAGTGCCCTACTAGTGGTGCTTCATGTGCTTCCCTCAAGATCTTATCCTTGAGTGTGAACTCATGGACAATATATATCTTGTCTTTGTAGTATATGATGCCATCTACCAGCCTGTACCTCTCATCTTGGATACTTCCCTTAATCTGTTCACGGGAGAAGATATTATTGGAGTATTCCATCAAGAAAATGAACTTGTAGTGTGTTTCTTTCTTTGTCATATAGGAAGTAGAGCATATGCAGAAGACACTAATAACCATACCCCAACCTAGTGAAGGAGATTAAATATGCCTAGGCCTTTATTACCATAATTCTTGATAGAGCAGGCTATGGAGGCACCAAAGAAAAAAATTAAGGGCCTTGATATTAACACCTCATACAGAGAGTACATGATGGTACATGAAGATTTACATGATAAAGTTTCCTATAGAGAATTTTGTGAACTTAAACATAAATATGGTCTGAAGGAGGGGAATAGGGGAGCCCATAACCCATAAAACTTTGATCTCATGTGTAAGGTGGGGAGGTTGGTTATTCCACCCTTCAATGGGTTTGCAAAGAGTATGGCCAGGGCCTGGGTACATAAGTTGGATTCTTATATCCAACTTAATCCAATGACCGAATCCAAAGCAATTAAGTATTCCAACCTTCACTTGGAACGAGAAGCTCATGAATGGTGGTACCATGGGTTGGTGACATTAGGGCACACCAACATCACTTTGTATGTTGACTTCACTCAGAACTTGATTAAAATGTTTTTCCAAAAGGACCCTAAGATACATTTCAAGTATTCAACACCGTTGAAATAGGGAGGTACACAGGAAGCATACATCGCATATTTTCGAAGGATGGTTGTTAAGGTGACATATATCTCTCAACAAAGGTTGGTGATGATATTCACAGAAGGTCTAGTTGAACCCTTGAGAAGGTGGGTGAATGATTTTAGGCCAACCATGTTGCATGAAGCCATCATGAGATGCTAGGACATCAAGGATGTAGTCAACAAGAAGGTACTCAAAAAATCATCTAAGTCATTTGAATCGATCACCTCTTCACCTCGTCCCCTAATTTCTGAGCAAGGACATTATTTTTCAACCAAACATAGGGAATAC
Source organism: Picea engelmannii (assembly GCA_009831015.1). NCBI lineage: Eukaryota > Viridiplantae > Streptophyta > Pinopsida > Pinales > Pinaceae > Picea > Picea engelmannii. The sequence goes on from ML779215.1 coordinate 165,683, forward strand.
ATATTCATCCCCCTGTTCCCATTCACCATATGAAATAGACATGGAGTTGGTCCAAAAAATATAGCCAAACTATTTGCATGTGGAATGGGAAATTCCTTCTCATTCCACATAAACTCCTGATCCAACACTACTTCATAACCATCTAGTGGACAACGGTAAAACTTTCCTTCCCGGTCCATTCCCCAATATTAATAGGAACATTCTTGGGTGTGCCAACAATATCCTATTCACCTGATTTTACTACTTTGAAATAAGTTGACGCCTTTTCAAACTGTAGTACAAGAGTTTGTGCAATGTCTTCTATCATGAACTAGTGAGTAGCACCAGTTTCCACCATAGACAAAGTCAGTTTCCCATTGATATCTGCCTTAACATAGCTAAGTATCAGCATGTCAGGCTCTTAACTTGTTGTTGGTTCTGCTTTTGTAACAACACCAAAAATATGTAGCACTTCCATTGATGGGCCATCCACTTTCTCTAAAACGTTCAGTTCTTTCTTCAACCGACAATTCTTGGCATAATTCTCCTTCACACATATCCAACATGAAACCCATTTCATTTATTTTTGTGAAAAATCTTGCTTTGCATTGTCTTTGTTTCCTTTAGATGCTTTAGACTTCCCCTTATACTTCGTTTTCATTATTTTCTTCTCATGTTGGGAATCATTGATATCCTTCACACCTTCTTTGGCTTTACCCTTGAAGTCTAACAACTTGTCTGTCATGGTGATTGTTGTTGCAAGGGTCTACATATTTTGGCATCGCAACTCACTTTGTTCCCAAGTCTACAAACCATTCATGAAATGGAAAAAAATTTCTTCCTATGACATGTCTTTTATCTCCAACATCGGGACCATGAATTCCTTGATATAATTCTGGATCTTACCACTATGCTCGAGAGCCAACAACTGATTTCTAGCAACCCAAGCTTGCTTTTCTAGACCAAACTGTGACTTCAAGGATGTCTTCATCTTTCATCTTTTCTTAGTTTTCTATCTCTTTGATGGTCCTCCCAATTTCTAAGTTTTCGACTCGATTTTTCCACCAAATTTTCATAGTCCATGTCAAGAGCATAACAACAATGTTCACCTTGGATTCTTCTAGACTTACATTTAGCTTCTCTAAGTACTTCTCCATATCCCAATAGAAATTACCCAACAACTTAGCGACACAAGTCCTATCATATGGCTTTGTTTCTTTCATATTGATTTACATATGGAAAATGCATGAGCTTGGTCCACTAGTTGAAACTCATTTTAGCAATGTGATGTTGTCCTCCAGGTCTTTCTCCTTTTGGTTCATTGAAACCTTGAAATCCTCTATTCCCTTGGACTTGTCTTGGAAGCCAACAGCTAGAGTACTAGTGATCAAAATTGTGATCATTTTTCACTCCCAAACAACGTCATTAAACCCCTACAATAGTTTTTCCATTTCATTCTCAAATCGTTCTACCTTCTCACCATGCAGGCACATCCTATTCATCATATGCTCTATTTTTATTTCTGAGGAAAGTAATCAACCCTTCATTTTTAATGTTTTGGGATCTCTCTTTCGATTTTGATTTCATCTACATGCAAACCACCCATGCCAAAAATTCTAAGGGTCTTCAAACTTCCTTCAAGGTGTGTCGAGAATTGGATTAAAAATTTCACCCAATTTTCGTTACCAAACTCTTCACTGAAATTTTCAAGCTTCATTTCACAGTTTGAATGCATTTAAGGAGGCCCCTTTACCTTCCCAAACCTGTGGAAAACCTATTTAACTACTTCAACTACGTTACCCTATATTTTTTTCTTAAAATTTCGTGATCATATCTTTAGCAAGGTGCATATCACTTCAATATTTGTGATGAACCTACAAAAATAGTCATTTACCAACACTTCCGACGACCTTCTTCAAGTATGCCACAAAATATGATCTGATGTCAATTATCACACTATCACAGCCAATGCTCCAGGGAGAAACTGACTTGGTAGCACCTAAGTCACCCAGTGGCTTGAGGAGATATGTGACACCACAAATTTTTGACTCGGCGACAAGTCAACTCTGGTTTAATTTTCTCAAGCTATGCCTAACACTTAGAATCTTTATCAAATTACAGTTATGACAAACATTCAACACTTAGAAAATTTCACAAGTAACAAGTATGCAATGTACATAGTAAAGTCTTGTGTAAAAAATGGATGGTGATACCGGTCTAACACCCAAACAGAATTTACAAGATTCAATGAATGATTACCCCAAGTGCACTGAAGAAATTTGCAAGGGAGCACATGTCCCACAGATGTACAACATAAACCTATGTGATACAACTTATGTCTGTTGACTTGTCTTTATCCTCCTCGCAACATTGTGTCACACATTGTGTGCCCTTCCAAGTTCATCTCTATGTGTGAGAACCAAAGACTCAACCATTGTCTCTACCTTTTTCACACTTCTACCTATGCGTCCAAACTATCTCTACCCCATACCAACAACAAACCCACCACAGACTCACCACAAACTTGGCCAAAACTCTATATTCATTCAGATGTTTGATTTTTCCCCTTTCTTGTGCCTTATTCCAGATATAACATTCATCTCCTAGCTTTTCCAACCTGTGATTAAGTAATTCCATATGACTTTGTTTACTTGGGAGAGTTTCTTGACCAAAAATTTTCATTGGTTTCCTTTTTTAATTTTTTTGGAGACTCCTCTACTTTCCTTCCTATATGTTTGTCTCACCAAGTGAATTATCCCCTTTGTGAACCAAAACAAACTTTAGTTCGTCACAACCTTTCATAAATTTTGGCCGACCCAAGTGTAGGCATGTCCCTTCACAATGTTTGGGAAACCTTTCATGTGGTGATGTTCGAGCAGCTTTCCTCGTCGACCCAATGAACACCCAATGACTTTGTTTGGTTAAGCCACTGAATTATTAAAGGATGCCCCCATTTTTCTAACCGTCTGGTCATGGGTGTGTGCATACCTTAAGTGAGTCGAGTGGACTCACTTTAGTGTGCACTTGTGATGCAGGAGCATCGTACAAAGCCAAACGCATGCATCTAGCCAAAGGAGCAACTGGACGCACATATGGAAAAAGATCACATTTTTATGAACAACATTTTGAATTTTGAACTTAAAGGTATTAATGTAATAGTTAGGAAGAAGGCATACTTTGCATTTATACCTAGGAGATATGAACATATCTGGGGGGATTACTCCCATCTGTCAAATTGTAATAGGCATTTAAGTCTGTTAATGAAAGTAAGTAGATTTGGATTCATAGATTAGACAGTTTAGAGAGTAGGAGGGAAAACAGATATAGACACCCTCACTCTTATATTATTGTATTATTAGCAAAGAAAAGAAAAAAAGAGCGTAGCAGAGAGTTGTAGAGAAGAACCCATGTACAGGAGTATTTGAGTTAATATATGAACCTTTGACTCATATTTCATAGCGTTATGATCTTTGTTGTTTACATATGTTGAATGGTATGCTTAAAGTTGTTTTATTCTCTCTGTTATGCCTTTGTTGTTATTCTATGTTGAATGTATGATCTCATGTTGAATGTATGAAGTCTGAGAGTGAAGAATGAGTTTCAATTGTTTCTCTTCCTGAGAGAGTTCCTGCAAGAAGTGCAGTGAAACATCCACAAGGTGTGTGTTGACAAGGGTTCTAAGTTTTATCTCAGAAAGTCCGGGAAAGATATCGTTGGTCTCATTCTAGAAGAAGTGCAGGTGAAGCACAGAAGCTGTGCAAGGTGTGCACAGGCTAGTTGAAGCCTCAGAATTTATCAACTAAGGTTGAAGAGTGAAAGATTGTTTTTGCAGAGAGTGCACAGAGTCGAAGAATCAAATACACATAAGTATTTGAAAGATTTCCACAAAGAGTGCGTGTAGGAGTCCTTTTGAGACTTGAGGTTGCAATATAAATCTTGGGAGGATCATCACCTTTGAAGAATTCAAAGGAAGACGATGGGATGAATCATCACGCATAAGTTAAGTTCAGTGGAAGGATGCTAAGTTAGTTTGTTCAAAGATGTTGATTAAGGTTGGTTGTCATTGATGTCAACCCTTGAAGAAAGACCCATAGCACAAAGTTTTGGGTAATGGACCCAATAGTGTTTGATGTAAATATGACTCATTATTGTTTTNCTTATGGTGAAAGCCCTCACGGGAAGACGCTTTGTGGAGTAAGAGAACCCATGCTTAATTATGGAATAATGAGATGAAGGAAAGTGAATTTGTCAGGGAAAATATCTTATATGGATAGTTCTTGTCATGTCATTTCCGGTGGTATGTGGAACGTTACATAATTCCTCACGGTTAAAGAGTTATGGCCATGAGAAGTTGGAGACCCCAGGTTTGGGTAATGGACCCAAGTTTGTTTGATGGGTAATGGTATGAGTTATGATATATTTTCAGATAATACTATTCTATATGGATAGTACAT